>OY856412.1:714116414-714716414 GCA_963693085.1 Alisma plantago-aquatica | reverse complement strand
TGGATGAGATAGTACGTTTGCATGGAGTGCCAGCAACGATAGTTTCTGACAGAGGTCCTCAGTTTACGAGTCGTTTTTGGGAACAGTTGCACAGAGCGTTGGGAACACAATTGAGGTTCAGTATAGCTTTTCACCCACAGACGGATGGACAGTATGAGAGGACTATTCAGATTTTGGAGGATCTTCTTCGAGCGTGTGTTTTGCAGTTTCTAGACAACTGGGATGTACATCTGAGTTTGATAGAGTTTGCCTACAACAACAGTTATCAGTGGAGCATTGACATGGCTCCTTATGAGGCTTTGTATGGAAGGAAGTGTAGATCTCCTTTGTGTTGGTATGAGTCTGGTGAGTACCAGCTTTTGGGTCCTGAGTTAGTACAACAGACATCAGATAAGATCAAAGTGATACAACAACAGTTGAAAGTGGCACAGGACAGGCAGAAGTCTTATGCAGACAATCGCCGACGACCTTTGGAGTTCCAGGTAGGAGACAAGGTGTACCTCAAAGTCTCGCCGTGGAAAGGTGTGCTAAGGTTTGTACGGAAGGGTAAGTTAGCTCCCAGGTATATGGGGCCTTACTCAATCGTAGCATGTGTTGGCAAAGTAGCATACGAGTTGGAGTTGCCTCCAGAGTTGCACAGGTTGCATCCAGTGTTTCATGTCAGTATGCTGAAGAAAAGTCATCTAGATTCAGGTACAGTGATACAACCAATTGAGGTTGAGCTTGATGCAGATGTGACCTACGAGGAAGGTCATGTGGCGATCCTTGACAGAAGGATCAAGAAGCTGAAGAGGAAGGACCTGGATTTTGTGAAGGATCTTTGGCAGCGTCGTGGCGTTGAGGAAGCCACGTGGGAGCTTGAGGAAGAGATGAGGAGGAAGTACCCCTCACTTTTCTCTTCGGATTTCGGGGACGAAATCCCTTAAAGGGGGTTAGCTTGTAAGGACCCTGACCTGCGTTTAGGGTTTACCCTATTTGTTTTGCTTAACCTTGGTGGTTTGATGCTTACTAATCACCTCTAAGTGGTGATTAGGGTTTGGTTGTGCTTTGTTGAGAGTTCGAGGGGCTGCTTGCAAATAACCCAAGTTTAGGGTTTTGTGTGCAAGTTTGCCATCTTGTGAGATGTTTTCCCCTCTTTGCTTCCTCTAGGGTTGAGAGGAAGGCTTGGGCTTGTTGTTTGAGTTCTTTGGGCCTAAGTTGAGCTTGTTTGGGCCTTGAGGTGCCTTGTTTGGGCTTTCTTGAGCCTTGTGTCGGACAAGACTTGTTTGTGTCAACCTAGAGTAGCTTGTGTCGCCCAACATGGTGGTGTGTCGCCCAGGAGCCTTGGTGTGTCGCCCAGCAGAGCTGATGCATGTGTCGCCCATGTTGCTTGGTCTTGGTTGGTGGACACTTGGTGCACATCTTTGACAAGTGTCTCATGGTTTGCTAGAGTGTTGGCTTGAACCCTAGGACAAGTGTCCCTTGGGTGGATGACACTTAGCATGGATCTACCTTGGTTTCTCCTCCCCTTCTTTCTATATATGTGGTTCTTTCCCTTGCCTTAGCTTCCTTTGCTCTTTTGGTCTCTCCTCCACCTTGAGTGCACGACACTCCTCTCCTTCTTTGCTTGTGTTGGCCGATACACTTCCTTGGAGTAGCTGTGGTGGCCGATTCACCCTCTTGGAGAAGCTTGGTGGACCATATCCCTTGGACCTTGGAGTGCTTCTTCTTCCTTGGAGCTTGGAGCTTAAGGCGGGTTGCATAGCTTCTAACCCTAACTCCTTTACCTCTTGTTATAATCTTGTTCTTATGCTAGTAGCTTAGATTAGTTCCTTTTCTTATGTACCTTTGGTGGCCGATCCCCCTTAGGGTTTAGGGTTTCCTTGTGACCTAGTATACCTTATGATCTAGGATTGTGCTCCCTTGAGTTGGAGGTTGATGATGACCCCTGTTGGGCGATTTTCTCTCTTGTTTTGGTATGATGGATGACTTGAGTGCCTTGTGATGGCCGACATGGTGAGTGTTCTTGGTGTTGGGTGATATCCTTGCCCTTGTGTTGGGTGATAGGTTGAGCTAGATTAGGGTTGGTCGATGTGGTGGTGATGGATGGCATGATGGTCTTCTTGTAATGAGCAACACCTTTGTTTTTATGAAGGACGATAGACTATGGCATGGTGTTCTTGGTTTTGGACGACAGGGCCATGTGTGGGTTGCTTCCTTGTGTTGAACGATAGTCTTTGCTTGAGGTGTTGGCCGATAGGACTTGATGAGCATGGTGGTTGTTGGTGGCCGATAGCCCTGACGGGCGATACCCTTTGGTTGTGTGACGGGCGACAGGGTCTGGGCTGTGACGGGTGTCACGCCCTTTGCTTTGGTGTATATCACCTGATAGACCTTGATGGGTGGTTGCACGCTTGTAGGAGTGATCCCTTCTTTCTTTCTCTCTCTCTTGGTGGTTAGAAAGGGTAGTGATCTGGCTGTTATGTCTAGCAAGTAGATCGGGCGTCATGGTTAGCCTGTGACGGGCGTCGTGGTAGGGAAGTGTGACGGGCGTTGTCCGACACACAAGGATGTCCGACACACCGTTGCACCCTGACGCGCGATAGCCTTGTGATGTTGTGTCGCGGTGTTGGGTGCTGGGTAGCAACGCAGCTTTGCTGCAGTCCTTGCTATAGCCGTTGAGAGCAGTGTATAGGTGAGGGTTGTGAGGAGTTATAGTGAGGGTTATGTGATCCTATAGTGACGATTTCATGTGTTATGGAAGTGAATGTTTATGCACCAATAAACGATAGTAATGTTAGTAATAACAACAACGATAGTGATTCCTTGTAATAATAACAGTGCTAATGATAATAGTAGTAATGATAATAATGGAAGTAATGATGCTAATCACAGTATATGATGACGATGAGGAAGGTAGTGGTAATGACATGCACGTAGTGATCCTTATAATTATTTTATTAATGATAATGAGGATGGTGGTAGTTATACTAGTAGCTTGCATAATGTTAATAACAATAATAGTGGATGATGATAGTAATAATGATGATAATAGTAGTAATGGTAATAAGGGTAGTAATAATATGCATGATGTAAGTCTTATGCTTATTTGTGAATAACAATGTTAAATGGTAGTTACACTAGTGGTGGCTTAAATGATAATAGTAATGGATGGTGACAATTATGATTTCTCTGTATACTCAACATGATTTCTATATAAAGTGAATACCTTGGTTGTTTGTATAATCTTGAGATAAGGGTAAGCATGAATATGGTTTGTTAATGATGTGCTTAATACACTTGATCACCAAATAATGTAAGAATGATAAGTAGAGTATCTTGTATGATATTTCATGATAGTGAGCATATCCCTTATGTTGAAACTATGATTATTGTGTACCCTAACCATGCAGGTGATGTTTAGCCATGAAAGGGATATGAGACACATGTGATGAGTAATGTTACTTTGATAATTATCTATGAGGTTGTATGTATGATGTGTTTGTCCCATGATGATGATGTGAGCCTTGAGAGGCAGTGACAGTACATGATGAAGGATTGAGATCCCATGGTATGTGATGTTGGATCCTTGAGATGGATCAGGTTGATGTGATTTCAATAATAATATAATGATATTTACCTTCTGTTATATCTTACATGTTATACCACTTGGTTGAATCTTGCAATCCATCTAAAAGATACTAATTAATCACAGTGAAATCATATCATGTAGTTTGCCCTGGCCATAGATCCATCATCGTCAGGACTTGGTGATGGTGAAATAGGTTCTCCTACGGGTTAACCTGGAAGCGCATATTGTTGAATATGTGTAGGTTGCTCCTAGCCTGAAAATGAGGAGGTAAGAGTGTAACTTCAGTTGC
This sequence comes from Alisma plantago-aquatica, assembly GCA_963693085.1. Classification (NCBI taxonomy): domain Eukaryota; kingdom Viridiplantae; phylum Streptophyta; class Magnoliopsida; order Alismatales; family Alismataceae; genus Alisma; species Alisma plantago-aquatica. The sequence goes on along the minus strand of OY856412.1, from coordinate 714,712,554 downwards.
AGACTCAGATACGTATATAGAGCATGGTGAACAGGCCCATGGCTCAGGATATGTGATGTGAGGAGCATGACTGCGTTCATGGCTCAGAGCACGGTGAACAGGCCCGTGGCTCAGTTTTACTAGCGCCGAGACCTGTACCAAGGCAGGCTAGAGTGAGGGTAGCCTATGGAGCTGACCCTGTGGCTTAGACCACTTCAGCATGTGACTACGGTCCTGCTTGTGTTGTACTCGTGTACTAACCACGAGGTGGGAGGTCGTGGAGTCCGGCTCTTCCATTGACCTTGTATGGCACCGACTTGGGTTTCGTAACCGGAGGTTGGATTTGAATGGTACAATTCAAATCCTCGGGGCATAATAATACGTAATACAGCCGTTTAGTATTTACTGCTTAAGATAAACACGAAACATTGGTTGATGCCTTGTTTGTGTAATATCTCTGTTATATCTTGCAGGTTTTGTGGAAATGACTTACCTTGATAATCAGGCTATGTGACATTATATCCTGCTCTGATAATCATGTTACATAGTGATACATCTTATCTTGTTAATCATGTTCCATTGAGAGATAACTGGTTACATGCTTTTGTACAGCTGGTAAGCTTGTCAGTAAGAATAGCTTTGCTTTATATAGACTGCTCTTATTATACTTGATATTTAGTTATCTGTTGTTATAGTTTTTCTGCTGAGGTTCTATAGTTGCGGTGGGGAGTTATGTTTCCCACTGGGACAATTGTTCAATTTTCTCACCCCGCTGGTTTACACCCTTTTTAGGTGGTCGAGCTAGACGTGGTCGTAGTCGTGGTGTTGCGGCCGAGCAGCTTGAGGAGCAGTAGAAGGCAATCAATGGATATGTTGTTGTTGTGGATGTTTTGTAGTAGAGTCTAGAGTCATCCCTGTACTCTCAGGTCCTTGGCAGTGTTTTGATGATGTTTCACGATGAACGATCAATGACGTTTGTATATCATGTTGTTGGCCGGATGCGGGCCTTTATGTATATGAACAGGTGGTGAACTCATGTGATGGATGAACAGCTGTTTCTATAAGCTATAGACACGTATCAGATCTCGTGTATGTATATATATGACACGTTTCTCTGCAGGATGAGGACTGGAAGGTAATAGTTTCACAGTTTATCAGTTTTTCACAATCGGTTTTAATTAATCCGTGTTTTCATAATTTGTGGTTATGGTGATTTCCGCACGTTTTCGCGTAACACCTCGTTATTTGTGTGATAATGGGATGTGTTGCCACAGCCACGATGATTCCACAAAACTTTCACTAGTATTATATCTTTTCTCTTCAGCTTTTTCACCCTTCTATCCAGGATCAACACAGGACCCTCAGCATAAGAGATATCCTCATCTAACTCAACCTCTACTGTTTGGATTGTCTGGTTAGTATCTGGATGGCAATAGGTTTCACTTGTAACTATATCAATAATCCTGCCAGCAAGGAAACTTCTAGCTGTACATTCATCTGGCAAAGAGACACTAGCATATCTCTCTTATGGCACATCAAGGAATTTAATTGTGCATTATCTACCATTGATGATGAAAATGACTTTCTACTCAATGCATCAGCTACCACATTAGCTTTCCCTAGATGGTAGTCTATTGTGCAATCATAATCCTTAATCAACTCCATCCATCTCCTCTGCCTCATATTCAACTCTTGTTTTGAGAAAATATATTGTAGATTCTTGTGGTCAGTGAAGATCTGACACTTTTCTCCATAAAGATAGTGTCTCTAGATCTTTAAGGCATGGACCACCGCTGCAAGCTCCAGATCATGTGTTGGGTAATTCTCCTCATATTTCTTAAGCTGTCAATAAGCAAAAGAAATCACATTTTTATCCTGCATCAACACGCATCCCAACCCATTCTTTAAAGCATCACAAAAGACAATATAGTCTTTTCCTTGCTCTGGCAGTACTAACACTGGTACACTAGTCAACTTTTCTTTCAAAAGCTAGAAAGAACATTGACACTTGTCATTCTAAACAAAAGGAACATCATTCCTAGTTAACCTAGTTAGGGGTAATGCTATAGAACTGAAGTCTTTGATAAACCTCCTGTAGTAACCTGCCTGACCTAGGAAACTACAGATCTCTATCGGTGTCTTTGGTTGCTCCCATTCTAGTACATATTATACTTTCTTGGGATTAACACAAACGTCTTTCGCAGATATAACATGACCTAGAAAAGACACTTCAAATAACTAGAATTCACATTTGCTGAACTTAGCATATAGTTGGTGCTGCCTCAACAAAGTCAATGCCTAGCGAAGGTGTTGCTCATGTTGTTGACTATCCTTGGAGTATATCAGGATATCATCTATGAACATGACAACACTCTGATCAAGATAAGGTCTAAACACCCTATTCATTAGATCCATAAAAGCTGCAGGTGCATTGGTTAGCCCAAACGACATAACCACAAACTCATAATGATCATACCTAGTCCTAAAAGTTGACTTGGGTATGTCATCAGCCTTAATTCTCAGTTGATGGTAACCTGACCTCAGGTCTATCTTTCAAAACACAGTGGCACCTCTCAACTGATGAAAAATATCATCAATCCTCGGAAAATGATACTTATTCTTTATTGTCACCTTGTTCAACTGTCTATAGTCTATACACAACCTCATTGAACCATCCTTCTTTTTAACAAACAACACAGGAGCACCCCAAGGAGAAGTGCTCTGCCTGATAAAACCCTTCTCTAATAGTTCTTGTAACTATTTCTTTAACTCCTGCATCTCTATTGGTGCCATTCTGTATGTTGACTGTGTTATGGGTTGTGTTCCAGGAACAAGATTGATCTCAAAATCAATCTCTCTAGGAGGGGGAATGCTAGGAAATTCCTTAGGAAAGACATTCTCAAATTCTCGCACTACTGGTACCTCCTGGATACTAGGACCTACTACCTTGGTATCCACAACATGACCTAAGAAAGCCTCACATCCTTGTCTCATCAACCGCTCAACTATCATAGCTGATGTTGGTTGTTTATACTAACGAGTTTCAATCATAAGAATGATCTTTTACTCAACTAGCTATATCCCACAAATATACGAGAGTAGTTGTAGTCGAGGTGGAACACAAGGAGCGTTGGTTAGTTAGGCGCAAGAGTTATGATTTTCAATAATCTAGATCGTTGTACACAAGATGATTGGATTAGAACAACTAAATTATAGATTTAAAACAAAACAGTAAGTTATCACTTAAGAAAAGTTAAGATTCAGATATGGAAGGATCTTGGACCTAGGATTTTACTATCACATCATAGCTTATATTAAAATACGAATTTAAACATGTTAATTAACTTGCAAAGGAGGTTTGTAGTCATCACTCACCTCCTGGTGAAGTGATGATGATTTTAAATCCATACATCACTCTCGTGTATGTATTTCATTTCAAATCACAAACCTTGCTCCTCAACATAATCCCAGCCACTCTCGTGGTCAAGGACAAGTTGCCAAAAGAGTAACTCCATACTCTCAAACACATCTTCTCAGATTATGAAAGAAAGTATAAAACATGCAAGTATGATGGCCAATCACACAAACAAGCATTTCAGATCTGAAACAACTCTTGGAACATGCAAGAAACTAACATTTAGTACGAAATTCATATGTTCTTACAAGCTATGACATGGGAGTTACTCTCCCATGCCCAAGAAAAAGAGTCTACTCGTCCATAATGATGTACAGCAGAAAATGTGCAGAAATTTCAGAGTTTAGCATGGTTTAGAGAAGGAAAAGCTAAGCAATCCCAAGGTGTAACCAAAGGAAGGTAGAATTCTGACTTGAGGATGAAATCCCACTTCTACAGCTGCTCCAAACCGGACAAACTTCCCTCCCGAGAAGCTTTGTGGAGTGAAGAAGCTCTGCTGCACCTTGCTGTTGCAAATGGAGAAGAAGAAGAAGAGCAATGGTCTTCTTTCTCAAGAAAACCTTTGGAATCCTTCAAAATCGCCTCCTCTCTACTTTACTCTGTGTCTGGGACGAGCAAGACGTTCCAAATGACCCCCGATAACTGTCCCTCGACTTCCCTCCTCTCTTTAGATTCAAAATCTCGAATTTCCAAATTCTGAAACTGCCGGCTGAACGGCGTGTAGATTGATTGAACGTCGTGCACTTCACAAAATGCGGCAGTTATCAGTACTCTGAACGGTGTTCGTGCAAGTTTCCAGAAAAGTCTGTAAAATGTGCGTTCCATCTGAACGGCGTGCAGACGGCTTTGAACGCCGTGCAAACTTCTTTACAAGCTATAGAAAGGTTGAACGGCGTGCAGATGAGTTTGCACCCCGTTCAAGTTTCCAGAAAAGTCTGCAGGAAAACGAGTAGGATTTTTGGGAACTTGCACGCCGTTCAAACAAGTTGAACGTCGTGCAAGTTGTTGTTTCTGCACAAAAAAGCATTGAAATGAGTTGTTTTTGAACCAAAAAGACAAGGCAAGTTATGGTAAAGCATTTTTGACGAATTGATGGCAAAAGTAATATGAAAAGAGACTAAATTAAATCAGAATGAATCAAAATGTTGTGTGAAAACATGTGAAAATATGATATATAAATCACACAACAAATCCCCCTAAGCTTGAACTGTTGCTTGTCCTCAAGAAAAGAGAAACATGGCTATATGAAAGAAAGAAATTTTTACCCATGTGTGAATGAACAGAGAAACAGATATGCAATAAGCTCAGACATGTGTGCAATGAGTTCGTGTTTGTAGAAGATATCTCCAAAATCTCAACATCAAAGGTAGAAAGAATTAGTTCATTAAGGTTGATTCCAAAACCCAACAAATACCTTAACTAACAACACTAATAAGAATATGGATACTTAAATCAAAAGGTTAGTGCATTTTCATAACAGAATTTTCAGCTATATGGATTTTTGAAGACCAAAAGAATGCTTTCCTTAACCAACTTGATTGAACTCTTTTCCAAAAGATATAGAAATAAGATTTTTGGGTTTCCAGCATTCGGCTGCTAATTTAGGCTTATGCTCACGTGGAATGCTGGTTGGGGTGTTTTTCTTACCCTCTTTTCATTACTCATATCACCTAACCGTCGTTGCCAGATCGGGCTTACACTAGGCTAGCATAATATGTGGGCCATAGGGCCATCTTTTATTGGGTAAAGGTATGAAACAAAACAAAAAGACAAATAAGAAGGTTAAAGACAGTAAGGTTTTTGTCATTCTTTTTAAAGGTTTTCACTGTAAAATTCGTTTTCAATTGCACTAACAGTTTGATAAAAGTATCCTGTATTTTCACTAGTGTTGCAGGTTAAATGATTTGCCAAAAAATTTCGAATCATTACATGTTTTGAGTATTCCATGATGTAGAAAAAGGGAGATATTAATTACAAACACATTCTCATCAATGTACATGGGTAATTTTCAGTTTCCATTTCATTCAACATGTTTTCAAATTTTTCTCTTACATATAGCCAATCATATCTCATTGAGGAACAAAATAAAAGGGGTTTCATTCTAACAAGGTAGTCTCTGATCATATGGAATTTTGCCATCAAAGAACAAAACAGACTGACATGAAAGAAAAAGAACTGACACAACAGACTCAACTGAAAGAAAAACTGAAATACAACTGAAAGAAAAACTGAAATAAAGATACAACTACCAAATACCAAATACCGGTCGGTTGTGTCCCCCCTAAGCTTGAAATTAGCAGTGACCTCACTGCTTCAATCGCACTCAAGAGGTACACAACTGGGTACCTCATCATGGTGGAAACATCAAAGTCCATGGAGGACCGGTGCTCTGATTTGCAGCTGGAAATTGTTGTGCTAAAGATTTATGCCTCCTTGCAAATATGTCCTTGATTTGGGGAAAGCGAAAGCACCTATGAGCTGCAACAAGAATAGTCTTTTGTATGCCAATACTATTTGTCTTTTCATTCTTCTTTGAATCATCATCAAAATATGAGTTGGGAAGAGTGGTCTCATTATAAAGTAATGTGTCATCTAGAATGTGAGGAGGAAGGACATGTGGCTTGCTTGAAGAATCAACATGTAGAGCATGTGTTGTAGCTTTCTCCCCTTTAGTTGAAACTTCATAATCATCATGGGTATCAACATCATCATACTTTGAAGGATATACCTCTATAACAACTCCATTCTTCAATGTCACCGGCCTGAAATATGTAGGATTCATCTCCGGTGGACTAGGCAAGAAAGGTGGAAATGCTTCTTTGCTAAAAAGAGCTTGTTGGGTAATTTGTTTCTCCAAGATGTGTGCATGAGTGGTAATATCATCCACCTTAGAAGAGAGTTGGAAAATGTAACCCTTCATTGATTGTCTTTTTTGATGGAACTCCTCATTTTGCTGCATTTGAGTTGAAATCAATGTTGCAAGCATGGACTCTAATCTAGAAGTTACTTGTGGTTGTTGTGGCTAAATGAAATTTGGGTTCACATTGTTGTAGAAGTCCGGTGGAGTGTAGCCCATTGGAGAATAAATAGAAGAGGCATAACATGTATAAGATGAGTGTCCAAGCAACCCACATGCATCACAAATATTGCTGGTTGTTTGAATTAGTTGTGTGCTTAGATTCTCAAACCTTTGTGACAAAGTGTCTAGCCTTGTTGCAATCAAGTTTATAGCATCAACCATGTGATCTTCCACTTGCATTTCAGAAGTAGTATGTGAAAAGGATGGGTGGTAGCTTGTTGCCAGACTCTACTGGCAATGATTTTCTGCCATATCTTCAATAATAGCATAGGCTTCTCCATAAGATTTGTTCATTAGAGCTCCATTTGCAGCTGCATCAATAGACATCCTTGTATTATAGCACAAACCATTATAGAAAGATTGCAATAGAAGCCAATTGCTTAGACCGTGATGTGGAAAAAGATGTTGAAGATCTTTGAACATCTCCCATGTATCATACAAGGTCTCTCCATCCCTTTGAGAATAATTGATGAGTTGACTCCTTAGCTGCAAAGTTTTGCTAGGTGGAAAATATCTTGCCAAAAAGACCTTTAGAAGCTCCTCCCAGGTACCGATTGACTTCTTTGGCAAAGTATAGAGCCATGCCTTGGCTCTATCTTTAAGAGAGAATGGAAAAAGAATTAGGCGTATCCCATCAGTAGGAACACCATATATCTTTATGGTGCTTAGCAACTGCAGAAATTCAGCAATGTGGAGGTTTGGATCCTCCATTGGTGTCCCTCCAAATGCATTCAGCTGTAGCAATTGTATGATGGATGGGCTGATAGAAAACTCCTCTGCCTCAAATTCTAAAATATTAATAGGCCCACTCATGTGCATTGCAGTTGTACCAAAGTAGTCCTTAAGAGGAAGGTCATCCTCCTTGACTAGTTCTTCATGTGAATCTGGAGGATTAGGTAGATGTGGCGTAGATGGTGGTGGTGTATGTGGTATGGATGTTGGTGGTGTATATGAGGGTGTGGAAAAATGTGATATGGGTGTTGGTGGTATATATGATGGCGGTGAATTAGGTGTGATTGATGGTGGTGTGGATGAAGGATGTGTGGATGAGGGTGGTGCATATGATGGTGATATGGATGATGGTTGTGTGGGTTGCGACTCCTCCATACATGCTTGGGTTTCACTCCTTCTTGTTCCACGAGGGCTGCAAATAGTGTGTTCATTTTCTGAATGTAGAGATATGCACGGTTCAAGGATCTTTTTATGAACACCCCATATGCTCCTACAAATAAACAAGGTGAGTGAGATACAAAAACAAACATGGAAGATACAACAAATTATGATGATCATGATGAATTATGATTTATGGATATGATGGTGGATATGAAGGATGTGATCTAGTCTCATTTACTTATCAACAACTCTTACTCTAACAGGAATACCGATGCTCCCCGGCAACGGCGCAAAAAACTTGTTGGTTGTTTATACTAACGAGTTTCAATCATAAGAATGATCTTTTACTCAACTAGCTATATCCCGCAAGTATACGAGAGTAGTTGTAGTCGAGGTCGAACACAAGGAGCGTTGGTTAGTTAGGCGCAAGAGTTATGATTTTCAATAATCTAGATTGTTGTACACAAGATGATTGGATTAGAACAACTAAATTATAGATTTAAAACAAAACAGTAAGTTATCACTTAAGAAAAGTTAAGATTCAGATATGGAAGGATCTTGGACCTAGGATTTTAGTATCACATCATAGCTTATATTAAAATACGAATTTAAACATGTTAATTAACTTGCAAAGGAGGTTTGTAGTCATCACTCACCTCCCGGTGAAGTGATGACGATTTTAACTCCATACATCACTCTCGTGTATGTATTTCATTTCAAATCACAAACCTTGCTCCTCAACATAATCCCAACCACTCTCGTGGTCAAGGACAAGTTGCTAAAAGAGTAACTCCATACTCTCAAACACATCTTCTCAGGTTATGAAAGAAAGTATAAAACATGCAAGTATGATGGCCAATCACACAAACAAGCATTTCAGATCTGAAACAACTCTTGGAACATGCAAGAAACTAACATTTAGTACGAAATTCATATGTTCTTACAAGCTATGACATGGGAGTTACTCTCCCATGCCCAAGAAAAAGAGTCTACTCGTCCATAATGATGTACAGCAGAAAATGTGCAGAAATTTCAGAGTTTAGCATGGTTTAGAGAAGGAAAAACTAAGCAATCCCAAGGTGTAACCACAGGAAGGTAGAATTCTGACTTGAGGACGAAATCCCACTTCTACAGCTGCTCCAAACCGGACAAACTTCCCTCCCGAGAAGCTTTGTGGAGTGAAGAAGCTCTGCTGCACCTTGTTGCTGCAAATGGAGAAGAAGAAGAGCAATGGTCTTCTTTCTCAAGAAAACCTTTGGAATCCTTCAAAATCACCTCCTCTCTGCTTTACTCTGTGTCTGGGATGAGCAAGCCGTTCCAAATGACCCCCGATAACTATCCCTTGACTTCCCTCCTCTCTTTAGATTCAAAATCTTGAATTTCCAAATTCTGAAACTGCCGGCTGAACGGCGTGCAGATTGATTGAACGTCGTGCACTTCACAAAATGTGGCAGTTATCAGTACTCTGAACGGCGTTCAAAGGGAATTTGCACCCCGTGCAAGTTTCCAGAAAAGTCTGTAAAATGCGCGTTCCATCTGAACGGCGTGCAGACGGCTTTGAACGCCGTGCAAACTTCTTTGCAAGCTACAGAAAGGTTGAACGGCATGCAGACGAGTTTGCACCCCGTTCAAGTTTCCAGAAAAGTCTTTTGGAAAACGAGTAGGATTTTTGGGAACCTGCACGCCATTCAAACAAGTTGAACGCCGTGCAAGTTGCTCTGCACAAAAAAGCATTGAAATGAGTTGTTTTTAAACCAAAAAGACAAGGTAAGTTATGGTAAAGCATTTTTGACGAAATGATGGCAAAAGTAATATGAAAAGAGACTAAATTAAATCAGAATGAATCAAAATGTTGTGTGAAAACATGTGAAAATATTATATATAAATCACACAGCAAATCCCCCTAAGCTTGAACTGTTTCTTGTCCTCAAGAAAAGAGAAACATGGCTATATGAAAGAAAGAAATTTTTACCCATGTGTGAATGAACAGAGAAATAGATATGCAATAAGCTCAGACATGTGTGCAATGAGTTCGTGTTTGTAGAAGATATCTCCAAAATCTCAACATCAAAGGTAAAAAGAATTAGTTCATTAAGGTTGATTCCAAAACCCAACAAATACCTAACTAACAACACTAATAAGAATATGGATACTTAAATCAAAAGGTTAGTGCATTTGCATAACAAAATTTTCAGCTATATGGATTTTTGAAGACCAAAAGAATGTTGTCCTTAACCAACTTGATTGAACTCTTTTCCAAAAGATATAGCAATAACATTTTTGGGTTTCCATCATTCGGCTGCTAATTTAGGCTTATGCTCACGTGGAATGTTGGTTGGGGTGTTTTTCTTACCCTCTTTTCATTACTCATATCACCTAACCGTCGTTGCCAGATCGGGCTTACACTAGGCTAGCATAATATGTGGGCCATAGGGCCATCTTTTATTGGGTAAAGGTATGAAACAAAACAAAAAGTCAAATAAGAAGGTTAAAGACAGCAAGGTTTTTGTCATTCTTTTTAAAGGTTTTCACTGTAAAATTCGTTTTCAATTGAACTAACAGTTTGATAAAAGTATCCTGTATTTTCACTAGTGTTGCAGGTTAAATGATTTGCCAAAATTTTTTGAATCATTACATGTTTTGAGTATTCCATGATGCAGAAAAAGGGAGATATTAATTACAAACACATTCTCATCAATGTACATGGGTAATTTTCAGTTTCCATTTCATTCAACATGTTTTCAAATTTTTCTCTTACATATAGCCAATCATATCTCATTGAGGAACGAAATAAAAGGGGTTTCTTTCTAACAAGGTAGTCTCTGATCATATGGAATTTTGCCATCAAAGAACAAAACAGACTGACATGAAAGAAAAAGAACTGACACAACAGACTCAACTGAAAGAAAAACTGGAATACAACTGAAAGAAAAACTGAAATAAAGATACAACTACCAAATACCAAATACTGGTCGGTTGTGTCCCCCCTAAGCTTGAAATCAGCAGTGACCTCACTGCTTCAATCACACTCAAGAGGTACACAACCGGGTACCTCATCATGGTGGAAACATCAAAGTCCATGGAGGACCGGTGCTCTGATTTGCAGCTGGAAATTGTTGTGCTAAAGATTTATGCCTCCTTGCAAATATGTCCTTGATTTGGGGCAAGCGAAAGAACCTATGAGCTGCAACAAGAATAGTCTTTTGTATGCCAATACTATTTGTCTTTTCATTCTTCTTTGAATCATCATCAAAATATGAGTTGGGAAGAGTGGTCTCATTATAAAGTAATGTGTCATCTAGAATGTGAGGAGGAAGGACATGTGGCTTGCTTGAAGAATCAACATGTAGAGCATGTGTTGTAGCTTTCTCCCCTTTAGTTGAAACTTCATAATCATCATGGGTATCAACATCATCATACTTTGAAGGATATACCTCTATAACAACTCCATTCTTCAATGTCACCGACCTGAAATATGTAGGATTCATCTCCGGTGGACTAGGCAAGAAAGGTGGAAATGCTTCTTTGCTAAAAAGAGCTTGTTGGGTAATTTGTTTCTCCAAGATGTGTGCATGAGTGGTAATATCGTCCACCTTACAAGAGAGTTGGAAAATGGAACCCTTCATTGATTGTATTTTTTGATGGAACTCCTCATTTTGCTGCATTTGAGTTGAAATCAATGTTGCAAGCATGGACTCTAATCTAGAAGTTACTTGTGGTTGTTATGGCTGAATGAAATTCGGGTTCACATTGTTGTAGAAGTCCGGTGGAGTGTAGCCCATTGGAGAATAAATAGAAGAGGCATAACATGTATAAGATGAGTGTCCAAGCAACCCACATGCATCACAAATATTGTTGGCTGTTTGAATTAGTTGTGTGCTTAGATTCTCAAACCTTTGTGACAAAGTGTCTAGCCTTGTTGCAATCAAGTCTATAGCATCAACCATGTGATCTTCCACTTGCATTTCAGAAGTAGTATGTGAAAAGGATGGGGGGTAGCTTGTAACCAGACTCCGCTGGCAATGATTTTCTGCCATATCTTCAATAATAGCATAGGCTTCTCCATAAGATTTGTTCATTAGAGCTCCATTTGCAGCTGCATCAATAGACATCCATGTATTATAGCACAAACCATTATAGAAAGATTGCAATAGAAGCCAATTGCTTAGACCGTGATGTGGACAAAGATGTTGAAGATCTTTGAACCTCTCCCATGTATCATACAAGGTCTCTCCATCCCTTTGAGAATAATTGATGAGTTGACTCCTTAGCTGCAAAGTTTTGCTAGGTGGAAAATATCTTTCCAAAAAGACCTTTAGAAGCTCCTCCCAAGTGACGATTGACTTCTTTGGCAAAGTATAGAGCCATGCCTTGGCTCTATCTTTAAGAGAGAATGGAAAAAGAATTAGGCGTATCCCATCAGTAGGAACACCATATATCTTTATGGTGCTTAGCAACTGCAGAAATTCAGCAATGTGGAGGTTTGGATCCTCCATTGGTGTCCCTCCAAATGCATTCAACTGTAGCAATTGTATGATGGATGGGCTGATAGAAAACTCCTCTGCCTCAAATTCTGAAATATTAATAGGCCCACTCATGTGCATTGCAGTTGTACCAAAGTAGTCCTTAAGAGGAAGGTCATCCTCCTTGACTAGTTCTTCATGTGAATCTGGAGGATTAGGTAGATGTGGCGTAGATGGTGGTGGTGTATGTGGTATGGATGTTGGTGGTGTATATGAGGGTGTGGAAAAATGTGATATGGGTGTTGGTGGTATATATGATGGCGGTGAATTAGGTGTGATTGATGGTGGTGTGGATGAAGGATGTGTGGATGAGGGTGGTGCATATGATGGTGATATGGATGATGGTTGTGTGGGTTGTGACTCCTCCATACATGCTTGGGTTTCACTCCTTCTTGCTCCACGAGGGCTGCAAATAATGTGTTCATTTTCTGAATGTAGAGATATGCACGGTTCAAGGATCTTATTATGAACACCCCATATGCTCCTGCAAATAAACAAGGTGAGTGAGATACAAAACCAAACATGGAAGATACAACAAATTATGATGATCATGATGAATTATGATTTATGGATATGATGGTGGATATGAAGGATGTGATCTAGTCTCATTTACTTATCAACAACTCTTACTCTAACAGGAATACCGATGCTCCCCGGCAACGGCGCCAAAAACTTGTTGGTTGTTTATACTAACGAGTTTCAATCATAAGAATGATCTTTTACTCAACTAGCTATATCCCGCAAGTATAAGAGAGTAGTTGTAGTCGAGGTCGAACACAAGGAGTGTTGGTTAGTTAGGCGTAAGAGTTATGATTTTCAATAATCTAGATCGTTGTACACAAGATGATTGGATTAGAACAACTAAATTATAGATTTAAAACAAAACAGTAAGTTATCACTTAAGAAAAGTTAAGATTCAGATATGGAAGGATCTTGGACCTAGGATTTTACTATCACATCATAGCTTATATTAAAATACAAATTTAAACATGTTAATTAACTTGCAAAGGAGGTTTGTAGTCATCACTCACCTCCCGGTGAAGTGATGGCGATTTTAACTCCATACATCACTCTCGTGTATGTATTTCATTTCAAATCACAAACCTTACTCCTCAACATAATCCCAGCCACTCTCGTGGTCAAGGACAAGTTGCCAAAAGAGTAACTCCATACTCTCAAACACATCTTCTCAGATTATGAAAGAAAGTATAAAACATGCAAGTATGATGGCCAATCACACAAACAAGCATTTCAGATCTGAAACAACTCTTGGAACATGCAAGAAACTAACATTTAGTACGAAATTCATATGTTCTTACAAGCTATGACATGGGAGTTACTCTCCCATGCCCAAGAAAAAGAGTCTACTCGTCCATAATGATGTACAGCAGAAAATGTGCAGAAATTTCAGAGTTTAGCATGGTTTAGAGAATGAAAAGCTAAGCAATCCCAAGGTGTAACCAAAGGAAGGTAGAATTCTGACTTGAGGACAAAATCCCACTTCTACAGCTGCTCCAAACCGGACAAACTTCCCTCCCGAGAAGCTTTGTGGAGTGAAGAAGCTCTGTTGCACCTTGCTGCTGCAAATGGAGAAGAAGAAGAAGAGCAATGGTCTTCTTTCTCAAGAAAACCTTTGGAATCCTTCAAAATCGCCTCCTCTCTGCTTTACTCTGTGTCTGGGACGAGCAAGACGTTCCAAATGACCCCCGATAACTGTCCCTCGACTTCCCTCCTCTCTTTAGATTTAAAATCTCAAATTTCCAAATTTTGAAACTGCCGGCTGAACGGCGTGCAGATTGATTGAACGCCGTGCACTTCACAAAATGTGGCAGTTATCAGTACTCTGAACGGCGTTCAAAGGGAATTTGCACCCCGTGCAAGTTTCCAGAAAAGTCTGTAAAATGCGTGTTCCATCTGAACGGCGTGCAGACGGCTTTGAACGCCGTGCAAACTTCTTTGCAAGCTACAGAAAGGTTGAACGGCGTGCAGATGAGTTTGCACCCCGTTCAAGTTTCCAGAAAAGTCTGCAGGAAAACGAGTAGGATTTTTGGGAACTTGCACGCCGTTCAAACAAGTTGAACGCCGTGCAAGCTGCTGTTTCTGCACAAAAAAACATTGAAATGAGTTGTTTTTAAACCAAAAAGACAAGGCAAGTTATGGTAAAGTATTTTTGACGAATTGATGGCAAAAGTAATATGAAAAGAGACTAAATTAAATCAGAATGAATCAAAATGTTGTGTGAAAACATGTGAAAATATGATATATAAATCACACAACAGCTGACATCAAACATGTATGAAGAATCTTCACCAGAAGCCTCCAAGGACATTACAATCCTTGTCAATACCCCAGTGGAAATGGGATCATATTACTATGGACTTTGTGGATGGTCTTCCTAGGACAGCCAAGGGTCATGATTCCATATGGGTGATAGTAGACAGATTGACTAAGTCAGCTCATTTTCTTCCAGTTAAGACGACGTTTTCAGCAGAGAAATTGGCACAAATATATGTTGATGAGATAGTCTGTCTGCATGGCATTCCAGTGACTATAGTTTCTGATAGAGATCCACAGTTTACAAGTCATTTTTTGGAGCGTCTACATTCTGCAATGGGAACACAACTAAGATTCAGCACAGCTTTTCATCCGCAGACTGATGGCCAGTCTGAAAGGACTATTCAGACTTTAGAGGATCTCCAGAGGGCATGTGTGTTGCAATTTCTTGGTAGTTGGGATGTACATCTGACTCTAATAGAGTTTATGTACAACAATAGCTATCAAAGAAGCATAGATATGGCCCCTTATGAGGTATATATGGTAGACGATGTCGGTCTCCTCTTTACTGGTATGAGACAGGTGAATATCAACTTTTGGGTCCTGAGTTAGTACAACAGACTACAAAACAGATTAAAGTAATACAACAACAGTTGAAAGCAACCCAGGACAGACAACCAACTGACGCAGACCACTTGAGTTCCAAGTGGGAGATAGAGTATATCTTAAGGTTTCTCCTTAGAAAGGTGTGTTGAGGTTTGGAAAGAAGGGTAAGTTGGCTCCTAAATTTATGGGTATCTTAACTTGTGTTGGAAAAGTAGCATATAAGTTGGAGCTACCACCATAGCTACATAGATTGCATAATGTCTTTCACATCTATATGGGGGTTCCTCCGTGTACAATAGAATCGTATGTATTTGTTGTGTCCGAATAGTAGTGACTGGCGGTGCTTGAACAGGCATCATCTTTGTTGCTAGAACACAGTAGTGCTTTATCGCTTGTTTTCTTCTACAGAATTAAGCCATTTAAAGTGTTGGTTTTTGCAGATTCTTCACCGGAGCAGATTGACATGGTGAATGATCAGCGGCTGACCAGCCAGCTTTGGCATCAACCGCTTTACAGAACAGAGCAATTGTCTGATTGATGAGATAGAGAGTGACTAATCGATTTTCATTATATGGGATAGTAGACATTCCTTTCATGTATGCGGATATTGAGCTGCCGAGGGCATCTATCTAGTGTTGGGATTCATCATGGGTGGAGAAAGTTTTCATGAATATATGCTTAACATTACTTTGTAGTATGTTGCCTACATTGCTCTCTATCTTTTCCCAATAGATGGTGGATTATACATATCGTGCCACTTCACTTGCTAGGAGGTCTTTTTGGTATAAATAAACTTGTTGTGAAGAACTCCTTTATCAACAAGGCACCCATGTCAAAATTTGTAGGATTCGGGTCTTCTTTCTCTCTCAGGGTTGTTTGCCCAGTCAAAGAAATTAGTGAGGTCGCTTGGCTTCATACATGCTGACACTTTTATCTTAGTAATGGATTTCTGCTCTGTCGATCGCGGAGGCTTTGCTGTATGGGAAAAGCATCATCCATGTTGTGGGTGGTGTGCCTAACTCAAGAAAAGACCAGCTGTGTCACGAGAGGGGAGCCACGAGAGTTATGCAGGTCTATCCATGTATCTCGACTCTCAAGAGCGGTTCTTTCTACACGGCTAAGATCGTGGGAATTGACATTCCCAGATGTTGTTTCGGTCCCTGTGTGACGCATACATGTCGACCATACACCCACCTGATAGACATACTAAGATCGTGGGAATTGACATTCCCAGATGTTGTTTCGGTCCCTGTGTGACGCATACATCTCGACCATACACCCACCTGATAGACATAGATCACTATCCTCCTCCTTGAGATATGAGTGGTTGAGCTGTTCAGCAACAACGTGTGCGGAATACTGAAATTGCTCCCATTCCTCGGACCTTCGTGTCGACAAGTGCTAGTGCTAGCGAGGTGGTTAGTATCGTTATCAAACAATAACATCCTTTGGAATTGGGTCTGTTGGATGGAACACCACTTCGAAGGGCATGGCCGTGAAGTTCTTCAGGTTTTAGTCATCCTTATAGATCTGAAGAGGTGTGTGTCTTTCAGTTGTAGGTTCTATAACTCCCGTGTGAAACTATTTAGCGAATAAATTACACCTGTCGACGGTAACTGTAATTAATCTAAGCTAACAGTTTTATGTGCGTCTAAATGTGTAGAACGATCACAATAAATGTAGCGTATTCCTTTCCAAACTAGGAGTATCAATTCCCAGCTCGTGGACTTTATATGGCATATGGATCATTGTCAGCTGGATTAGGAGGTTGCATGAGATGCCTTCTCATTTGTTTTTGTTGTGGACCTTCCATTCACAAATATACGTGTTCATCAAGAGTTGGTCCGGACATCCAAGCTTTAACACAATGTGTTTCTCCAAAAAGTGTAGTATATGACCGGTTCTATAGTAAGTTTTTTTATATTTTCCATCGGAATAGGAGTTACTCGAGAGAATTTGTAATCGTCGGTTGCATTAATTCTATGGTCAAATGCAATGACAGTGATAGGCTAGTCGGATAGGAAGTTCTTTGAGTATGGTTGTCAAGCGTTGTTCGTTAGTGCTTGTTGGAGCCAATTATATTTCTTTTTTTATCATTTTTAAGTTAAGTTATTAACTCACAAATGTTAAAGTATAGATATCATGGATTTTAAAAGTCAGAGAACTCATGGATTATAGAAAAACTCTCTTTTGTATTGGCTCCAGAATTCTGTACTTTAGGTTATAGATTATGCCCATATCAAACTAGATAGATAGAAGAAAAAGGGTGAGGGAGTGTCAAGAACTATCTATCGTTAGGTGAAACCAATGACATGAATAGCTTTAGATAACACAATGAAGCGTGTTGGACAATTAGCAAGTCCCTCAAGAGTTTCAAACATGGCATTCAATTTTGGCTACCACCTAAACCGGTGATATTGGGTAGAATACATTCGAAGGGCGTGAGGGAAAAAGAATTGTGGTGCAAGACTGGTTGTTTTGGTACTTATAGGTATAGAGTCATGGAGTTGATAGAGTTTATTCTGGAATTTGAAATAGTGTTCAAAGAAGGAAAAAATAAATATGACATTGTGGTGGGTCAAACCTAGTAAAAATCAGGGATTAATCACTTCGGAGTTGCAAGATAGGGATATTAAAAACAAATTATAGGAAAATAGTTTGAAGATGAGAGAGATAGGACATGAAAAAGATATGTATTACTATTAGTTAGAAAACGCATATGATCCGTTCTAAGGACATCACAAATGTCATTAAAACCCGGTCCACTGGAATATAAATAAATAATACCATGTGACACCTATAAATTAGATAAATCATCTACATTGATAAACTAAAACCTTGTCTTATTAATTTTAGCATTAAAATGAATGTTCTTTATTCTATAATATATTATAGCTGGTAGATAATATCCAAAAGGGGTGCAAAGTGGAACTTGGTCTAATTTAGGTATGAAGAATGTGAATTTAGAATTAGTTTCATGTTTTGGTATTATCTAGAGAGGCAAATAATGCACTAGGTTTTAATAACTGTATCGCCATATATATTGTCCTAATTAATGTCCATCTACAGTGTTTGAGATTAGATCTATATAAGGATTACTTTATCACAAGACAAACCAATTACATTTATTCATAAATGTGTATGTATGCTATTCAATTTCTCCTTCTAAAGTATTTCATATAATCCGAGTAAATATTACTTTTTATATATATATATATATATATATATATATATATATATATATATCAAGTATATTCAAGCATTTTACTTGTTTGAATATATCTTATGATTTTTAAGCATTATTAATCTTGATGGTGAGTAATGTATATGAGCAAAGTTTGTGATTCACTAATGCATATACATGCATGCATTGGTCATTATACTATACTTATGGTTCTATAGCACATTGCATATTGTTATACTTATCACCAATTTACATATTGAACTTAATTGTCACCTTTTTAAACTTATATGAACTAAAGAGGCATTCTATGTGTATAGGATTAATCATGAAAACAGCCAAAAATTATGTATACCTTAATTTGATACCAAGTCTAGTCATATTAATCATCAATGTACTGCCTAAAATATTCCTTCTTATTACCCTACTAATATCAAGGGTGTATATTGATGAAGTGTAGAATGTGTTATTCATTACATGAACCCTGATCTATATATTTGGTCACATAATAATACTGAGTTCGTCAAGGCATGTGTTTAGCTAAGCTAAGGCTTCTCATAACCTATATTATTGTACTACATGTAGTACCATATATATATATATATATATATATATATATATGGCACATACTTAATACCCGTGTGGGTAGCTACCCGCCCCCCTATTTTGGTTATTTTTTATAGTTTCTTAGTTTTGACATGTAGAGCGTTACTTTGCCTTGCAAACTGTTACTTTTCATACATATATAGTTACATTTGCAATAATTATAACAAATATATATACATAAAGTCCAGATTTACTTTTTTAATAGTATAGTTACTTTTTTATTATCATAGTTACTTTTTTATCCAGCGAATTACTTTTTTGACCGTATAATTACTCTTTGGGCTGGCGGGTAGCAAAATCTAGCCTACCCGCGCGGGTATTGAATGGAAGTCATATATATATATATATATATATATATATATATATATATATATATATATATATATATATATATATATAATGAGGCAATATAGATATATTGTTTTTCATTTGTTGCTCGGTAGGTAGCCTAGATTTTCACTACCCCTCTCACCCGAAAAGTAAATATTTGAACAGAAAAGTAACTCTCTGGAAAAAAAAAGTAACTATGTTGATAAAAAAGTAACTACACGACTAAAAAAGTAAAATCGGGCAAAATACACAACAAATATATATGTAATTATATATTTGTTATAGATGTTACATATGTGATTGTTATGCATGAAAAGTAGCAGTTTGTAAGGTAAACTAACCCTCTACATGTGTAAAGTAAGAACCTCTAAAAAATTTAACCAAAAGATATATACATACACATATATATGGTTGTTGTTTTTGTAGGGTAAGTCGGGAAGCCGTTTTATTCATCTTTCCTTCCTCGAGCAAGCTTGAAACAAAGGTTGTTACATATTCTAATAACAGGATTAAAAAAGGTAGTACTACTACCCTTACACAAATTCAAGAGCCCAATGGGGGGCTGTGGATATAACATGTCCTCAGGGTGGTGTTTAAGATGATATTTTGCCAAGAAGTCCACAGTTTTATTATCCTCCCGACCTGTGTGCATAATGGAAAAATCATTAGAGTTCATGAGGTTCTTGATTCGAATGATGTCATTTGCCCAAGCAGGGTACATGTCGGACATTCCATCGAACATACTGCTGACTGGTTTGTAGTCAGTGAAGAATCTCACATTTTACATATCAAATATGTTAGCCCATTGCATAGCCTTAAGCACAGCTTTGGGCTCGGCCTGGGTATGCTTGGTGATGTTGAGACAATGTCCAAAGCCACCAGTCCAGTTTCCATGGGAGCAAAAGAAAATACCTATAGCAGCTGACGTCGTGGGACCAACGGCAACATCAACAAAATAAGTATAGTCATAAAAAGTATGCTCCAGCTTAGTAGAGGCCATGTTCCTCGTCGGGGCAAGCTTATTGGTGTTTGAGGCCTCCTCCCACAGTTTGTTGTGTGAGACAACTCTAGTGATAATGAAGGTGGCACTCCACTTTTTCTTATTGAAGATCTGGTCGTTTCTCACCCACCATAGAAAAAAAGTCGTAGTGGCAAAGAGAGGGGTGGACTTGGGGTAGCGTCGCAGCCAAGGTGCGACCCAAACCTTGTTGTTGTTTTCATTCCTTAGAGGTTGTTCATTCATTGCTCGGCGGGTAGCCTAGATTTTCTCTGCCCGTCTCACCCAAAAAGTAACTATTTGATCAGAAAAGTAACTCTCTGAAAAAAGAGTAACTATGTTGATAAAAAAGTAACTATACGACTAAAAAAGTTAACTGGGCAAAATACATAGCAAATATATATGTAATTGTATATTTGTTATAGATGTTACAAATGTAACTATTTATGCATGAAAAGTAGCAGTTTGCAAGGTAAAGTAACTCACTACATGTGTAAAGTAAGAAAATCCAAAAAAAATAATCAAAAGAGGGGGCGGGTAGCTACCCGTGTGGGCATTGAATATGGGCCATATATATATATATATATATATATATATATATATATATATATATATATATATATATATGTATATATATAGAGAGAGAGAGAGAAAGTCAGGCTAGAATACACTCAAGTGTGTTTGCATATCAAGACTATTTTTTGCAAAATGTAAGTCATTGATCTTCACTGTCATACTATAACAAGGCTACACACAAATTTTGAGTCCATTTGGATGAGTGTAAGTCACTCATCCAAGGGCAACAAAATCGACACATGAAACTAATTTAAAATGCATGATTTTTGTGGTCTTTATAACATGACCTATAAATGTCCAAATGTGCTCAATTATTTTATATGTGCTATTCACAAGATGTTTAAGAAGATCAACGGATTAGATTTTTGAAAGAAAAAAATATTGCATCATGAAAAACTACTTGAGTGTACTCTACTCTGAATACACTCGAGTGTAATATATCCTGACTATATATATATATATATATATATATATATATATGTGTGTGTGTGTGTGTGTGTGTGAGAGAGAGAGAGAGTGTGTGTGTATGTGTGTGTGCGTGCATGTGTGTGTGCATGTATGTGTGTTATATATACATATACATACATATTTATATATCCATATATATATATAATATTTACTTATTTATATGTGTGTATGTATATGTATGTGTGTTAGGGTCATAGGCAATCAATGTTAGGGTCTGCCTCTGATCATCATTCTAGGTTAATTGGTTCATAATGTACCCTTCACTCATGGTTTTCATAAGACCTAATCATATTGGCATTTGATTTATGGAATTAGAATTTTAGGGTTTAGGATAGTAGATTTTAGTAGGTTACACAAAAAATTGACTTTAAATATAAGAGATAATGTACCTAACACCTACTTGGAGGTCTTTTTGAGACAAATGAATAATGGTTTCACCTTTGTATTGGAAATTATGAAGAGAAGTGTTGTACCAAGAACCTAGTTTGGAGGACTTGATCAAATGAATGAATAATAGACTTGACCAAGACTAATGTTTTGAGAACCTAAATCAGTTGTCTTAGTAGCTTAGCCTTCATCAAGGACTTTAGAAAGAGTGGACATCAAACACATAATTTGGAGGTGTAAGAAAAGATGAGTGAATAATGTTTTGACATTACAAATGAATTTATATAGAGAGTAGACATCATTTGTATCTTATTAGAAAGTACAAAAAAGAGATGATCTTGATGAGGAGTGTTATGATTCTAGTTATGGGGGTCCTTCTTTGATGATTATTGGAATGAATAGAGTCTTCATAAAATATCTTAAAGTTGAGGTCTTTGGTGGAAATCTAGCCTAAAGGTAGAGTTTAAAGGTAATATTATATCTTTGACCTCTCATCCTATCAGTGAAAGTATTATTTATTTTCATTATATATGTTGTATGAGATTGAATGATTAGAGTTCCTTGTAGGATTGTTCATTTATATTTAACATGGTTTCCTTAGTCTGGAATTGGCATTTATAAAATTTTCTTGAGGTATGACAACCTTTTTCAAGTCATGTAGGAATTATTTCCTGAGCTTTTAGAAGGAAATATTGTATGTTAAACCACAATAAAAAAATACTTAGTCACATAGGCACATCATGATTGTGTGCCGATGTAGCAAGGTAACACTAGTTGGACCTGACTCACATTCTTTTAGCATGAGTTATATAAGTGCATAATGGATATGTTCATGTGCAACCCCCATTCTCCCAATGAGAAATTTATAGAAGCAGGTGTGAATGGAAATTTGTGTTTGAGGGCTCAAGAAATTGATTCAAAGGGAGGTCTCATATATTGGCGATGTGTATAGGTTTGGGATTCTAAATTTGAGGTGAGATCGTCATTTAGAGATCCCACACAAATTTGTAGGTGTTCTTTCAGTGTCCATGATTTTTAAAGTTGTTAGAATATCTAGTTGACTCTTGTTTTGATTGAAAGTAAAATTGGGATATTGCATCCAATAGACCTTTTTCTTCTCTAAAAACCATTTCCTTTTGGTTGTCATGAGTTTCCCTATTGATTTTTGGGGATATGGTCTCTTTCCTCATGTATTTTATAATGGGATATCTTATTGGTATTGAGACACACACATCTCTTTAGTAATGGATTAATTTGCCATCATTTGATCGTGTCAAATACAGATGGAAGGTAGTAGCAGATATGGTTCATTTCTGATAAAGATGATAGTGGGAGTTCTCATAATAACATGGATGTTTACCCTCCTTCACTTTAGCAGTAGGCTTCTGTGGCAATCAAACAAGTACAATCAGGAGTGGCAAGTTCTACTTCTAGGCAAGTTGTCACTTCACATGATTTTTTGATAAATGTGATTACTCTATATGTGATGACTTGGTTCATATTTATAGTGTGAATGCCCATCTAAAGAATTAATCTTTTCTTGTTGTTTCACTTATACATTAGTACTGATCATGTGGTGGAGAACCATCACAAGATGAGTTGTTTTGATGATGTAACTCAATGATTCTCTTTTATTAGTTTTTATATAATAAATTTTTGAATATCTTTTCTTTGTTGTTATTTTTTTTTTGCTATCTAGGAAATTCACCCAAATATCCAGCATTGTGATCAGTGTGATTGGGTATACCAAGCTTACATATAGTTGGGATCTATAGAGAGAAGGGTGGTTTTAAGGGAAAGCTTTGAGCCTCTTCTGATTAGTCTCTACAAATGGAAATACAAGATGTTGACAATGGTTGTGTTTAAGAAATATCATCATGAGACCAAACCAATGCACTTTGGTCTCTAGGAGATGATAATGATGATATCTAGAGAGAATGTGATGATCACCTATTTTATATTTGGATGGAATCTCATTCTTGATGTTATGGTTTAGTACCTTAGAAAATGTATAGGCATCATTTAGAGTGACCCTTCCTAGGATTCCAACAGGTATCGATAACTTGAGCATCAAGGTTACCGAGATGTACCATATCTTCTTTGAATACGAAAGAAGTACTTTTAGGGTACTAGCTTTCACTACACCACATATAGAGCATGTGACATTTATATTGGTATCCATTTCCTTTTCTATTACTATCATACAAATTAGATTTTTTGTCAGTTTGTCCACTTCATCCTTGACTAGAGTGCTATTTCTTTTTATGATTATTGAGTTACCACCTACTTTCTACTATTTTACTCCCTTCACCATCAACTGTTTGGTGATAAGAATTGGGAATTGTAACATGTACTTGTAATTTAATTTTGCATTTATTTATAAAGCTCCTTATTTATCTTATATTAGTGATTGTATCGACATTTTAATTATGCTCTTCCTATAATGTAACAAGATAACAATTTCTTGATTGTTTCTTCACCCACTTTCCACATGTAATGTTTCGATATGATGGTGTGTCAACTTTAACCACAACTAAGGATTGATTTGGGGATTCTCTGACATAACATAGTGTAGATATGTAAGTTTATAACACCATTGAAAATCTTGCACATTTTTAGGTGATATTCCTTTCAAAGTATGGAGGTGTCTACAGGATCTTAAATGCCTTTTCTTTGAATCGTCTGTGTGTTTCTTTTTCCTTCCCGGGGGTTACTTATTTTTACTTATGTGAGTGGGTGACTCATTAGTGGTAGGGTAGATGGTTGGTTCCTCGCATCCCTACCTTGAGACTATATCTATATTCCACTCACTCATCTCCTCGGAATCATTCATAGTAGGTTGTAAATTGCAATTATTTCTATTTTTGCACTTCCACAAGTCCAAATTCCATAAGTGGTAAGTTGTGCCTTTTCTTGTGCAAATCAATGAATTCAGGAATGTATTAATGATCAGCCACTTTTTAGATCTTGAATGTATTTTATTACACAGAATTGATTGTATATCGTCCCTCTTAGATTCCTCAAATCCAATCCTTTAAGCATCAAGAAAAGAATACAGCCTTGACAACCAGCGATCAACTAGGATATGACTTACTCCTTTCCTACCAACATGCTAAGATAGTAGGTTCAACGTTCTTCCCCTTAGAATCCAAAGTAATCTTACCATATTCTTGAGCATAGTATGTTTCTTTTTCCCAAATATGTATGTCAGTAATGTATACCTTTTTGCATCTAAATGTGATGGTAGAATTGATTCACAATTCTACATCATCAACAACCAATGTTAAGCAAGGAGAGCCTTTATTCTTCAGTACTAAGGCTTCTACTTCTAACTCATATTCTTTCCCAGAAATCTAGGTGATCTTGTCTTTGACCTCGAGTTTATGATGGAGGTGTTAATATAGAGAGGGATCAAGAATCTAAGTTTGTCCCGATATCCCCTCCCAACACTAAGTAGTCTTATAGTGGAAAAGGAAAAAAAATTATGTTCAAGAGGTTAATTTCTTATTGAAGAAGGGATCTTTCAAATGAAAGTCTAGTTCCAATATAGTTTGTTTGTCCATTGAATGGATGTAGATATATCCATCCATCTTTTGAATGGCATGATGCATTTGTTATACGATAAGAAATTATCTTCCCTATGATTTCCCATTAAATTGTTTAATTGTTCATGAATGTAAATATGCCTTAAGTTTTACTTGTTGGTGATCCCATATTTTTTACTATTATGTCTCAGGAGGTCTATTTGACTATTGTAGTGTGACACTTTTGAAAATTGATTTACAGCCTAGTTCATATGTGTATCATGTGGATCTTGAAAGGGGATTTTATTGCTAATCTAAATCTATGTATTTGACAATTAACTCATTGTTCATGGGTATTATGGCAGAGAAAAAAAGGTAGGCGAATGAGAGGGCAATCAGAAGGGTAAATGAGAAATTTAGGCCAATGAAATTGTACCGTGATGGTCAACCCCAGATCTGGAACACAATTTTTTAGTAAGATGATGAGGTGACGCAAGCTCCAACCAGTACATTTTCTCTGGAGTAGCATGAAGGGTGGTCAGACTATCTTAAGAATTTCAAATCAATTGATGCCTTATCTCTACAACAAAAAGATGTTAGCATAATCAATTGTAAGATCATCCACCCTAAATCTAAAGTGAAGGATAATTGTAGCAAATGAAATAATTATTTAGTAGGTTATATTGTCGAGTTCAAGCCACATATTCTGACTCTCCACAGTTATCTCTACTGGCTTTGGAAATTAGAATGATATGTAGAATTTATGAATCATGGATATGGTATGCTTATCATTAGATTATTTGATATTTCTGATCAAAATCATGTGATGTCAAGTAATTGGTTTGTGAAGAATATACATATGCTTTTAACTAGATGGATCCGGGGGGTGCATTCACAAAGAAGAAGCTTAAGGGAGTTCCCATCTAGATTAGATTCGATCAAGTCTCATTGGAACTCTAGGATAATAGGATGTTTGAGAGTATTGGATCTCTCATAGGGGTTCCAATTTGCACTGATGAACCCAAAATCTATTCCATAATGGTATTTGCAAAATTTCAAGTTATGATTTCTTATGACTTGAAATTTATTGAATAAGTTACTCTTATGAGTGACGAAGGAGATAGTCATACTGTCTATATTTCCTATGAATGATTGCCTACAAATGAAGTGTCACCCATTGGTAAAAGTAATGATGTAAGATCGAGAGGTCATGAGTTCAAACCCAAGCAACGGGATGAATGAATCACTATTTTTTTTAAGTATCATGATTATGTTTTTTCGGTTATGAAGAGGTCCTCTATCAACATGAAACTCACTCTAAATCTAAATAGAAATGCAAAGTGAAGGAACCTAGTTTTAATCTCACGAATCTAGATGAATCTATAAACATTGTTTGAGTATTCTATTTGAACAAGGTGGCTACTGATCACAAAGTTGAGCTTGTCAAGAAATGCTTCAAAAAATTATTGAATGTAGTGGTTCTATACCATCCACATCCAATTCTATATGCCAATAAAAAACTTCTACTGAACCACAACAAAAATGTAATGCTAAGGATGCCAGTGTTGAACCTACTACTCAAGCTGAAGAAACAAGCACAGTGAAGTTGTCAGACTAATTGAAGTTATCATAGATCAGATCATTTAACTTACGAAATAGTAGGATCTCAGTTCTATTGAAGATGGATGTTCCAATCCATAAACTCTTATTCTAGTCTTTTCTAATGTTCAAATTTGAAATATAGAAAAATAGTGCACAAGTTTTTCAGGAAGTCAATAAGAAAAGTAAATCCCCTCTGAGATGTTATTCCAAGACAAGAAATACAAATTGTTATCAGTCAACTACACCTCTTCATGTAGGTATCATTATTGTATGACTTACTCTTTATTCTCACCAATGCATAATAGATTTGGAGGATTAGAAATCATCAATGAAGAGCCTAATTTTTAGGTTGGTATATCAGCAACCAAAGTTATGAAATGAATCCCATGAAAAAACCCTTGCAGAAAGGGGCACCATCCAACCAGGTTTGCAGCAATGGTGTCATGCCTCCCTGAACACACTCATTACCTTGAGTCCTTCTCTTTCCATCACTTATTCGAATGTTAGGGTTATAAATAATAAAATAAAAGGTGTTAAAGATGAAATAAGGCATCCTAGGAGTGATATTGTGATCTAAAATGATACCAAACTTAGAATGATAGGTCTACTATGTTCTTTGAAAAATACTTTCTGGATTATAACTAGACTTCTAATCACTCTTCTCATGCCTTGGGTAGAGTTTTCATCATCTAGAAGAACTAAACTATAACTTCCTTATAGGAACCAGATCAAATAATTCATACTAAAATTGAAGTTAAGAATTTTTCCTTTCTTCTTACTACGGTTTATGGTCATAATGGTGATTCTGAAAGAGCTCAATTTTGGACCGGAATTGAAGAAATCTATCATTCTTTATTGGGGCTTTGGGTAAGCCTTGGTGATTTTAATGTTGTAAGAAAGGCATCTGAAAAAATTGGTATATTGCCGCCTCCTAAAAAATCAATGTACAATCCCAATGAATGTGTACTAAATTGTGTCTAATTTGAGCTTTATGTGAATGGACTTTTTTTCACCTGAGATATTCATTAGGACGGGAAGGACTTTATCACCTTAGAAAATTACAAATTCCTTTGAAATGGTGATTTCTTATCTAATGTTCCTGACTTTCATGGTGAAGCTATTTTGAATACTATTAGTGATCATAGGAAGTTATCCCTCTTCATTGGAAAATTGAGAAATTTTAAATCCCCTTTCAGATTTATTGTGTGGTTAGGTCACTGTGAGATCCTTCCAATTGTTGTAGAATGTCAGAATTCCATTATAAAAGGTTTTGCTATGTTTAGACTTTATAGGAAGTTTCATATCTTAGAAAACAAGCTTAGCAACTAGAATAAGATTTTCATTAGCAATCTCTTTGATAAAGTAAGAATTGATAAAGTTGAGCAGTTGAGGCTCATTCTACAGTAGATCTTTTCCCTCTAGATGAATTCCTAAGAAGGGAAGCTTTTAATTTAAGGAAAATAGTTGTTGAGAGTTCCATTATAACATACTCAATCCTAGGCATATAGGTCGATCATCCATTATTATAGGACCATACTCGACTATATTGATATCCAATCTCCTTATTTCTCTCTTATTTTCCCTTTTTCATATAAATACCATTTAGTGTGCATAATTTCCTATTTTAGGATATGTTAGACCTTGTTGGGATCCTATAACCCAAATCAACTCATTTGTATCTGATGAACATGAAATCTTAGGATGTAATGACCCTAATAATTGAATCATTGGAAATTAGTGAATGATAATATTAAACTATAGTAATGATCACAGTTAAATCCCATAGTATTGTCCTAGGATCTTACAGTGAGATATTTGGGAGATACCTCAAAAGGTTAAACTATTTTTGGACCAGTAGGATGAGGTTAGATCCTTATTAAACAAATAAGTGTATAATGAGGTAAATATAACACAAATAATACTGAATTGTAAAACTAAGTCCAAATTCATGTTCCTCACACCCAAATTAGATAAGGTATCAATTTTGAGCTTAGTCGGATATTGGATACACCAAAAAGGTGGTTTATTAGAAATGATATAGGTTTGGTTGAATTTATTGATTTTAATCAAGTGTCACACTCTCTTTGACTAACGATTCAACCTCATTAAATTATAACACATTTTTTCACATAGATGTGCTTACTGGGTCAGTATGTAGGAGGCATACCTCATCATCCCCTTACTATGTCTTCTTCTCTCTCCATGATCCCCTTCCTATGTCTTATTTGCTCTCGCAATTGAACATGTCTATGTCGCAATAAATAGTCATCCTTCTGATTGCCTTGCTCAATAGATCATCATGATTCCTTCACCAACATACTACCCTCTCTCGTCCCCATCCAAAAATCCCCAACTTGTGTAATGTGGTCATCTAAATAGGAAACACCCATCTTCCCCATTTCTTGGTTCTCTTTCTATCCAAGAAGCTTCCTCAAAACCCCTTGAATCTCCCCATGTAATCAGTTCTTTTCATGGAATAGCAAGAGTTGCTTCCAGTGCCTGTCTTCTTATAGAAAGAAGGTTGGAGCAGTGGTTCTACAGTTCACCTCTAGGCAATTAGAGTCAAGCTAACCATCTCAGACCTTGTTCTTTCTTTTCGTGTAATCAACTTGCCATGGCATTGTCTGGACTGTGTGATCCCTGACCATTGGAAACTAACCTATACCACCATTAGTATTGGGTAGAGTTCTTTGAGTGAGTGACACTCTCAAGAATGCTAGTCATTGTTGGATTTACATATGCTCTCCTTGACACCGTCTACCCCAGTGGTCTTTCTCCTAACCGATTAGCATAGGGGTCTGTCACGGTTCTGCATTTTTGATACCCTACCTCCATCTGACTTGGCCTCACACAATGTCGCGAGCTCCTTTATGACACTGATTTCTTCCTGTGATCCTGGCAATGTTGATACCCGACAATAATGACTAAGCTACCAACAAGATAGGGCCATGGTGTCTCTTGGGCAAAGGATTGTTTGGTCCTGATGACCACGAAAAGTTCATTAGAGTGGTTCTGAGAGAAGGAAAGGACGGGGTTACTAGCATGATTTGCTGGAGCCTGAGGTCCCAGAGCTCCATATTTGTTTCCTTCCATGATTTAGGAATATTAAGGGTAGGTACATTTTCCCTATTTCAATCTTGGTGAAATACTAAAGATGTAGCCACACCATGGGCAATAAAGTCTTTTGGTATGACCATAGGCATTGTCTGCGGGTTTAGAAATACATTGAATTACTATAGTTCAGAGTCGCACATTCAACTAATGACCAAGATTCATTCGGGGGCACATTGGATATTTGTCATTATATTTTTCTTTTAATCATAAATGAATTAATCTTGTAAGATTCATAAGAAAATACTTATTTATCTAAATAATGCTTATAAATATATTTTTGAAATTAGAAAAATATGAAGGATTTAATGAAATATGTTTTAGGTCTTGATTCTTAACTTACAGTAGGGTCACTTCATATATAAGAGAATCAATGTACTCTATATTCATGGAATGCACAAATATTGTGATTCGATTGTGAAATCCTTGACCCCGAGCAAAGGAAGTGTTACTGAATACTTAGGTTTGATCAGAAGTTATGTACATCCTCTATTTTATTTTGGGCATTATTTGACAGGAATCTACGTTCTTTTAATGAAGCATCTCTTTAACTATTATATCTTAATGAAAGTCCAATTTCTCGAACATTTTTATTTTTTATTATGACTCATTATATTCTTGTGGTTTTTGAATTACTCTCCTATAATGGGTCCTTGGGACCCCTCCTACTATGATTGTCATTTTATTTGGAAATAACTAAAATGCTAGTCTTTCCACTCTATTTATAAATGATGCATATTTGACTAGAATATCTAGAATAGTAGCATTCATGTACAACCATACTTATATAGGGTGCATGTATTCTTCTCGAGTGTGTGTTTCCACCCTTATTTATTTTAGTCCATGATCATATGTGTTATGGCCCTATTTTAGATATATTTAGTCTATACCATTATGCATGAAAATGTTTTTGAATTATATTGATATTGTTGATAATTATTATGGCAAGACACTTATATTCTCATGCTTGTAATCTAAATTTTTAATATACCTCATTTCCCTTGTAATAATTTTTTTGAACTTACCAAATTACAAGTAACCCCCTTCTTGTGAGAAACATCTTTTTTTGCACTTTTAAGCCAATATAATGCTCAAAGTGTTTATCATATGTACATACTCTGCCTTTGTTGATTGTTACTTTGCTTCCTAAGTTTTGGGTGATATTCCTTTCCACCCAGGTGTAGGTTCATTAGAGGACAAGGAATGAAGAAGACCATATTGAGGATTTTGAACTTGAGGATGGCTTGGAATGGCTTAGTTTCCCCCTGCAATGGGCCTTACACGTTATTAGATCAATTAGGGGAATACGTTTTTACTTTGTTATACCACATTTTAAGGTGAGGAACAATTGTATATGGATCAATAATTTTTGTTTCCTCTACTTATTATCTTGTTGTGTGTGTGTGTATATATATATATTTATTTGTTTATTTATTTATTTATTTATAGAGAGAGAAAGTCAAGCTAGAATACACTTGAGTGTACAGATTACGCCGTACACCTCAATGGTGTTTGCCCATCTAGACCTTGTCTTTCAAAAATCCAATCCATTGATCTTCATGGTTACAATAATAATAGGCCACATACAAAATTTGAGCTCATTTGGATGAGTGTAAGTCACTCATCCAAGGATAACAAAATCGACACACAAAACTAATTTGAAATGCATGATTCTTGCCTCCTTTAGATGCACGACCTATAAGTATCCAAATGAGCTAAAATTTATTATATAGTATTTTTTAAGATATTTAAGAAGATCAATGGTTTAGAATTTTTAAAAATTTACTGCATCTTTAAAAATGAGTGAGGTGTACGGTGCCTCCGGTACACTCGAGTGTATACTAGCCTGACTATATATATATATATATTATATATATATATATATATATATATATATATATATATATATATATTTGTGTGTGTGTGTATCATTTGGGAAATAATGTAATTCCTACTTTCCTCCTTTTATATGGAATGGGTGGTATTATTTCTCTGTCTAGTGAAGAGTAGATCCCCTATAGGGTCCCAGTCTTTACATCCATTGTTGGACAATATTTTGTGAGACATAATTCTCATATTCAATGGTCGAAGGAAGGAGATACCAACTTAAAGTTCTTTTATTCTTCTATGGAGATTAAGAGGCACCAGAACAATATCAAAAGTCTTCTTGTGTATGATTTACATCCCTCATATTATAAAAAGTTCCATTCATGAGTTTTACTGTGATCTCTTTAATAAACTTTTTCCTTCTTCTGATAATGTTTGGAAAGAATTTGGACAGATCCTACTTTCAATCCTACTTAGATAGTCAATCTTATTGCCCCTATTTCAAAAAAAGAAGTGGATGATGTTATTGATTCTCTCAATCTAGACAAGGATCACAGGTTTGATGGTTTTAATGGTCTCTTCAATAAAAATACTTAGAAAATCATTAGAGATTATGTTTTTGATCTTGTAAGAGAATTCTTCATTAATGGCAATATTCTCATGGAAGCTGACATGACTACCTTTATTCCTAATGGCTCGAATACAAATCTTATTAAAATTTTGAGGTTGTACTTTGCAATGTTTTCTATAAGACTATCGCCAATATTCTTACAGAAAGACTTCAACTTATTCTACACTCTATTATTGATTCTAATCAATGTGCTTGTGTGAAGGGGAGAAGCATTTAGAGATGCAACCTTGATTTCTAATGAGATTATCAATGGTTTCAAGAAATCTCAAGGGAGGAACATGTGCATTCAAGATCATATCTTTAAATCCTATAATTCTATTAAATGGAAGTTTCTTTTTCTATTATGTACAGGATGGGTTTTCTATCTCTCTGGGTAAAGTGCATTGAAGCTATTTTCCATACTAATTCTTATCAAATTCTTATAAATGGAGAACCATCACATCCTTTTACTCCTTATAATGGAATCAGACAAGGGGATCATATTGCTCCATACTTATTTGTATCATGATGCAAGGTATATTAAAATTCCAGAAGAAGGTTATTCTTAACAATGATATTTCTCCCATCAGGGCCTCTAGACACTTACATATTTTGCATCTAGCCTTTGTTGATGACTTAATGATTT
This sequence comes from Alisma plantago-aquatica, assembly GCA_963693085.1. Taxonomy (NCBI): domain Eukaryota; kingdom Viridiplantae; phylum Streptophyta; class Magnoliopsida; order Alismatales; family Alismataceae; genus Alisma; species Alisma plantago-aquatica. Next base: position 714,679,700 of record OY856412.1, on the reverse strand, counting down.
TTATGAAAGTTGATCACCATGGTGTTGAATCTCTAGAATCTATTTTATCCAATATTTGTGAGATGTTTGGTTTAATTATATTTTGAAAAGAGTTCCACTATTCTTAATATAGGTTGTATATATCCACCCTTTCTATTTTGGATATGGCTAAAAATATAAGTATCTTATATTATCTCTTTCCTCTAGTAAATTGTCTAAGAATCTTTTTTCCAATCTTATTGATAAAATCAAAGACAAACTTGATAGCTAGAAGGTTAAGATCCTTACAATGGAAGGATAGAGTGAACTCATTAAATCTACCCTTGAATCTATGCATTTTAATTGGATCTAATCTTTCACATTCCTTTTGCTACTCTTGAAGGGATATCCAAGATGTGTAGAAATTTCTTATTGGGACATACCAAATATAAGAAAATCCTTCACTTGGTGAAATGGGATAAAGAGACCTTATTGAAGATTGAAGGTGACTTGGGTCTTAGTAAAAGTAAGGAGGTTTCAAAAGAATGTCTCATTCTAAATGTGTGAGATGTTTCTAACAAAAAAATATTTTCTTTGGGTTGAATGGATCAATGAAAAATATTTGAAGAAAAATACTTTTTGGGGTATTGAAGAATCATCCAAATTCTCCTAGCTTTTCAATAATATTCTCAGTACTAGAAGTATTATCCTACATCTTATTCACTTTGAAATTGTATCAAGTTCTAAATTTAAACTTTAGAAGGACCCTTGGATCTCAGGCAAGTTTCTCAATGATATTGTAGGTAAAGACTTGATCATTAGATCTGGGCTATTTGAGGATATTATAATTAGCAAAATCATTCATGATAGCAATTGTCTTATCCATGTTAGTAGAGCTTCTGATATCATCCTCAAAGTTATTAAGGATTATAATTTGAAGATTAGTTCTTTTGATAGACTCACGATGAATGGCACATCTTATATCAAAAGCAAATTCATATGGAATATCATTCTTTGTAAGGACAAGGAGGATTCAATCTTTGATTGAATCTAGAAATCTAAAGCTCCTAAGAAATGTTTGTACCATCTCTAGAAGGTATTTTAAATATTCTCCCTACTTCTAATTACACTAGGAGGAGAGGCATTTAAGTCACATCAGTTTACTTTTTATTCATGAATGGCTATGATGATTCTTTTCATGTATCTTTTTTGTATTTCATTTATAAGGAGTATTTGGCATAATTCTCTAGTCTCTGGTTTTCTCAATAATGTTCCTAATAGTTGGGATGATCTATGCTTAGAGAAGACCAGGATCTCTAAAATTGTTAGTAGCCTCATTCCATATAATTGTTGATTAGAAAGGAACTTAAGGGTACACGAGGAGAAATGCAATCCTTCAACTACTCTTTGGAGAAAAATTGAGTTGGATATCATTGCCTTCTCATACTATCCTGATGTTTCTTTTGTTGATCTTTTTGGGGTTTTCTTATGCTTGCTCTTGTTCTTCTTTCTAGCAATAATGTTGTTCTTATTCTGAGTTTGATGAGTTACAATCTTATGTGTGCTTCCCTGATGAATTTCTTACCTCTTTCAATGAGCACTCGTCCCTTTGTATAGAAAGTTTCTTGCTCTTATACTTTGATGGTTATGAATGCCAACCTCTTATTGTAGAAGATATATACATAGTCTCTTGCTATATACTCAGTCTGATATGCTTAAGGATCTTCTTGCTTCTTATAGACACTCTATTATTGGGAGATCTATGTGATTTATATGATTTATTGACATCCTTGGTGATTGTCAACTTCTATTTCTGGACATCCATTGTCTTATGGTCTACAATGATTCTTTATTCTTTGTTGTTTTAACCTCTTGATGTAAAAAGTTTCATTTCTCCTTTTCTTTTATATTTTGTAAAGAACCTTATCTGAAAAAATAAATAAAAAAGGTAACGGAGTTTGGAGGACCAAAAAAGTATGAGAATTTTTTTATTTCTTTTGGTAAACTCAAGGGAGAGGAATTTGAGAAAATTTTGAGACAATAGGCTGAAGAGCCCATCCCAAATTATTTTATTTTGACCCATTTTAGGGGTTGAATTGCAAAGTAGTATTTATAGACGGCTTCATAGTTTAAGTAAATATCCAAGCCAGTTTTAGAGATTTTTTAATTTTTTTAGTACACTTGAGGTCTAGATTTGAGAAAATTCTCAATAACCACGCAAAAGCCCATTCTAAGTGGTTTTGTAGTTAAACATTTTTTTGTGATTGTAAGACATTAATGGGAACCTTACTAATTTTTAGATAAATCTCTGGTCCAAGTTTGATATATCTTTTAACCTTTTTGGTCCACTCCAAGGCTCAATTCAAGAAAATTCTCAAAAGTATGACGAAAAATACTTTTTGGGTGATTTTACAATTAACCCATTGTGTAGTGTTCAAATTTTATAATGGTATTCATGGATTTATCACTACTTAAAAAATAAATCTTTGATCCAACTTTGAGATTTTGAAAATCTATTTGGTCTGCTTGGGTTGGATACAAGAAAATCCTCAAAGAAATGGGTTGAAACAGTCCATATGGGTGGGTTTGTGATTCACCCATTGTCCTTGGTTCAAGTTACAAAAAAATATCTAAAAATCCTTTCTAATTTTAAGGGAAAGACCCTAACCAAGTTTGATATTTTTTTGAAACTGGCTGGTATAGTCAGGGAGTGGATTCAAAAAAATCATCAGAAATAAGACAAAAGCCCCATTTTAGGTGTTTTTACAATTAACCCATTGACTGAGGTTCAAATTGCAAAATCTTCAGGAACATACCTAGTTTTGAACGATACCTCTAACCAAGTTGGGTAGAAATTGAAATTATAAGTGTATTTTGGTCATGAATCTACATTCTTCTTTTTCATTTATAGAAGTTATGCTTTTTAAAGAGTTATAATAAGACAAAATAATGTTGGCTTAGTGGCAATTGTCAAAATATCTATGTGATAGGTAGCTCGTTCATGACTTGCAAAAGATTTAACATAAGGAATCCATAGATCTAAATTGATGCCTTAAGTTCTTATCTAGGGATTGTTGTAAAATGACCTAGTTTCATCTTCATCTAAGAGTTCAGTTGGATATGGGGAGTGTTCACATAATCTTCCAAACAGATTAAATCTTCCAAAATTTCATTTACTTTTAGTCCTTGTAGTGGTTGTATCTTAGTGTTTGAAGACGTAAACTTAATTGACATATTTCCCTATCAAACAAATGACTATTGGAAGTTCTAACATAGTTTTTCAAGATCAGGGTTTGGTTGTAGATTTTGTAGCCTGGTTTGCAATCTGCATTTTCATGGTGATTGGGGTTTGTTTGTAGATTTTCTATCATGGTTTGCAATCCCCATAGAGTTATTGAAATTTTATATCAACCATGGCATACATGCATAATGAATGCTCAGTCTGGTCTATGTTAGGATTTATTTTCTTTTAGTGAGTTCATTGATTCCAAAAAAAAGATATATATCAAAGAAGAAGAAGATAACCGGGCAACAAGCAATGTCACTAGTCCTTTTTGGAAGGGAAAACCAATTCTTTGAAATACTGCATTCATAGACTTAGGAGTCATAATATTATTGTTCATAACTTTCTAGATCCTCTTGAGAAGATCCACAGTCTCTAGTTCCAAATATCACGAAGTATCAAATTTGAAAGGGATAAAAGTGTGTTGATTGTCAATACATACTTTGTTATGCTTAACCATTTTGGCTGAGGCATCTTTAAGGACGGAATGTCCCCCTATAAAGGTCCTAGTTCTCAATCACACTAGTGGAGAAACTCCAATAAAATCCACACATGCAACCCATCTAAAAATTGAATTACTGGCAGGTCAATGTTTAGACCTCCCCTCTTGTAGATTTGTTAAAAAGATCACATGTGCCTCTTTATTAGAAGAAACACCTACATGCCTGAGTATGTCATATAGAACACCTATAGTAAGATCATGCATGTACTTAAAACCTAGACATTCCCTGTAATGAACTGCATGCTCTTTGAATGTATCCAAGCATACATTGCAACAAACTAGACATACCTCATCAACAGGATATAAACGAATCGTTAGAAGATATCTGAGGATAGAGAAATGCTCCACTGGTGACACACACAGGTGAATCCCATCAATAGGAGTATCTAGAAGAAAATATTGAGCATGATATGCTTGCAGCCATCTAAAAATAGCTTTCTCTCTAATGGTCATTGACACGCCTAAAATATGCGTGCAAAATGTAAGTGTATAAGTCGAGTAGTATATGACAATGTGGCCTGAATGTCAAACTCAGGAAAATGTACACCAAAGACTACTACTAACTATAACCTAATCAACAAGGCCTAAGGAAAATGTGATTGGTTGTTTGATTCTAACTAATTGCAAGAATTGAAAACTAAATTAAGTGGGTTGTGATCACATATTGGTGTATTCTTAGGATTATAGTTTCACCATGGTTTACATTGAAATTAATCCCAATTTATTAACAAGCATTTACCCTTAACCCTAAACTAAGGACCTATAGCAAGTATTACCCACTCCCGTAGCATAATACACTATCTATACTAAGACAAATCTCACTCATGTAGTGATTTAGGAATTATCTAGGTGCATTAGCAATACCTATAGGTTGTACCCTTCAAAACCAAAAGCTTTATCCCGAGGCATGATATAACCTACCAAAATATATGGTCTATTCAACCCTTAATCCCTCTTTTGAAACAATTAATGATCTGAGTAATTAACCATGGTGATTAGGCATAGACAATTCATTAAGCAATCATACATTTAAGTTCAGAATTAAAAGAAATAACTATATTAAATCATGGAAGTCTATTACAATGCAATATTAGGCTAATATTGGGTCCTAAGGAACAAGGATATTAGTCCCCCCCATGATTTCTATTGTCCCATACATGTAGGTCAAAAGAGAAAATGTGATAAACATGACAAACTAATATAAATATCTAGAAATAGCAGTTTGGAAGATCCCCTCTGGTGAACGTCTCAATTCACATCGTTCCATCTGCAAATCTGCTCTCTGAAGGTGCCTGAATCATCCAAGACATGGTTGTCTCCTTCCTCTCCCTCTCTCTTGGATCTGTGCTTGGTTGCAACAGAATGGAATGTGATTCCTAGGTCTGGTTGAATTCCCCTTAGATCATAAGTGGGACTCAGGATATCATTAAGTCCCAGATATCGAATCTAAATTGATCTTCAATCTGCACTGATCGCACAAAGTTGGTACCACCGGCTCGATGTTAGTGGCATAAAGTTGTCGGATGACTTGAACCTCTCGCTAAGTGTGGGTATTATTGATAGGTGGGTCGATAGCACTAAGTTATCATTATGTGAGTTCTGACTTCTTCTCAACTTTTATAAGTAGAAGAAGTCAGGACTTGCATAATGGCAACTTGGTGCTATTGACCCACCTATCAATAGTACCCACACTTAGCGAGAGGTTCAAGTCAGTCGACAACTTTATGCCACTAACATTGAGCCGGTGGTACCAACTTTGTGCGATCAGTGCACTACCGACTTGGGTAGTGGTAGAACTAAGTTAATAAACATTGGATATTGATGCTCTGTTGACCATAAGTTGGTTGCACCGACTTAGGATTTTGGTGGCATCAAACCATGTCTCGATAGCACAAAGTAATATCTCGGTAGCACTGAGATTTCTTTAAGTTCCATGTTGGGTTTTCGTCTTGATTTGGTACCGACTAGAATGTTTGTAGCACAGATTTGCCTTGTGAGTACTCAAGTTACTTGAAATGGGTAAAAACCAACATAGGTCCGAATAAAATATCATAAAGTTACATAACTTTAGATTAAATATTTATTATTTGATGTAATAACGTTTTACATACTAATAACGATTAATAATGCATAAATAATATCAAAATGAGCAATAATGCATAAAATACATGGAAAAAAGTTTATAAAAAGAGAATAAAACTCAGTGCGTCAAAATCCTCCAAGATTAAATATTGCTCGTCCTCGAGCAACACTACCTTTGAATCTATTTTAACTAAGTCAGCAAGAGGGCAAACAATATGAACTACATTTCTCAAACACCCCCTCCTGACGGTCACAAACCGGCCCTTACCAACCACTGAACATATAACTATTCTACAATGACAAAAAATGTTCATTTAAAATAACCACTCTTAGATCAATGAAACACTATTAATAGAGTAGTTAATATCATAGTCAATAGGGAATCTGATTGATGCACCATGTGATTCCCTATCTACATTGATCTTGTCTACCTATCAAATTAGTTGATAGAAGTTCCCGATATAAAGTAAATGAGGGCAGAAATCATATATGTGGTCTATCATAAAGAGAAATGTGTGAAATGAAGTAGGTGGCTATGAAAAAGATTCACAAGTAACATCCAAATTATTTATGCAAAAAATAATTATGATGAACCTATAACATGAGAGAAATGAGAAATGCATGAATCCTAATGCCTACTATTTTGGTGGAATGATGCATGCATTAAAAGTCTCATCTGACTGATGAGTATGGAATTAAGGAATGCATATATGTAACTAATTTCACTTCTCCTTGAGTGAATTTCATATTGAGTTCAAGGCATCCTTTTCTCTCTCTTTATTTGATTATTTTTCTCTTTGCTCTTTTATTTTAGCATACTTGATCATTTATGTTCAAGATTTTCTTCAGCCTATCTTTGCTTTTTTTTCATTTGGTAAGGATGTGTATGTGAATCCTTTCACCTCATATTTGAGGAGAAAGATACACATATACATGATGAACGAATGATGTGAATTGAGAATGCAATCTTGATAAAATTTGTTATGCAACTAATTGATATTCAATATATATGTATATATATATATGCATATATATTACTAATACTATAAAACATCTAGCTATCATGCCACCTATTATGCTATGCAATGCAACCAAGCACAAAGAATTTGGGTTACTTGATCATCTTAAGGTGATGAATGAAATGTCATGAAAAGAGGTTGGGATCGCATGATTAAGAGACAATGCATTTCTTAAACTGTGCTATGTCACTCTCCTATTAACTTGTGTACAAGGTAACCTTAGAGTTTCTTTCTAAAATTACAGTTAAGGTCTTGTTACTTGTTTAGTCAATTTGGGCTCAAACCCCATCGTCATCCACAATTGATAGATAAATTAAGATTTTAATCATATTAAGTGTCCTCAGATGACTAACACACACTTTCTCTAGTTTGTGTTGCCTTAGACTTTACAAATTCATCTTTGAAATATGTGATCATCTAAAATAAATAATTTCCTTGCAAATACACGAAACACATTTCTCTTGAATGATATGTAAAATCATGACAATTAAGCTCCATGGTTACTCTAGATAGATGTGGATCCTATACTTGCAAAAACAAAAGAATAACAAAAACTAAAATATAAAATGATAAAGTTGTTCCAACACCCCCCCCCTAAGTTTGAACTTGATATGTCCTCATAGTCAAAATTCAAACAAAGAGGTGGAACAGGGGTACCATGTGCTCAGAATGGTGGTGGTGGCTGAAATGTTCTCGACTGCATTTTAAAATCAGGGGGTGCAAGGTGTCGATGGGTTTGCTGGCATAGGAGGTGATTGAGGTAGCTAGAAAAATGGTCTTGGCTCCAATAATGGTCATAGAGTGGTTGATGGTAGTGCTCAATGTGTTACAAGTGTGTGTGCATGTTCTCCTAGTTGGCCAGGAGAAGGCGCTCATTGTCATAAATTGTTTGTTGTTGGTATAAAAGTTGCTTTTGGACCCCATGTATTTATTCTAGGGTGACCAGTTTTTTTTGTTGTCTCTACTATATAGACCGCAACATCCCATATATACCCTCCATAGAGAAAGAATCTCCAGTCGGTGGAGGTTTTAGAGTTGTGGATTTGGATGTTGTGTATATATGTGGATCTTGTATAGATGCCTCCTCTATGTGAAAGGCATGGTGTCTTCCCCCTATTCATCCTCACCTCTTCTTCTTCTTCTTCTGACTTAGACTCCTAGTCTTCATCCTCCCCCTCTAGGACCGGTACTACATCGTCGGATGGCCATTTGAGGAACCACACTTCTAGGAGATGGAATTTGGGGTCAGGGAGAGCCCTTTCCTTCATCTACCCATCGATGATGCAATAGGAATACACCTTCCCTTTTTACCTGGAGATGAGATGAACCCCCTTGAAATGCTTGAAATCGAGCATTGAGGATGTCTTGATGGTGGTAGCCTTCGAGAGGTCTAGGTGAAGGTGGAGAGACAAAATCGTGAGTAATCCCCCAAAGTGAATTGGAGGCTTCCTCTGAGCTTGCCTATTCACCACTATCATGTTCTACAAAATGAATGAATTAAGGTCGATCTTCTTTGTTCTCAGTGTGAGAAACATCCATAGAACATACAGGTCCTCCTTTTATGACTTCCATTGTCCTTACGTTGACCTGGTGAATATTGTATTCATTAGGTTGCGATGTAGAATCTGGACAAAGAAATGATCAATATCCACCATCGAGGCCTGGTGCCAGTTGACCGTAAACCCTTCTAGTTGGGATGTTGTTTGCCTCTAAGACATGTGATGCACTAGATATATGTCGTTCTCACAGGCTATTTTATATTGATTTTTGTGCACTTTTAGTTCATTTTCATATTAACTTGTGCACGATTTACTCTCTTTTTTTGTGTTTCTCATGATTTACTCTCATTAGCTTGTGATACTCAATTGCATCAAATAAATGTAATTTTATTAGTTCTAAATGATTTGTTATATTTTAAGAGCTTATGGTCAGATTTTGTGAATTTAGGTAATTTTACAAGAATTGACAGAGCTCGGTACCACCGACTTTGCAGTCGGCGGTACCGACATATGCTCGATTTGGAAGAAAAAAAAGGAAATTGAGATGACTCGGTAGTACAAATTTTCGATTCGATACTACCGACAACATCACATTATTGGATTCAATATCAATCGAAGCAACTCGGTACTATTGACAACTAGTCGATAGTAGCGACAACTTAACATGTGGCAGCAACAGTTAGAGGAGTCGGTAGTACTGAAACCTAGTCGGTAGTACCGACATGTCAGGATCAGGCAGATCTAAACATAGTGATAAATTTGACGGTTGAGGATTTATTTCACCCTAAGTCACTTCTATGACTCAAGAAGAATTCGGTCAGACCTAACATCACGTTCTAATTTTTTTGGATGGCAGCTGAGATCAAGGAGAGGAGAAAGTGGAGAATACGACCATGTTTTGGACGATCCAAGCACTTCCATTGGACAAATTTGCAATCAGAAGTTAGCAACTCAGCATGTGCACCAGAAGGGTTCTTTTGGACCGTCTTCTTCATAGGTTTGTTAGTTTTTATAATGTTCTCCAAATTATTCTTCTTCTCTCCTATGTTTTTTACCATGAAAACCATGTGAGGCTATACCCCTTATTCCTTAGGACCCGGGAGTAGCCCAGTGATGCATTGTATTTGACTCTTATGCAGTAATATATCAATTTCTCTCAATTTTTGGACTTATTTCTATGCATTTATTATGAACTACCCATGTTTGATCACCATAGGTAGTTAATTAGTCCTTTAATTGCTTTGAAAAAGGAAAATAATGGTTGGAAATTCATAGAAATACATATTTTATATTGCCCTTTGAGAAAGGTGGCTTACGAACATGAAGAGACTACCCAAAGTTATCGATAAAGAACCTAATTATTAACACAATTGATACGAGAGTGGGATTGGTATAAATTTAGGTAGTGAATCACGTCGTAAGAGTGGGTAATTCTTACTACACGTTCTTAGTCTAGGGTTAAGAGAGATAATTATTATTGTTATAATTGTTAATTGTAATGTTAACTGAGGTAAAATCATATCCAAAGGAATTCCGTCCAATTGCAATGAATCACCAATAATTTTAGATTCAATTTATATATTAGTTAATTAAACAATCCAATCAAAGCTTTCTTCGGTCTAGCTGATCGTATTATAGTTAGTAGTAGTTTCTAAATTTAACATGTCCTCACATTTGATATTCGAGCCTCATTAGCCTATATTACTCTGATAGCGTACACTTGCATTTTAGGACGTCAAAAAAATTCCTATCAAGTTTTTGGCATTGTTGTTGGAGAAATAGCAAATTCAACACTACGAGTGTTGTAATCGGCCACTCTAGGCCACTCTTTTTATTTATTTTTATATTTATCCTTTCAGGATGAATTTTAAATATCATTTTCCTCAATCATTAGTACTCGTTCTCACAGTATCCATAATAATTTTAGGTACTAGTACATGGTGCACACTAGAGATCATGACTACGGGGAGTCATCTCCACATGGCTTTAGTCAAGTAGAGCTCTTACGCCAAGGAAGGGAGTTTAGTCATTCAAGGGGAAGATTGATTCCAACTCCTCCTCCGACTCCACCTCCGACCACCCAAATACCTCTACTAGAAGAACCAAAAAAATAACCAGAGATGATAGAAGAAGAGCAGACAATTTGGGTAAAGATCAAGGAGTCTTCCTCAATAACTTAGGTTGGACCAATCAAACGACAAGTAATAAATGTGGATAGTTATAAGATTGATATAGGGCTTGTGGCATTGGTCAATTCACAAGCTTTTCATAGCCATATCATAGAAGACCTGATGACGCACATAAGCAACTTTGTGGAGAGTTGCGATATGGTTAAGATAGATAGGGTACAGGCTAATGTGATCTACCTGAAGTTGTTCTCGTCGTCATTACAAGATAATGCCAAATATTAGTTCTACAATCTCTCACCTAAGTCGATTGAAACATGGGAGGGTATGATAGGTGTTTTCTTTGAACGTTATTTTCCGCCTCAAAAAACAAACGAACTTGTCAGGAAAATATATAACTTCAAGCAGAAGGCAGAAGAATCCTACTCTGAAGCATGGGAGAGGTATCAAAGTATGTTGATAAAGGTCTCGCATCATGGGATCAATTTGTATAGGTAGGCAAAGACTTTTTACTATGCATTGTACAAGGGATAAAGAACTACGCTTGATAGTGTTGGCTCAGGATTGTTTCTGAACAATAAGCCATCTAAATGCCATGAGATTTTGAATAACATGGCTAAGAATCACTCCTGGGGAGAAGAGATAGATCTTCCAGTAACCCTTAAAGTGTTGGGGAATCAAAGGTCATCAGTGCACTGAATGAGAAACTTGACCTCATCTCTAGAAAGCTATGTCAGAAGGATGGAAACTCTTCTGAAGGAGAAGAGGACTACAAATTTACATGGCAACAAAACTATAGGGGTAATGACTACTCATGGAGGAAAGATCTCAAGTTCTCGTGGAGGGATCCCAATAATTTCCAGCATGACTCTTCTCAAGATCAGCATAGCAAGCCACAGTAGGTTGTTCCACAATAGCAATACCAGTAGGACAGGGGCCCTAGCAAGATAGACCGCAAAGAGGACATGTTGGGTAAGTTGGTTAGTCGGAATGAAGTGTTCATTGTCCATATTCAAAGGGAGTTACAGAACCTAGGAGCACAAATTCACAGCATTGAGACTCAAATTTCTCAAATTGCGGCAGAGGTTGCGTCCTCAAAGAAACCAATATAGGAGGTGTTCTCAGGAAGCACCAGCATACCTACTGACAACCAACATGTAAAAGTAGTGATATTACATAGTGGGAAAAAGTTGTTGAATGAGCAGAAAACAATTCTAATGTCAAAGGACAAAGGGCATAAAGGCTCACTAGTGATTATTGTTGAAGATGATTCAGTTGGGCCAAATACTACAGTAGAGGACAAGTCAGTTGATGTTGAAACTCATGAACTTGAGGAGCCTAGGAAGGAGGCCACGCACCAGAGGAAGGTGGTGAAGCTAGTGTTGTTCCCAAACAGCTTCAAAGCTCAGAAGGTTGACAAGCAATTTCAGAAGTTCCTAGACAGCTTTAGGAAGATTCATGTCAACATTATGTTCATTGATACAATTGAACAGATTCCCTCCTACGGTAAATTTCTGAAGGACTTGATCAACAAGAAGAGTAAGATAGATGATTTTGAGGTGGTAGTTCTGAAGGAGCAAGTTAGTGCTTTTATTCTGGGAATGTTGTCACCAAAAAGGCAAGATCTGAGTTGTTTTAGCATATCATGATACATTGGGAGGACAAGATTTGGAGAAGTTTTATGCAACTCAGGGGCTTGCATCAATCTCATGCCCTTGACCACTTTCAAGAAGCTAGGTCTTAAGGAGTATAGGAAGAGTAATATGACCATACAGCTGGCAGACAACTCAGTGGTGAGGCCCTACGGCATTTGTGAGGATATTCTTGTCAAAGTGGACAGATTTGTATTTCCAACAAACTTTGTCGTCATGGAGATGCAAGATTATCAAGGCAATAAATTATTACTTGGTAGGTCGTTCCAGGACACAGTTGATATGATTCTACAGATGGGCAGATGGAGACTGGCATTAAGACATAGAGAAGAGCAATTTGAAATCTTGATGCCCGAGCCTATACAGACTACCAAAGGGTAGGTACAGTGTCACATGCTACAATAGGTCTAAGAAAAAGTGTCGTTCTTTTGGGGAAGTCATTTCTTGATATGGCTCATGTGATGACACATGTCTAAAAAGGCACAGTGGAGGTGGACATCTTGGAAAACACAAAAGAAATTTCTTTAACAAACGCAGTTCAGTATCTTGATGAGGAAGATGAGGAACATTGCCTGTAAAAGTTGAAAAGGCAGCTTCTTCCAATCTAATGCAAGCATATCCACAATTGTCAATAGAGTTGTTTCTTATTGTGGCATCCCCATATTTTTTAAAACTTAATCTGATGTGTGACGTCCAAATTGAAACCCTCACCTTAGTAAGAATCCCAATTTAAACATCACACATTAGGCTAAGAAAGAGAAAATTAAGGGAGTTAAAAGGAAATAATCAGTAGTACATGCACACGAACAATAATAAAACCATACAACATATGTTCACCATTCAACATATAATTACAACATGAATTGTTATAACATTTGATATTACATATTAAACAACAAACTCTACATATACATGTACTACCACTAATCAACATGATCTTAAGACAACAGGTCCACATGTACATCAGCTCGCCACACAACTCTCACTATCACGGATCTTCAAGAGCATATATCCACAATCTAAACAAAAGATTACATGTGATACACGTCAGCACAATATTTAAGAATATTATACTGAGTACGCCTACGTGTCTTTTATATACATCTCATCATATCTTGGCAATAAGAAAAAACTAATACTTGGAAGTTATAAAGAAATATAAGAAAAATCATATACTTGCACAAAGATGTTCATTAACAAAAGAGAACACATATTTTACCATGATTTTCCATTATATGCAAAGTTGACCAACCACATGCACTATTCTACCAAAGAGATTTAGTGATCACATGTACTATTCTGCCAAAGAGATTTAATACTTTCATAAATGCATTATTCTACCAAAGAGATTTAGTGCTCACATGTACTATTCTACCAAAGAGATTTAGTTTTTTCAGCAATGCACTATTCTACCAAAGAGATTTAGTGTTATCATATAATGGATCAGATATCTTATGTTTCATGTGTTCATATCCATAAGTAGAGAAAATCAAGCAAGATATTATACAAGAATAATCATTTCATCCAATATCTTATGCAAAGTATTTTACTACACATATAACACATACATATTGTATAAAAAGCCAAGTAAGAGGTAATGGTGTACCTTGATCAAGAGACATCATTATCACATATTCCTCATGTCATCTATATTTTATTAAACCTGATTAATACATTATAATGTATCATCATCAGGTTTCCATCATCTTAACCCTAGTTATATCCATTTTAGAGTTTACCTTATCTCTTTAGTATATTCATTAGTCAAATTAGGGTTACATCTTATGTATTAAGAGTCATCTTCATATAACATGAGTTTTGTGCATCATAGTGACCTCATAATTAAACCTGAGGTTCTATATACTGATATGAGTTTACTCTATAAATTTCATCATTTATTGATCATCAATGTATTTTCTGCATTTTATTTAGGATTGTCGGTCCTAATTAGCCATTTTAAGTAAATTATATGTTTTCATGCATCAACATCATAATCTCGGACCTTAAAAGTATTATAATCATAAATATAGATTTACTGGTATTTTCTCATAATTTTAGGCCATCACTTGGTATTTATTATCCATCCTATAAGTATAAAACGTCTTGCATTGTATCACTATGATTTAAGCATAAAAAGACTCATATGATAGCTCCATATTGTTCTACTCATTGTTTTGTAAATTTCGGTATATTATTTGTATTTTTTTGATAAACGAGCTATTTACTATGAATTATCTAAGATCTAAGCATTTTTGAGGTATTACCATCGCCGGCCAATTGAATGACGCCACATGTCCATCCGCTGCTTCTTCTTCCTTGGCCTGGGCTAATCTGGGTTCTGTTGGGTTTTCTTTTGGTTCAGCTAGGCCGGTCCGGTTCAAGGGATTTGGCTGGCCGGTGGTCTGGCCCGGTTCGCGTGTCCCCCTTTCTCTGGTTTCACGGATGCCAGGAGTCTGCGAGCGTCCGCCGCCGCGAGGTCCTACCCCTGAGAGCAAAAGATTGCCAGCTCCTCCTCCTGGTCTGAAATTGATTACTCCTTCGGATCCGTCGTTCGCGTGCAACCATCCTCGGCTTCTTCGTTCTCTCTTCGAGCCTCAAACAAGCGTACGAGTCCACTGGACTCGTTCTCACGGCGGTCGCCACGAGGGGCATCATCCCAATCCTGAGCGCCGTCGTGGTTCCCTGGGAATGTCCGGTTTGGCTAGTTGCTGTGGACCGAACTGCCTTCCCTCGTTGCTTTGCGTGACCACGAGCCTACTCAACGCCGGCTTGCGTTCTCCTGCTGTGAGTGTCGCCACACTAGGGATGGATTGCACTGAGAAATCTTTGGAAGTTTCTCTCTCTCTCCTCGCGTAGAACGCGATCTTCCCTGAGGGAGTCCGCCGTCCGTGGGACTTTCCCTGGGTGGTCTTCTTCCGCAAACCCGCACTCGGCTCCCAACTTCCTGTCCATGCGTGAGTCTGTGAGACTCCATCCCAGTGTTTGCCGCTGCGCTCTCTTCTTCAGCCTTCTCATCTTTTCTCCAAAGCTCCTCGTCCTCCGATGAAACCTTCTTAGGATGCGCCAAAACCAAGCGGACATCCTTGTCTGCTCCAACTGCCCCGCTTGAGAGGTCGGCCTATAAGTTTTAGCGACACAAGAAACTTCCCACTTCCTTTACTTCACCGAGGCACGCCCGTAACGTGCGGATCAGCCAAAGTTTGAATCCTGTTCACCGTAACTACTACGAGGAAAGCGACATCCTCATCCATTCGATAACTCCCAAGGGACAGAGCCAACTCTCGTAAAGTATAATTTGTGGCTACCGCTTACACATCAACTCATGACGCCTAGCTAAATAGAAACTTAGATAAGGAATATATAAATCTTGTTCCATCATCTATGGACGTGTACATTTATTTAGCATATTCGACCAATGTTATCATTGATCTGCTAAATAAATGTACACATCCATAGATTTTTTTTTTCACCTTCAAAAAAAAATCTATGGATGTGTATATTTATTTAGCATATTCGACGAATGATATCTCCTTGTAGGAACCTCTAAAATCAACCAAGTTTTATTCATAGACTCCTCATCATATGATCAAGCACCAAAATCACGTTGAGACCCAAATGTCCATTAAATTCTCTAATCTTCTAATTATCTTCATAAGCACATGTAATAGGGTAATATGACGTCATCACCATATTGATGTGTAAACTCAAAGCCCACTACGAACACAATATACACAAATCTCGTTATCCAATTAAGCGTCCAAGAACCTTAAAAGTTCACTCCATAACACTTATAAATTTGCTGGATGACTGTATTCGATCTCATTTGTTGGTGGAGTGTGTATTGTTTTTCAAGGCACTACAGTGTTACTACACCAGACACTTTGAGGATCTAGGACCACTCCCTCCGCCATTGGTCCCATCTTTACTGAGTCCCCCAGAGCTAGAGATGAAGTCATTGTCACCGCACTTGAAGTACACTTTCTTGGCAGAAGAGAAGAAGCTTCCAGTTATCATCTTAGCTTCACTAAGCATTCAAGAAGAGGAGCAGTTGCTTGTGGTTCTAAAAAATCACCAGGCAGCATTCGGATGGTCTGTGGCAGATATAAAGGGGATCTCTGCTAGTTTTCTCCAGCACAAGATCAGACTGGAGGAAGGAGACAAGCCAATCATGCAACCTCATCGGTGACTCAACCCCATCATGACTGAGGTAGTAAAGAAAGAGGTAGTAAAACTTTTATCCGCAGGTATATATATGCTATCTCTGACTCGACATGGGTTAGTCGAACTCAGGTGGTTCCTAAGAAAGGGGGATAACTGTCACAACTAATTCAAATGAAGAATTAATTTTGACTAGGTTGGTGATTGGGTGGTGTGTTTGTATCAATTATCGGCGTCTGAATTTTGCCACTTTGAAAGACCACTTCCCGCTCCCTTTTATCGATCAAATTCTTGAGTGGCTCACCGGATGCTCTGGCTTCTCTCATTTTTGCTTTATTGACGGTTATTCCGAATACAACCAAATTTCTATCGAGCCACATGATCAAGAAAAGTCTACATTCACTTGTCCTTGTGACACTTTTACATATCATCAAATGTTGTTCGGTCTTTATAGCGCACTAGCTACCTTCCAGCGATGCATGCTTGTCATCTTCTCTTATATGGTTGAGCAATGTTTGGAGGTATTTATGGGTTTTTTTTACGAGGAGTCATTTGAGGATTGCATTGCCAATCTTGATATGGTGTTACAGAGATATAAGGACGCTCGCCTAGTTTTGAACGGGGAAATTGACATATGATGGTGAGTGAGGGAATTCTTTTGGGACACAAGGTGTCTAGTAAAGGAATGGAGGTTGATTTGGTAAACATAGAAGTCATCTCCAAGCTACCCCCACCATCACCGGTGAAGGGAGTGAGGAGCTTTTTAGGACATGTCAGGTATTACAAAAGATTTATCAATGATTTTTTGAAAATCACTAAACCGCTATCTGAATTATTAGAAAAGGATGTTGATTTTAATTTTGACAAGCGATGAGTGAAGACGTTTGAGGTGTTGAAGGAAGATATAGTCTCTACATTGGTTGTCCAGGCTCCAAATTTGAGTCAACCTTTTGAGATGATGTGTGAAGCATCAAATTATGCACTGGGGGCTGTTATAAGCCAGCATTGAGATAAGGTCCCTACGGTCATATATTATGCGTCTAAAGCTCTCAATGATGCCCAGTTGAATTACACAACAACAGAAAAAGAGCTATTGGCAGTTGTTTTCGCTTTTGAGAAGTTCTTCCAATAGTTGATAGGGGCTAAGGTTATCGTTTGGACAGATCATGCAGCCATTAAATTTGTGTTGAAAAAAAAAGATGCAAAACCTAGGCTGATTAGATGGATATTGCTATTGTAGGAATTTGATACTGAAATCAAAGACAAAGCAGGCACTGAGAATGTACTGGCTAATCACCAGTCTAGGCTTGATAGGGTGAATGAAAAGAATGTAAATATACATATAGTGGAAGAATTCCCTGATGATCAGCTCGTTGCTATGAAGAGCAAGGATTCGTGGTTTTTGAATATTGTAAACTACTTGGCATGTGGAGAGCTGCCAAAGGATTAGGGATACCAGGAGAAGAAGAAATTTTTCCACTCGTTAAGGTAAAGAAGAAATTCTTCCACTCATTAAGGTATTACATTTGGGATGATCCCATCTTGCTTAAGTAATGTAGGGATGGTATATTAAGAAAATGTGTGTCGGAGTGTCAGTTTGAGATCACATTGGAACAATGTCATTCTCTACCTAATGGGGGTCATCATGCTAGTTCGAGGACTGCGGAAAAGGTTCTAGAATGTGGTTCTATTAGTCAATGCTTTTTCAAGATGTATATAATTGTGTGTTTTTTTGTGACTCATGTCAACGTGCAGGTAATATTTTGAAAAGACATGAAATGCCTTTGAATGTTTTTCATGAAATTGAAGTGTTTGATTTATGGTGCATTGATTTCATGGACCCTTTTATGTCTTCAAATTTGAACTTATACATTTTACTTGTTGTTTATTATGTGTCTAAATGGGTGGAAGAAATTCCAACTCGCACCAAAGACGCTCAAGTTGTATGTAGGTTTGTGAAGGATTACATTTTATGTAGGTTTGGGTGCCCAGTTTGATCATTAGTGATGGTGAATATCATTTCACCAATAGGAAATTCGGGGTGTTTTTGAGTAAGTATGGAGTGATACACAGGGTAGGTACTCCATACCATCCCCAAACCCCAGGGAAAGTTGAGGTGTCTAAAAAAGAGATAAAGAAAATCTTAGAAAAGACAGTTTCAACAAATAGGACTAATTGGAGCATGTTTCTCAATGATGCTCTGTGGGCATATAGGACATCCTATGAGACACCTATAGGAAACACCCCGTTTAGGTTGGTCTATGGGCAAGCATGTCACTTATCTGTAGAGTTAGAGCACAAAGCTAGATGGGCATTAAGGAAATTGAATTACAATTTGGACGTCGCAAGAAGAAAAAGGATGTTAGAATCGAATGAGCTAGATGAGCTTAGGTTTGATGCATATGAAAGATCAAGGATCTATAAAGAATGAACCAAAAAGATCCATGATTGCCACATCCTACATAGAGTTTTTACTCCAGGACATAAGGTTCTTCTATTCAATTCTAGGTTGAAATTACATCCTGGTAAGTTGAGGTATATATGGAGTGGACCTTTTGATGTAGTTAAGGTTTTTCCCCATGGGGCGATAGAAATAAGAAATGGGGATGAGCCATTCCTTGTCAATGTCCAATGGTTTAAACTCTACTTTGGGGGAGATGTGGTGAGGAAAGAGGAGGAGTTGAAGCTCATTGAGTTTCACTGATGGTTTAATTAGGAACGTTGAGCCTATGACGTTAAACAAGGGTTCTTGTTGGGAGGAAACCCAACCATTATTTTTTTATTTACATTCTGTTTTATAGTTTCATAGCGTTTACTTTTGTTTTCTTAATTCTAGTGTAAAAAGGTACCTTGATCAATTTTGTGTGGTATGTAGGTTGAGTACAAGTCAGTACTACCGACCAAAAGTCAGTACTACTGGGTTATGAACTAACCCTAGATGTTTTGCTTAAAATATGATTAGAGGCTTGTGATTACCCCCTTGATATGTCATTAAGCTTTAGAAGAATCTATAATATCATTTTTGTCCTTTTAAAACAATGTTGTTGTAACATCCCTGACCTGGGTTATGAACTAACCCTAGGTGTTTTGCTTAATTATGTAATTAGATACTTGTGATTATCTTTTGGTATGTAATTAAATCTCCTAAGGAACATACATTTCCATTTCTGTCCCTTTTGAACAATGTTGTAATATTGTTTTGTAATACAGGGACCTATGTGCAAATTACCCAATTAAAAGGGGTTAACTTACAAATTGCACATGTTAAGATGTTCCTTTAGTGTTGATACATCATAAGAATGAATATGATAAAGTATGATGGATTCTCCAAGCTTGGGCACCAAGATGCAGCTTGTGGAGCAATCCTTGTACTTAAAACTCTAGTTTTGGTGTAAAGTGCAATTTACCCAAAATATGGGGTGCAACTTGTAAAATACACCTTCTAGAGTATTTTTCATGACTCTTGGCATCATTAAGAGTAAGAATGATGAAGAGGTCACTTCAATTGAATAATTAAATAAGAATGATAACCCTTATAAATTAAATGATCAAGTTATAAGTCTAATAACCCTTCTATATGTGCAACTTAGTAAGAAGTTGGCTTTCTTCACCTTTAGACCTTGGGTTTAAGATGAGTTGTGATTAAGTATGGAAGGGAGAAACGTGGTTTATAATAAGGGAAGGACCTAGAGGAGAAATGGAGAAACAAGTTGTCCTTATGTTGAAATTTCACCTAAAGTATATATACACCTTTTCTCACTTAGCAAGGATCGTTTCCTTCACTTCCTTTCTTATCCCCTTGCTTAGACAGACTTAGGACAGAGCTCTAGAGAAGAGGAGAACGGACAAGCAGTTCTAGGTAAGCTTTGATCATCATCTTGCTCGAATTCATGGAGGAATTCATGGTGCAAGGTTGGTTTTATGGTCTTCCTTACTTGTTTCTTCTTTCTAGCCATCTTTTCCTAACCTTTCCTTGGAGAAACACCCTTGGCCGACCTGTGGAGCTCAAGACACCATTAAAGACTTGAAGCTTGGAAGCTTGGAGATCAAGGAACGACCTTAAGGCGGGTTTTATAACTCTAAACCTTTTGCTTTCTTATGCATATCTTTGTACTTGCAAAAGTAGCTTGTTCTTCTTTCCCCCATCCTTCCTTGCTTTCTTGCATCTAAAACCATGGGGAACAGACCTGGATCTGGAGGTAGAAGAAGGGGGGGCGTGAATACCTATGTCACTTTAGCAAACGATCTTGCACCCTTGGCCAAACGGTTTGCAAAACCGTTTGGGGGTTTTGCAAAACCGTTTGAGGGGCAAACGGTTTCACAAGGTCGGTTGGAGAAAACGGTCTCCAAGACCGTTTGAGGGCATTGACCAAGCGTGACTCGTTTGGGATTTCTGTTCATAATTATGTAGGCTAATGACCCACCACATTTGAGGGGTTAACTCCAAAGGAATCGTAGGTTAAAGGCCAATGAATTAGGCAAATCAAATTGAATTAAGTGCTGATTTTCCAATTTGATTAATTGAACTTTTTGGGCAAACGGTCTCAAGACCATTTGAGGGCGTTGACCAAGCGTTGACCGTTTGGGATTCCTGTTTATAATCATGTTAGTTAATAACCCTCCAAATTTGAGGGATTAACTCCAAAGGAATCGTGAGTTGAAGGCTAATCAATTATGTAAACCCTAATTGGATTAAGTGCTGCCTTTCAACTTGATTGATATGACTTTTTGGGTTTTCTTGCTCGGGGATCACCCAAACGGTCTCAAGACCGTTTGGAGGTCACCCAAGACCGTTTGGAGGTCTAGGGTTGGATATGGTTAAGTGTTTGAAGGACAAAAGATATGGTGTTAACCCTAATCGACTAAGTGTTGGATTTGCATTGAATTGAGTTGATTGTTTGGGGTTGATTGGCCCAAACGGTCTAAAGACCGTTTGGGGATCACTCAAACGGTCTCAAGACCGTTTGGAGGTCACTCAAGACCATTTGGAGGTCTTTGGTCAAGTATAGTTGACCAATTGAAGGTCCAAAGGTACACAATTACAAGGCAATCAATTGCTGATTTGACGATCAACTCAATAGCTCAACCCTAATGATTTTTCACTAGAATCCAAGGGTTGGGTGAGCCAAACGGTCTCAAGACCGTTTGGAACTCATCCAAACGGTCTCAAGACCGTTTGGAGGTCACCCAAGACCGTTTGGAGGTCTAGGGGTGAGTATGGTTAAGCAATTGATGATCCAATGATACTAAGTTGGAATGTAATCAATTGTTGTTTTGGTGATCAATCCAATGATCCAAACCTTAATTGGTTGACTTGGATTTTGATGATATGATGGGAAAACGGTCTCAAGACCATTTGGAGGTCATCCAAACGACCTCAAGACCGTTTGGGGTCAGGTCATGTCCCAATGTAATGATGGTTCAATAGGTTCAAATCAATTAGTCCCACATTGAAATATGTTGAAGGGTTATTGATTCCAATCCCTAATTCAATTGAGTTAAACCCTAATTGATGGTCAATTGAGGGTCAAGTGAGGGACAAATCAGTTGAATGTTGACCTATTAAACTCAATTAAGGTATGAGTATAGGTCCAATTGATGATTGGTTCCATGAATTCAAAGATTGAAGGAATCAACATTGGAAACCCTAATTTAATTGGATACCTTATGAAGTGGAGGTCCAATGTGATTGAATCCTTGAGAATTAAGATGGTGAATGTTCTATTGATCCAATAATGATTAGTAATGATAATCAATGAAGGTGTGAAGGTTGAAACCCTAATAATACCTAAGTGATTAAGAACCAATTAAAGGGAGAATTCTTAATTGTTTATAGGATTAATAGCTTGATACACTATGTTAACCATAGTAGCATGTACTTGATTAAAGGGTTGATGTGACCTAATCAAGTTAAAAGAATGAAAGATTAGAATACATATATTTATATATATATATATATATGAATCATGGAATGATCTTATGTAGCACGACCGTGCAAGGGAGCACGACCGTGGTAGCCTTAGCTTGCATGACCATGCAAGGGAGCACGACCATGGTAGTCTTACTTTGCACGACCGTGCAAGGTGGCACGGCCGTGGTGTCCTATTATGAAATTGAGAAGTTTTGGTATTGTGCTGACATTGTTATATATGCATATCCTTATTTGTATAAGTCATACAGGTTGATATTATGAGGTAATCATAGCCAGGTATGAGTTATGATGTCATATTCCTTGAAAACAATTATAAGCTTTTAGAGTAATGATATGTGAAAAGTATATACTGAAAAACTACTAGAGGGGGGGGTGAATAGAGTTTTTGAATTTTTTTAACAATTTATTGAATTCAAACAACCACAATTGAAATTAGAAGAAAGAGACAGGTGTTTAGAGTGGTTCCAACTATAGCAAATACTATAGTTGTCAGTCCACTACCCGGTTGCTTACCCAACCGGGATTTAAAAGTATTTATTTTATTACCTCTCGAGGATTTATACAAAATACAATACTTTCCTTTACACCCTTTGAACAGCCTTCACCCTGAAGTAGGTGCACCAACTTTGAGGTAGCCTTCTATGAAGTAACTCCAAGCTCCCCCTTGAAGTAGCCTTCCTCTCTAGAAGTAACCTCCCGTTGCACCAGCCTTCTGAAGTAGCTCAAAGTCTTCTTCTTCGCCAAGAAGATCTTCACCCTCTCCAATCCGCAACCTCCAACCTAGGAGTAGCAAGGAGAGTACAAACAATAATAGGGAACAAGAAAGGAAATAGAAATTACAACTTATCCTTTAGAGCCCAAGGCTTGATTTGCCTAGATCAAGCGTATAGATCTCCTAACCAAGTATGTGAACTTGTGATTGCAGTGGGTAGGAGATACTAGCCTATAGGACATGAATTATGAGCTAAGGAATGAAATGGCCAATTGTCACAATGCTCAAATTGCTCACAAACGGATTGCACAAAGTATACTCAAAGGTTTCTCAAGTGTAGCAAGTGTAAAACAAGTATATTTAGGTGTCCTATGGCTTGTCCTATTTATAGGAATGGCCTAAGGATGCTTAAGGACGTTCTAGACAACTTCTAGGGGTTTCTAAGTGCTTAACTAGCCGTTAGGTAAAAAGTTGTTGCTTTAACAACGGCTAATTAATTAATTCTGCAGTTGCTGTCAGAGACCATCTCGGTCGACAAATGGTCGACCGAGACACCTACTCGGTCGAACTTTTGTCGACCGACAGGCTCTCTGGAACAAGTGATTTGCAACGTCTTTCATCAACTGCCAACTAACTTGTCTGTTGTGTCTAACGGCTACTTTGGATCTTTCTCGGTCGAGAAGATTGTCGACCGAGAGTGTCTCGGTCGAGGAGTTTGTCGACCGAGATTGATCCTGTTTCAAGGTTTCAATTTAGGCACTAATTATGTGTGTAAGTGTGCATAAGTAATCCTATTTGAATGGGATGACTTGTCTAACTGTGGTGTTTAGCTAGGGAGAATCTAACGCTTGATTTACATGCAATTCTAAGTACTTGTACATTATATTTTTGTACAAGTTTTTACAACAGTGATTACATTGCATGAAAATATAAATATGTAAGCTTGTAGATTTTCCCTTGTTGCTTTGTCATCCTGCACACTCAAGTAGCACGTTAGATTAATAAGAATGAAATGTTTGTCATAATCCAAACAAAGGGATTTGTAGATGTCCATTTAGCCAACATATACATTGCTTCAATCAAGGTCATGCTAATAGATGACTTGATGCTGATATGGCACTTGATAGCAAGTGTTATGATGATATAAGGGTGTGAGCACCCATGTTCTTGAATCATAGTGATAAGATGATTAAGAATTGATATCCAGTTGATAACTGATATGAGTTATACTTGTACATTTAGTATTCTTCTATTATAGCCATGTTTAGTACTTGAATGTTTGGAAACATGTATGATGCTAAAAGAATACTGATATGTACCTAATAATCAAGTATAATCATACCATGTAGAGCCCTGATCATAGATCCATCATTGTCAGAATTTAAATAATAGTGAAACAGGTTTTACAAAGGGAACTCCTGGATCACATACTTTAGAGTATGTGGGAGTATATGGAATAACTGATAAAAGTTAAGCTTGACAGGTTTCATATAGAGGTGATCAGATCCAGGTAAGATTTATAATGCTAATTGCATTAAGAACACTTGTTACCTATAATTCAAGAGTATAACTAAATGTCATGTTATCTGGTAAGTGATAACATATGAGCTTGATAGGTTGAATGAGCCACGAGTAATATGATTTGTTGATCTTCAAAGGTCATATTATTTAGATAACCAGATAAAATGAGATGTTACTTGGTAACAAATGCTATGATTAGTCCAGGGGTTTGAACTCCCACATTCCGGATTTCATATTAATAAGATGGTTAGGGATTGATATCCCAATATTAAAAATATGAGGTATGACCTAAACCAAAGTGTTTCTATGTGAAATTCTATTAGGGAATGATCCTATGAAAAGCTTAACTACAGACTAATGGGTTATGAATGTAAATAACCCTTGTATTACATAAGTAATGTTAAGTCTGATATCATATGTACAAGTTATGCAGATATGTTGTGGAGTTGGAATCCTTACACTTTGGGAGAAGGAGTATGGCTACAGGCCATCCTTTCCCAAATAATAATGCCAGGCAATGGATATATGATCCAAGTCTGAAGGGAGTTAGTGATGTGATAAGTGACATGTGATTTTATCAATTTATAGTTGCATTGCTTTTTGTAGAAAGAATAGTTTAATCTGTTAAACATTGTTTTAACTACTCTCAAATATACATAACTTCTTTGTGTACATTTATTCTCTTATGCTGCAATAATTATGCTTCTGGCGAAGAGTTATATCTCTCGCTGGGACGATTTTTATAATTGTCTCACCCCATAGATTTCAACCTTTAGGTGGACGTGGGCGAGGAGGCAGAAATCCTTCAATAGGTGAAGGGCAACATCAACAGTACCAAGGACAGCAGTGAAGCTTCAGGTGGAGGCATTGGCTGCTATGTCATGTGTAGATAGTGTTAGAGTCCTATATGTCGTCTCTGTACTCTCAGGTCCTTGGAGTAATAGTTAGTGCTTTCGAGTTTTTGGTACAGTCCTTAGAGACTTTTATATCTTGCCTTATAGAGTTTTACTGATGGATCAGTTGTAAACAACTTATCATGTTGCTTTATGAGAAAGCTTTACCTTTAAAGGATCTCTTCGTAAAAAGTTTAAAATTTTTAGTGATTTCTGGTAATCCGATGCTTAGTGAACGCTTCCGCATTAGTTAATCTTGTTTTCTCGAAATAGACGTTTCAATTAGTGGTATCAGAGCTCTAGGTTCGCTGAGTCTACAGAGACATAGGACTAATATTGTAGTGTCTGTTCTAAGTGTTTTCCAGATTATCTGATAGTATCTTCTGCTCACATAGGAGGAGAAGAACTTGAAGATGTTTGGACCACGTGAAGAGCATGTCGATGAGGGAAGTTCTGCTGCACCAGGAGGAGGTGCAGGAGACCAAAATAGGGAAGGGCATGTACCTGATCAGCCCCAGTTTGACCCAGTTGAGATAGAAAATCCAGCTACTTATGCTTTATTTGATAAGTTTCTGGCAGCCATAACACATATAGCAGATAGGGTGCCACCATCTGCATCTAGGGCACCAGCCCATCAGGAAGGTTATGGAACCGGCAAGACTTTCGAGAGACTTCGCCGGGTGGGAGCCATAGAATATGCTGGTACATCTGATCCAGTAGATGTTGATCTATGGTTGACAGAACTGGAAAAGGCTTTCAAGATCCTTGATATTCCTGAAGCTGAAAAGGTTAAGCATGTGGTATACCTCCTAAAAGGAAGTGCTGGTAATTGGTGGATGATAGAGGAAGATAAGAGACCAGGTGAAGAAATAGGATGGGAGGTTTTCCGATGAGAATTCGTCAATAGATACTTCCCTAAGACGTATCTAGATCAGAAGATCTCTCAATTTGAGAAGATCACACAAGGACTGATGAATGTTAGTGAATATGAAGCTAAGTTCATGGAGTTACTACGGTTTTGTCCACAGATGGCAGTTAGTGATGAAGAAAGAATTCGGCATTTTGAGAAAGGATTGAATGTTGAACTAGCCACTCCTGTGTCTTCCTTGGAGAACAGAGAAAGGTTTTCCACCTTTGTGGAGTCAGTAAGAAGGATAGAGAGGTCGGAAACCGTGAAACAACAGACAAGTAGTAAGAAGATGTACACCCAGCCTCAAGAACAAAGGCCTGAAAGTTTTAAGAAGCCAAGATTTTCTACACCAACGGCAATATTAGAATTCCCTACCCAGACACAATGGGTGTCAAGTGGAAATAGGGACCATAGTAGTATTCCAAGAAGACCCTCCGACATAGCACTACTACAGAAGTGCCTTTTAGTGTCGGTTGTTTAACCCCCTTTGGCGTCGGTTTCTGAACGACGCCTATGTGGGCGCCGCTAAAAGGTTGGACACTTCAGCGTCGGTTAAAAAACCGACGCCTATTTAACATAAAGGTGTCGGTTTATTATAAAACACCGACTCCAAAAGGGTTCGCGCCACAGAAAACGGCGTCATCTAGGACGCTTTCTGCGTCGGTTATATACTAAAGGACCGACGCAGAAAAGTGTCCTAGATGACTCCCATTTCCTGTAGCGTGAACACTTTTGGCGTCGGTGTTCAACAAAAAACCGACGCTGTAAGTCTGTGCTGACGGTTATCTGTAAATAACCGACGCCTATATCTATTTTTTTTTTATAAATCTGTTTGCAGGCCTGCTGTGGCTGGTCAGCAGGATGAGAACCTGCAGTTCAGTTTTTTGAACTGCAGGTTTACGACATCCATTGATATCAGCCTACAAACAGGCCACAAACCTGCGAAATTAACATAAAAAGATTCACACAAGTAGATACATTCAGACATCAATTCAATTGTCACGTTCACACATATAGAATCATTCAAATACATGTTTTAACATTCAGAAACATTCATTTACAAAGTATCATTCATCATCACTATCAACATCCCAATTATATCTTACAGTTGCCACTGTTTGTACAGCTATTGCCCATTCTTCTCTTACTTCATCTAATGCTTCCCTCGTATATGGAGCATGTACATTTTTTAAGCATTTGCCTATAGTGTGGTCAGTTTTAAACACCTGCAAAGAGAATGATGTATATATATAAGTAATATATAAAAATAAGATTGATATATTTCATACTAACTAATGAGACTATATATAATACCTCATGTATGGTATCGATGTCCAATGCGGCATGTTTGATAATCATCTGCATAAATCGCATCACATAGTATGCGCATGCCCAGCCATTGTCTTGTGTAGCGCACTATAAATTGAAACATACAAAATAATACAACTAAGCACAATTCACATCAATAATATATACATTGGAGTCGGGGAGTCGGGAACTTACTTTTACGTTCTCCCAAGACAATGGCTGGTTCTTTTTCCTTGGGACCTTTCCTCCAGCATTTTTGAATGCATCTAAACCCCTACATGTTAATATAACACACTAAGTTGCATAAGTAAATAGTAATGTAATAAAAGATGTTAACGGATATAAAAAATGAAATATTTCTCACCAGAATAATGCCATTCTCATTACGTGTCCAATTTTAGTGTTTAATGTACTTCCTGTGGGATCTAGATAATAAACAGTGAACGTCCTGGGGACAATAACTAGTAACTCCCAATGTCTACCACTAGAGGTAAAAAGTTAACAATTAATAACTCAAAATGCAAAATAATAATGGAATTTTCTTAAGTCCAAATTATAAATAAAGCAAACTTACTTGACATTGAATGGAGCTATTATTATCGTCTTCATTTGATGACCAAAAATTGTAAAAGCATCTATACAGTATTGTTGAACACTATCAGGGTCTTTAGCTACCATACTAATCAATGATAGAATCAAAAATCCCACATGATCATATGCAAATTGTTTGCAATGATCTTCGATTAAGTAGCTGCAAAACATATAGACGTATGCATTAATATATAAGAAACTAGATCACCGGATCTTACACAAGGTATATGGATGTATAAACAAGATCTCACCTTATCCATGTCTCTATCATTGATGTATTCAACCAATCATACATAAACAACTCAATAATATCTTGTATAAATAAAGAGTTGTCGTATGATTGACCTGCATAATCTGCATCTAAAGAAACAATTATAGGGCAAAGTATATTATGTGCCTGTAGCCAACATGCCATTCCCCTACAAGCAGGACTTAACGGGTATGGTAGGTCAGTTGGAACCCAAGTTGGTAATGCGGGAATTGGAGGTGGAGGCCTAGGTGCTCCTGGTGTCTTCTTTTTAACCTGTATATATAATTTCAGATCAGTTGACATCATATATACACATTAACAGTCTAAATCAATGTAAATTTATCTTACAATTTCAGTCGTGTAGAGGACATCTGCTTTGGGCCACAATATGACCCCGCTTTCTGCCTCACCAAGTGTATCAATATCTGGGTGGGCATATGGCAACTCAACTTCCCTCCAATCGGGTAATACATGTATCGGGCTCACACGAATGTAGCCCTGCGGCATTGGAGTCCCATGAAACGTTGCCCCAGGAAGGGACTGGTAAGCTTGCGCCTCTGCAACAACATAGTTTTCCATTCTTAAGCGGCATGGCTTCAATGCCTACAAATTTACGTAAAGAATGTTATACATATATACATATCATCTTGAAAACATATCATCTTGAAAAGACTAGCTACAATGTCATAAACAATACTTACAGCAGACGTGTTAGGCGATGGGTCTCCAGGATTACTTGCAGTCTGTGCACCAGGAGAAGAGTGGGTCGGCATAGGCTGATTGGAAGCCTGAGATGCCTGCCACCGCAGCAATTCTTCCTTGACCTTCTCAGCAACCACATCGTTGAGCTTCTTAGCAACTATATCCTCGACTCTCTTATTCTCCTATACATGGATAAAACAAATATTAGCTTTTTATTAATGAATTTCCTTTTGCAGTAACATTCTAAAAATAGAATATGTTACCTCTTCTTGAGAAAGTCCCGCTCTGGGTTTGCGCTGGGATGGCCCAAAGAATGCTTTGATGCCCACACCAGCGCCGGCACCTCTAACACGTCCAGGATGCTCTGGGTTACCCAGAGCAACTGTCAATTCATCCCTTGTGCCCTGAGGGATGAACGTGCCTTGTTTCCTCTTCTCGTGCAGCTCCCGCTAATCACCATAAACAAAAATCGGTAAGTTAACACCACAAATAATCAATATTCAAATGATTGCTCTAAGAGTTGTATTTTACCATTTTTGCAGCCGCCTCAGCAGTTTCGGGCTTCTTTATTTCACCCTTCTTGTTTTTCCTGCCAGCTATCCAGATATCATGGCGAGGCAAGGGTGTGGCCGCAGACTCCTGAGTAGCCGCAGACTCCGCCTGTAGTCTTTGGCGAACGCTTGCATAGCCTTTTGGACCCATAGTATGGTCATGTACATTCAGTGCACGCCTTGCTTTTTGTGCGTCACTGAGGGCCTAGTTAGTATGCACATTTATAATTAGGTTAGTAGCACTAAATGTTAATCTTGAATAGGTGAATACAATGTATATTAATTAAAATGGGAGTGACGCCTAATACCTTGAATTCTTCAGATTTTCTTGAAGCAACAAAATTGTCCCAATCTTCTTTGTCCAAGAAGTTCCATTGTTCAAGGGCTGACTTCTTCTTCTTATCATCCTGTCTTATGTATTCTCTGTTCAGATTTGTCCTGTAATTCCTAAGCATCTTTCCAGCGCGTTGCATCACACTTTTACGATGCAACATCTCATCCAATGCAAACAGATTCTGTAAAATAGAAATGTTATTAACTAGTACCAAAAATATAATTGCAAATAATAGAATTTGTAATCTACAAAATAGAATTGCAAATAATAATAACTCACGCATAAATCTTTCCATATCAAGTCTTTCTTCGCCTGAGGAACTTTATGCCAATTATCATACTTAACACCACAATGGCTTCGAGTGACAACCCCAAGATAGTTTATAAAATTATTGCGGTTCACTCCAATTGCATTCCCTCCATTATCAAACTCCACAACCAATTTGGATCCACTGCCACTCAGCGCAAGTAACTTTTTCAACAGAGTGATACCCCTTTTCTTGTTAAGTTTTTATTGCTGCGCATCAAGTTGCTCAATTGCTTCAGTGGGTAGCTGTGCATCATCAACCTAAAATTTGAAAAAAATAAACACACCGAATTAAGCCAATATAGAAATATAGGATATATGACATAACTAGAAGATAATGAATTTTATAGAAATACGGGATATGTTTTTAGAACTTACGTTGGTATCCTCGCCATGCTCGTCATGGACAGCATGCTCATCATGGACTTCATGCTCATCATGGACATCATTCTCATCATGGTGAGCCATCTGAAAATTTCATTAAAAAGGAAAACATTTAGCATTTGTATCAACTAGAATAAGGAAAACATTTAGCATTTGTATAAACATACATATCTCTAAAATTGTGATCTTTTATCAATTAGCGATCCTTCAATGTACAAGTAATATAAAAAACAATGATTGTTCACATTCTAGGCCAACAAACACATGTGATGTCATTCTTATATATAATAAATGTGTACCACCTATCCCATCCTTGAACACCTAATCTCACTAGTAAGTGTATAATGTGTATTGGGTTTTCAAGAAAATTTCGGCAGCATTTCCCCGCTGTTCTCTAAGTACATATGTACTTAGAGAACAAATGGGGAAATGCTACCAAAATTTTCTCGAAAACTCAATACACATTATACACTTACATCCTAAGTGAGATTAGGTGTTCAAGAACAGTCCCAAACCGGGGACTATCCAAGATTTACTCCTAATGAGTAAATCTTGGACGGGTTTCTAGGCCAACAAACACAATAATAGATATCTACAATGAAGCCGGACTCCATACAAACAATATATAATTTAGTGATTGTTCATTCTAATTTATATCAATGTACAAGTAATATAAAAAACAATGATTGTTCACATTCTAGGCCAACAAACACATGTGATGTCATTCTTATATATAATAAATGTGTACCACCTATCCCATCCTTGAACACCTAATCTCACTAGTAAGTGTATAATGTGTATTGGGTTTTCAAGAAAATTTCGGCAGCATTTCCCCGCTGTTCTCTAAGTACATATGTACTTAGAGAACAAACGGGGAAATGCTACCAAAATTTTCTCGAAAACTCAATACACATTATACACTTACATCCTAAGTGAGATTAGGTGTTCAAGAACAGTCCCAAACCGGGGACTATCCAAGATTTACTCCTAATGAGTAAATCTTGGATGGGTTTCTAGGCCAACAAACACAATAATAGATATCTACAATGAAGCCGGACTCCATACAAACAGTATATAATTTAGTGATTGTTCATTCTAATTTATATCAATGTACAAGTAATATAAAAAACAATGATTGTTCACATTCTAGGCCAACAAACACATGTGATGTCATTCTTATATATAATAAATGTGTACCACCTATCCCATCCTTGAACACCTAATCTCACTAGTAAGTGTATAATGTGTATTGGGTTTTCAAGAAAATTTCGGCAGCATTTCCCCGCTGTTCTCTAAGTACATATGTACTTAGAAAACAAACGGGGAAATGCTACCAAAATTTTCTCGAAAACTCAATACACATTATACACTTACATCCTAAGTGAGATTAGGTGTTCAAGAACAGTCCCAAACCGGGGACTATCCAAGATTTACTCCTAATGAGTAAATCTTGGACGGGTTTCTAGGCCAACAAATAATGTGTTGTCATTCTTATACCTAAAATCCTAGTTCTTCAAATTAGGGTGATTATTGATGTCTTTAAAAGCATGATTGGCAATTTAGGGAAAAGTTCATCATTTAAATTCCAAGCATTCACATGTGTGCATTACAGTTCATCATTAAGCAAGAAGGGTGATTAGGATTCTCAATATACTCAACAATAAAATAAGTTAAACATGTGTGCATTACAGTTCATCATTTACATTCCAAACATGTCACATGTCTGCATTACAGTTCATCATCAAGATATCTATAACTTACTTAAACATTCAATTATGAAGTAAATATATACTTAATTAAGAATAGCATGACACACAAAGTTGCAGTCAACATCATTATGTTTTGTTCTATCATGGACTATCAGATTGGTATATCACATATGTATCAGTACATTATTAAATAAACACAATCAGTAAATAACTTTTAAAAAAAAAATCCACTAGACGTGCAGCCTAGACGTGCATCCATGAGTGGGAATATATCATGGATGATTGGAAGGTGTTGGAATGTGATATTGTCATCCAAACTCTACAAGTCTTAGTATCTTTAGGAAAGTATGTGTATGAAGTTGTGTGATATATTCCTCCTCTAGATACTTGCTTCTCCATTTATTGGAGCATGATGATTGTGGTGAGTCATATATGGATGCATGATCTATGAAGTAGGTAGTATTTTAATATCTCCAAATCTCTTGATAATTTCAAAAACTAACCTCCCATGTATAAGTTATTTTTTATGCTGTAGTTTTGACCTTATGAGTTCATTGAGAAAAGGTCCTAGTATTTACAATAATATGTATTACTCATAAACTAAACTAACAATTTCTCACAGTTGGAAGGCTATCATCCATGGTGGATATCCAATTGATGTATGTTCTACTGAGGACCACCTATGTAGAATGTTGTTGTTGGAAAAATGTAGGAGCATAACCTCTAGTTGCAACACATTCTACCATTTTACCAATTTCCACCACAATTCCTTATCCAAAAACCCAAATTGCATCACACCTATCCTACAAAATTTCTATTATCCTAACCTGCCCATAGGCTCCTTCATGTTTACCAAAAAATTGGGACCCTAGGCGTGCCCTGGCACCTACTTAGGCGCTGCCTGGGTGAGTTCTAGGTCGGCGGCGGCAGAGAAA
Organism: Alisma plantago-aquatica; assembly: GCA_963693085.1. Lineage (NCBI taxonomy): Eukaryota > Viridiplantae > Streptophyta > Magnoliopsida > Alismatales > Alismataceae > Alisma > Alisma plantago-aquatica. The sequence continues at coordinate 714,646,383 of OY856412.1, read as the reverse complement.
AGCAAGGCAGAGGACAAAAAAGGTGGTGAAGGTTTGTGGGTTACCTTGCACGAGGACAGCACGAGTAAAGCTGCTTCTACCGGCGGGGGCGGAGGTGACGACGACAGCACCGTAGCTGCTTCTACTGGCGGCGACGACTAGAGGAGAGCAGGGGCGGTGGGCAACAACCGGCGGCGATGAGCGGACAGCAGCAGCAGCAGGGGAGGCGGAGAAGAAGGGCGCCGGAGAAGAAGGACGCCGGAGATGGGGCGCCGGAGAGAAGCGCCGGAGAGCAGCAGCAGCAAAGAAGCGTCGGAAAGTCGCCGCAACAGGGAAAATCGCCGCAATAGGGTAGTAATGAAACAGAAGAAAGGGGAAGAGTCGGGTGATCGCGGGGGGTTATGAGTTCCCAAATAGCGTCGGTTGTTTACAACAACCGACGCCTAAACATCTTTAGCGTCGGTTGGTTGAAACAACCGACGTCCAATTGGACGATATTTTCATGGAAATTTTTGGCGGGAACCACCTTCAGCGTCGGTTAGACAAGGATAACCGACGCTGAAAGTGACATTGTCCGCGCAAATTTTCATCGCAAATAGGCGTCGGTTTCCTAGGTATATAACCGACGCTGAAAATGACACTATTTTTTTATCGAAAAATGGATTTCGCGGGCGACTTTAAGCGTCGGTTTTTTATAAACAACCGACGCTTAATACAAAGCGGTACCCGTGTCTGGCTGGTCTTCGAATATAGACGTCGGTTTTATTAAACAACCGACGCCTTATATGTTAGGCGTCGGTTTTCCTTAATAACTGACGCCCAGAAAAGCGACACTGAATGCTATTTCTGTAGTAGTGTAGCCTCAGCATCGGTAACTGGATCGTATAGACACCTTGCACCCAGGATCTGTTACTTATGTAGACAACCGGGACATCTGGCAAGGGATTGTCCAGACAGGAATGCAATAATGACTCGACCTCAAGGACAAAGTCTGCTAGGCCCACAAGGGAGGCAATATAATAATAGAGGACGTGGACAAACATCCCATACAGGTCAGATGAAATAAGTATTGTTTTATTATTACATATTAGGATTCTATGTGTTAAAAATATGGAAGTTAGCTGCTTTTGAATTTCTTGACTAAGTCCTAGAAGGACACAAGAAAGATAAGAATTCATATCTTACTCAATATTCTTTAAAACAATTTATAATCTCCCTTAATTGTATATTAAAAGGATGAGATATAGATGTGATACCTGAAGAATAACCTAGACTGATAAATTCTGCGTGTATAATGATATGAAAAGCAAAGAATAGGATGATAAGTAAAATACATACTACCTAATCTCAATACTTATATACCCTGGCCAGGTATATGGTTATTGTAGATAAGGCAAGTATGAAACTCTTAGATTGTTATCTTTTGATTACTCTGATCAGGTAATTATTTTGAAACAATCTAAGGAGTATAAGAAAAATTAAATGAGAGTATCTTAGTGAATACTTAGTGAACATACTTTGTGAACATACTTAGTGAATATACTTAGTGAATTTCCTCAGTGAATACTTAGTGATCATACTCAGTGAATTTCCTCAGTGAATACTTAGTGAACATACTTTGTAAACATACTTAGTGAAAATACTTAGTGAACTTCCTCAGTGAATACTTAGTGATCATACTCAGTGAATATACTCAGTGAACATACTCAGTGAATATACTCAGTGAATACTTAGTGAACATACTTAGTGAACATACTCAGTGAATATACTCAGTGAATACTTAGTGAATATACTCAGTGAATACTCAGTGAACATACTTAGTGAATATACTCAGTGAATACTCAGTGAACATACTTAGTGAATATACTCAGTGAACATACTCAGTGAATATACTCAGTGAATACTCAGTGAACATACTTAGTGAACATACTCAGTGAATATACTCAGTGAATACTCAGTGAACATACTTAGTGAATATACTCAGTGAATACTCAGTGAACATACTTAGTGAATATACTCAGTGAATACTCAGTGAACATACTTAGTGAATATACTCAGTGAATACTTAGTGAGAAAACTTAGTGAATGTACTTAGTGAATATACTCAGTGAACTTACTCAGTGAATACTTAGTGAGCAAACTTAGTGAACATACTTAGTGAATATACTCATAAAACTTACTCAGTGAATACTTAGTGAGCAAACTTAGTGAACATACTTAGTGAATATACTCAGTAAACTTACTCAGTGAATACTTAGTGAGCAAACTTAGTGAATATACTTAGTGAATATACTTAACGAACTCTTTCAGTAAAAGCCTTTGAAACAATACCCTTAGTAAATTTACTTAGTGAAATCCTCCAAGACAAATTGCTTAGTGAACCTTCTCAGTGAATGTTTCCAAATTAGTTGATTAGCAAGATATGATACTTAAATAATATCTGCTTCCTTTTATCTGAGATTTTGAGGACGAAATCCTTGTTAGGGGGATATAATTTGTAACATCCCTGACCTGGGTTATGAACTAACCCTAGATGTTTTGCTTAAAATATGATTAGAGGCTTGTGATTACCCCCTTGATATGTCATTAAGCTTTAGAAGAATCTATAATATCATTTCTGTCCTTTTAAAACAATGTTGTTGTAACATCCCTGACCTGGGTTATGAACTAACCCTAGGTGTTTTGCTTAATTATGTACTTAGATACTTGTGATTATATTTTGGTATGTAATTAAATCTCCTAAGGAACATACATTTCCATTTCTGTCCCTTTTGAACAATGTTGTAATATTGTTTTGTAATACAGGGACCTATGTGCAAATTACCCAATTAAAAGGGGTTAACTTACAAATTGCACATGTTAAGATGTTCCTTTGGTTTTGATACATCATAAGAATGAATATGATAAAGTATGATGGATTCTCCAAGCTTGGGCACCAAGATGCAGCTTGTGGAGCAATCCTTGTACTTAAAACTCTAGTTTTGGTGTAAAGTGCAATTTACCCAAAATATGGGGTGCAACTTGTAAAATACACCTTCTAGAGTATCTTTTATGACTCTTGGCATCATTAAGAGTAAGAATGATGAAGAGGTCACTTCAATTGAATAATTAAATAAGAATGATAACCCTTATAAATTAAATGATCAAGTTATAAGTCTAATAACCCTTCTATATGTGCAACTTAGTAAGAAGTTGGCTTTCTTCACCTTTAGACCTTAGGTTTAAGATGAGTTTTTCTTAAGTATGTAAGGGAGAAACGTGGTTTATAATAATGGAAGGACCTAGAGGAGAAATGGAGAAACAAGTTGTCCTTATGTTGAAATTTCACCTAAAGTATATATACACCTTTTCTCACTTAGCAAGGATCGTTTCCTTCACTTCCTTTCTTATCCCCTTGCTTAGACCAACTTAGGACAGAGATATGGAGAAGAGGAGAACGGCCAAGCAGTTCTAGGTAAGCTTTGATCATCATCTTGCTCGAATTCATGGAGGAATTCATGGTGCAAGGTTGGTTTTATGGTCTTCCTTACTTGTTTCTTCTTTCTAGCCATCTTTTCCCAACCTTTCCTTGGAGAAACACCCTTGGACGACCTGTGGAGCTCAATACACCATTAAAGACTTGAATCTTGGAAGGTTGGAGCTCAAGGAACGACCTTAAGGCGAGTTTTATAACTCTAAACCTTTTGCTTTCTTATGCATATCTTTGTACTTGCAAAAGTAGCTTGTTCTTCTTTCCCCCATCCTTCCTTGCTTTCTTGCATCTAAAACCATGGGGAACAGACCTGGATCTGGAGGTAGAAGAAGGGGGGCGTGAATACCTATGTCACTTTATAAAACGGTCTTGCACCCTTGGCCAAACGGTTTGCAAAACCGTTTGGGGGTTTTGCAAAACCGTTTGAGGGGCAAACGGTTTCACAAGGTCGGTTGGAGAAAACGGTCTCCAAGACCGTTTGACGGCATTGAACAAGCGTGGACCGTTTGGGATTTCTGTTCATAATTATGTAGGCTAATGACCCACCAAATTTGAGGGGTTAACTCCAAAGGAATCGTAGGTTAAAGGCCAATGAATTAGGCAAATCAAATTGAATTAAGTGCTGATTTTCCGATTTGATTAATTGAACTTTTTGGGCAAACGGTCTCAAGACCATTTGAGGGCGTTGACCAAGCATTTACCGTTTGGGATTCCTGTTTATAATCATGTTAGTTAATAACCCTCCAAATTTGAGGGATTAACTCCAAAGGAATCGTGAGTTGAAGGCTAATCAATTATGTAAACCCTAATTGGATTAAGTGCTGCCTTTCAACTTGATTGATATGAATTTTTGGGTTTTCTTGCCCAAACGGTCTCAAGACCATTTGGGGATCACCCAAACGGTCTCAAGACCGTTTGGAGGTCACCCAAGACCGTTTGGAGGTCTAGGGTTGGATATGGTTAAGTGTTTGAAGGACAAACGATATGGTGTTAACCCTAATCGACTAAGTGTTGGATTTGCATTGAATTGAGTTGATTGTTTGGGGTTGATTGGCCCAAACGGTCTCAAGACCGTTTGGGGATCACCCAAACGGTCTAAAGACCGTTTGGAGGTCTTGGGTCAAGTATAGTTGACCAATTGAAGGTCCAAAGGTACACAATTACAAGGCAATCAATTGCTGATTTGACGATCAACTCAATAGCTCAAACCCTAATGATGTTTCACTAGAATCCAAGGGTTGGGTGAGCCAAACGGTCTCAAGACAGTTTGGAGGTCACCCAAGACAGTTTGGAGGTCACCCAAGACCGTTTGGAGGTCTAGGGGTGAGTATGGTTAAGCAATTGATGATCCAATGATACTAAGTTGGAATGTAATCAATTGTTGTTTTGGTGATCAATCCAATGATCCAAACCTTAATTGGTTGACTTGTATTTTGATGATATGATGGGAAAACGGTCTCAAGACCGTTTGTAGGTCATCCAAACGACGTCAAGACCGTTTGGGGTCAGGTCATGTCCCAATGTAATGATGGTTCAATAGGTTCAAATCAATTAGTCCCACATTGAAATATGTTGAAGGGTTATTGATTCCAATCCCTAATTCAATTGAGTTAAACCCTAATTGATGGTCAATTGAGGGTCAAGTGAGGGACAAATCAGTTGAAGGTTGACCTATTAAACTCAATTAAGGTATGAGTATAGGTCCAATTGATGATTGGTTCCATGAATTCAAAGATTGAAGGAATCAACATTGGAAACCCTAATTCAATTGGATACCTTATGAAGTGGAGGTCCAATGTGATTGAATCCTTGAGAATTAAGATGGTGAATGTTCTATTGATCCAATAATGATTAGTAATGATAATCAATGAAGGTGTGAAGGTTGAAACCCTAATAATACCTAAGTGATTAAGAACCAATTAAAGGGAGAATTCTTAATTGTTTATAGGATTAATAGCTCGATACACTATGTTAACCATAGTAGCATGTACTTGATTGAAGGGTTGATGTGACCTAATCAAGTTAAAAGAATGAAATATTAGAATACATATATTTATATATATATATATATATATATGAATCATGGAATGATCTTATGTAGCACGACCGTGGTAGCCTTAGCTTGCATGACCGTGCAAGGGAGCACGACCGTGGTAGTCTTACTTTGCACGACCGTGCAAGGTGGCACGCCCGTGGTGTCCTATTATGAAATTGAGAAGTTTTGGTATTGTGCTGACATTGTTATATATGCATATCCTTATTTGTATAAGTCATACATGTTGATATTATGAGGTAATCATAGCCAGGTATGAGTTATGATGTCATATTCCTTGAAAACAATTATAAGCTTTTAGAGTAATGATATGTGAAAAGTATATACATTGCTTCAATCAAGGTCATGCTAATAGATGACTTGATGCTGATATGGCACTTTATAGCAAGTGTTATGATGATATAAGGGTGTGAGCACCCATGTTCTTGAATCATAGTGATAAGATAATTAAGAATTGATATCCAGTTGATAACTGATATGAGTTATACTTGTACATTTAGTATTCTTATGTTATAGCCATGTTTAGTACTTGAATGTTTGGAAACATGTATGATGCTAAAAGAATACTGATATGTACCTAATAATAAAGTATAATCATACCATGTAGAGCCCTGATCATAGATCCATCATTGTCAGAATTTAAATAATAGTGAAACAGGTTTTACAAAGGGAACTCCTGGATCACATACTTTAGAGTATGTGGGAGTATATGGAATAACTGATAAAAGTTAATCTTGACAAGTTTCATATAGAGGTGATCAGATCCATGTAAGATTTATAATGCTAATTGCATTAAGAACACTTGTTACCTATAATTCAAGAGTATAACTAAATGTCATGTTATCTGGTAAGTGATAACATATGAGCTTGATAGGTTGAATGAGCCACGAGTAATATGATTTGTTGATCTTCAAAGGTCATATTATTTAGATAACCAGATAAAATGAGATGTTACTTGGTAACAAATTCTATGATTAGTCCAGGGGTTTGAACTCCCACATTCCGAATTTCATATTAATAAGATGGTTAGGGATTGATATCCCAATATTAAAAATATGAGGTATGACCTAAACCAAAGTGTTTCTATGTGAAATTCTATTAGGGAATAATCCTATGAAAAGCTTAACTACAGACTAATGGGTTATGAATGTAAATAACCCTTGTATTACATAAGTAATGTTAAGTCTGATATCATATGTACAAGTTATGTAGATATGTTGTGGAGTTGGAATCCTTACACTTTGGGAGAAGGAGTATGGCTACAGGCCATCCTTTCCCAAATAATAATGCCAGGCAATGGATATATGATCCAAGTCTGAAGGGAGTTAGTGATGTGATAAGTGACATGTGATTTTATCAATTTATAGTTGCATTGCTTTTTGTAGAAAGAATAGTTTAATCTGTTAAACATTGTTTTAACTACTCTCAAATATACATAACTTCTTTGTGTACATTTATTCTCTTATGCTGCAATAATTATGCTTCTGGAGAAGAGTTATATCTCTCGCTGGGACGATTTTTATAATTGTCTCACCCCGTAGATTTCAACCTTTAGGTGGACGTGGGCGAGGAGGCAGAAATCCTTCAATAGGTGAAGGGCAGCATCAACAGTACCAAGGACAGCAGTGAAGCTTCAGGTGGAGGCATTGGCTGCTATGTCATGTGTAGATAGTGTTAGAGTCCTATATGTCGTCTCTGTACTCTCAGGTCCTCGGAGTAATATTTAGTGCTTTCGAGTTTTTGTTACAGTCCTTAGAGACTTTTATATCTTGCCTTATAGAGTTTTACTGATGGATCAGTTGTAAACAACTTATCATGTTGCTTTATGAGAAAGCTTTACCTTTAAAGGATCTCTTCGTAAAAAGTTTAAAATTTTTAGTGATTTCTGGTAATCCGATGCTTAGTGAACGCTTCCGCATTAGTTAATCTTGTTTTCTCGAAATAGACGTTTCAACCGACACCTAGTTGGTAGTATCAACATGTCAGGATTAAGTGGATCTGAAGATAGTATTTAATCTGACGGTTGAGGATTTATTTCTCCCCAAGTCACTTTTATGACTTAGGGGAAATTTATCCAGACCTAACATCACGTTCTAATTCTATTCGATGGCAGCCCAGAGTAAGGAGAGGAGAAAGTGGAGAAGAAGACCACGTTCTGGATAATCCAGGCACTTCCAGTGGACGGATTTGCAGTAGGAAGATAGCAAATTGGGTTCTTTATTTTTTCTATTGGACCGTCTTCTTCAAGGGTTCTTTAGTTTTTTATGTTCTCCATATATTTCTTCTTCTCTCCTATGATTTTTACCATGAAAACCATGAGGGGATAAACCCCTTATTCCTTGGGATCTGGGAGTGACCCTGTGATGCATTTTATTTGACTCTTATCCATTATATATCAATTTCTCTCAATTTTTGGACTTACTTATATGTGATTCTTATGAACCACCCATGCTTAATCACCATAGCTAGTAAACTAGACCTTTAATTGCTTTGAAAAAGGAAATTAATGGTTGGAAATTCATAGAAATATATGTTTTATATTGCCCTTTGAGAAAGGTGGCTTACGAACATGACGAGACCACCTAGAGTTATCGATAATGCACCTAACTAATTACATAATCATTATGAGAGTGGGATTTTTATTAGTTTAGGTAGTGAATTATGTTTCAAGAGTGGGTAATTCTTTCTATAGGATCTTAGTCCATGGTTGGGAGAGATATTTATTACTGTTATAATTGTTAATAGCAATGTTAACTGAAGTGAAACTGTAATGTCCAATTGCGATCAATCACCAGTGATTTTAGATTCACTTTCTACAGTCTTAGTTAATTAAACAATCCAATCACAGTTTTCTTTGATTAGCTGATCATATTGCAGATAGTAGTAGTTTCTAAATTTAATGTTTCCCCGTGTTTGATATTCAGGCCTCGTTCGCCAATATTACTTTGATAGCATACACTTGCATTTTAGGGCATATAGAAAATACCTATCAACATAGCCTAGTCAAAGTCTCTGGGGGTGAGTGTACTCCACCCACTGGTCATGTGTAAATTGTGTTGAATTATGCTAGCATGAGGAGGTGAGCGGCATTGTAGAGTCTAAACTTGATCCATCCTTATTACCAACATTCCTCATGCTCGGAGATGCAACATACGTCTGGTGATGTGAGAAACTTGCATATGATATCCTAGTAGGTGGACCAATCACCAAAGAAGGGGTGATCACCCACCGACCCATTCTTGTGGCAAACTTGGCACCGACCCATTCCTGTGGCAAACTTGGTGGAGGCCCTTGGTGAAGTTGATGTCATTGAGGAAGGCACAATCACCATAGTGTGTGGGTATAATATCCCTATTCATCATGCTAGAGAAAATCTTCCTCTAGTCTTCATCTACAAAATCCATCCTAGATGGCTTCAGTACCATATTCTCATATGCTCCTACTTACGACACTTGTCTTCTTTAAGCCATTGATGCTGGAAGGAGAAATGAGATTGAGAATAGATCTCAATGAAGACTTGGGGACATCGAGAGCTCTAGATGATTTCTAGGGTGCAAGGGAATGTTGTGGCGTGAATGGATATCCCCCATTGCATCCCCTTATATAGGATCACACATCCTTGTCGCACCGAGTAGGTGCCACCATCCTATGGAGTCATTGGTACCGATTGTTCTCTCTATATGTGGACTTGTCGATGTTGTCTGTTGATAGAGACAGTATAGAGTTGTTGATAAACCGACCCACCGATCGCTTTGTATTTGTGGTACCGACAAGATTCATTGCTACTGATAACATTCCATTTTGTGATGTTATCTTACTAGTTTTTCTTAGTTTTCCATACTCTTTCTTAGATAAATTAGATAGAATACTCAACTTTCCACTTTATTGTAAATATACTAATAGATTGATATTTTCCCTTTTCTTCTTACAGAAAAACCCAAAAAAATTTGCAAAATTTCCAAACCGGTCCCAAGACCATGAAGGCCCTAGTGGTCCCAAGACCGCATGAAGGCCCTTGTGGTCCCAAGACTGTGTGAAGGCCCTTGCGGTCCCAAGACCGAGTGAAGGCCCTCGCGGTCTCAAGACCGAGTGAAGTCCCCTGTGGTCCCAAGACCGAGAAAAACCCTAGTGGTCCCAAGACCGTGAGGACTCTAATGGTCCCAAGACTGAGTGAATATTTATTGATCCCAAGAACGCACGAAAGTTATCGGTCTCAAGACCATGAGGATCCAAATGGTCTCAGAACTGTGAAGATCCAAATAACTCAAAACCGTTCAAGACCCCCTTGGAGCCTACAAATAGGACCCAAGGGGTCCTCATTAAGGGGGGGACACTTAGACGCCCAAAGGCTGCCTCATTTGTTCCAGAGTTGTTTCATCCTTCATCCTTCACCCCAAGGCTATCGGTCTAAGATCCACACTCCATCCATAAGCCTACTTTCTCTCTCATCGACATAGAAGGTGAGAGTGAAGGATTCATCACCAAAGCAACCACGTAGTGTGAAGATAGTTGTTCTCTGCTCCAAGGGGTCAACCTTCATCCCTCCTATGTGGAGATGATGTTTTCCTTCTCTTCTCCTGTCTCCTTCTTTGTTCTTGCCATGAGCTATTAGTTCCATATACTAGGGTGCGGGGAGTAGCCTCACTACCCATGTTTTCATTTCATGCATTATAATTCATGAGTTTGTAATAGAGAAATACTATCTTTTCAGTTCAACATCAATCCTTTAATGAATGCTAGTTTCTTGATCACCAACCTGTGTTATCTATTATCTACTAGTGTGAGTTGTCTACATTTGTGCTTTTAGATTCGATTATCGATTGTATGTTAGTTTTTTATGTATGTAGTCACCATATATCTATTTTGGTATCTAGGAATGTTTTTCAAGAAGTGGAGTAAACTCACCTCCATCATTGTACTTTCATACTATGAAATGAAATCAGTTGACGTATGGAAGTACAACTTTGACTGGTCAAGGAACACACTTGTGGGAAGGGAGTGATGCAAAGTAAGTGACCATTCGTTCAGGAATGGCTAGCATTGCAATACTTCCATGTTTCTCATAGTTTTCTATTCAAAAGAAAGCTAAGTTTACAAAGATACTAGCTGATTAGACCCTTTTTACAAGCCATGTTATTATGATGTATGTTATGATCCATGTGTAGTGGTGGTGAAACTCGATCACATCCTAGTGGTTTCCAAATATTGTTTACAACCTTAACTTTACTTTCCTACCATTTAATCTACTTTTGCATTTTAGTTTAATCATCAATCCAACTCTTCGATCTAAATATCAACTCTTAAGTAGATAAATAGAGTTATAACGTTTTCCATCTTGTTAAATCCTTAACAAGACCATTGTCTCGTGGATTAGACCCTTAACTGTACTATGATAAGACTTCCACATACCTTAGCATATGTGGGTGGAGATCTTATTCTAGCACATGTAAGGCTAAACTTAGAAACTTGCTATCTCTAAGATTTTTAGTGGTGCACGCAACTCCATGCAAGTGGAGGCTCCATCAAATATTGGCGTTGTTGCCAGGGACAATGGAACATTTTAATTTCATTCATCAACTTGCTAGTTGATTAGGATTTTACATTTTACCTTGATAACTACTTCATATATTTTTTTTATTCCATCATCTAAAGTGTGCTTTTCTTCTACTCAGGTAGAAAACATGTATGCACAATCGTGGATTCTCCCCTAAACCATAGTAAGACTCTGAGGTAGAATGAAACTTCCACTGACGCATCAGACTCAACCGCCAACAAGCTAGACAAATGGCTAAAGAACAATGCCAAGCCGCCTTGGTATTAGAAAGAGTCAACGCAGCTATAGCAGCTTAGAGAGCACAACTCATCACAAATACATGTTCTCAAGTCCAAGCTGAAGTTCGAGCTGAAGACCAAGCTCACATCCAAGCTGAAAATGAGGAAGCCACAACAACTGCTCAGTTATTGATAAGGAACAAGCAACTTTGAGACTTCGCTGTTCCTAAGAACTCTGAGGATAATCACCCAGTTCAGCCTCCACTCATTAATGTTCCTAAATTCGAGATTCGAACACAATGGATCCAAATCATGCAAGGCATCTCATTCTTAGGAAACACTGGAGATGATTGCATGGACCATCTGAAGCGATTCAAGGCACTTTGTCGATTGGTACCACAAGCTGGAGCTACGCTAGATGCAATCATGCTCTGACTTTTCAACTTCACTCTATCTGGAAAGGCATTAAGCTGGTATAACTCTTTAGATGGAGAGCCAATCACCACCTGGGCTCCCTTGGAAGAATTTTTTTTGGAGAAGTTATTTCCTCCCTCGTTGACTTATCAAATTAGGGGACAGATCAACCAGTTCCTCCAACTTCCTGGAGAATCACTAGCAAAATCATGGGAAAGATTTAAGGAACTTCTGAGAAAATGCCCACATCACAGAATCTCACAAAACCATCTCATAGAAACATTATATAGAGGGGTAAGTGATGAAATACAAATTTTTTTGGATTCCTCATATGGAGGAAATTTCATGAGACAGAATTATGAGGATGCCTGGAAGATTGTTATGCTCGGAGCTGAGAACCAATCTAATTGGGGAAGACCATCTACAGGAGGAGTCCTAAAAGTCTGCAAAGCAGAAGAATCTATAGAAATGAATGCTATCACTAAATCTCTGAAAAACATAGTTCAGAAGCAGCAAGCACTTGAGACACTGTTTGGAGAATATGACAGGGAGAAGAACTCCCAAGTTCAACAAGTTAAAGCAACTATTGCGACTTGTGAAGCTTTTCATGCAACAGATCACCCCACATTATCATGTAGCCTTTTATACGATGTGATGATGAATCTGCAGACTCCTCAGCCACAATATGAACCAATCATTGAACATCCTGAGGATCAACTACTAGAGCAGTTTAACTCTATCCACACCATACCGGGTCAAGCAAACTATAATCCGGATCAACCAAGAAACCACCCTGGATTTCAGTATGGGAACCCCGCGGGAACTGCCAATCCGCAACACCAAACACAAGGTGGGTCTTCTAATAGACCACCACCTGGATTCTAGAGCAATTATAACTGAAGACAAGGAAACTATAGAGGTGGGTTTCAAAGATTTGTCTACCCAAGAAATTCTTCTTCATACTATCAATACACTCACCCTCCGTTGCACCCACAATTGCACCAACCTCAATCACATCAGCCGCAAATTCAGCAACTTTAGTTGACAGCTCCTCAATAACAGCAACCTCAAGGAAAGCAACAAATTATACAACATCAACAAAAGAATGTGCAACCACCATCAACAGATGAGTTGTCTTTATAAGGCAAATGTTGCAATCTTAACAAACCATGCTTGCCAATCAGTAGGCTCCACAGAAAGCTGTAGAGACCCAATTGGCACAAATTGCAGCTCAGTTGAAATCGTTGGTGGGTACTTTCACCGGTCATCCAGAAATAAATCTGAGACATGATCAACACAGACCAGAACAACTGAATGTAGTTACCACAAGACCTGATCATGTTCTAACTGAAGCTACCAAAGTCATTTAGGAAGACGACGATACCACTAAAATCATTCCAAATATGAACATAAATCAAGAAACTGAAAAATTTGTAGAGGCTGAGAAGGAGAAGGACCAAGAACCAGTTTTCAAAGAACCAGAAGTCCCACCATACAAGCCCAGGATACCCTATCCAGGCAGATTGAGAGAGACTAAACTGGATTCTAGATTCTAAAATTTCAAGGAAGCAATGAAGAAGCTATACGTTGATATTCCGTCCCTTGACGCTCTCTCTGAAATTCCAGCTTGGTCTAAATATCTGAAGACTTTGTTATCAAAGAAATACACGACCGAAGAACACAAAAAGTAAAATTAGCTCAGACTACTTCTGACATCATTCTCAACAAAATGCTGAAAAAATAAAAGGACCCTAGCTCCTTCGGCATCCAATTCTCTATAGGAAACACTTCCTGTAAGAAAGGAGTAGCTGATTTAGGGGCCAGCATATCTATCATGCCCTTTTCTATGAGTAAAAGATTGGGCTTTACTGACTTGCTACCCACAACAATGACAATCCAATTGGTTGATTCTACCATTACTGTACCTTTGGGAATCATTGAAGATATCTCAGTGAGAGTAGGAAGATATTCTTATGTTCCTTGTGATTTTGTTGTCATGGACATAAAAGAAGATCTGAGATATCCAATAATATTCGGAAGACCTTTCCTTGCGACATCCAGAGCACAAATTGATGTCAAAGAAGGCACGATTACCTTAAAGCTAGGGAAGGAAACTGTTCAATTCAGAGTCTTTGACAGCCTAAAAAGTCCTAACATTCATGAATAACTCTTTCTTCTTAAAGCAATAGATAAAATGTCCCAGCTGAAGCAAGAAACTCCTGAATCAGTTGATGCTCTGGAAGACATCTTAATGAATCTAAAAGCCGAATTTTCAATCGACGAACTAGTTCAACAATGTCTATAATACCTAGAACAAGCTGGAGAAGTTCAAAAATCTACTTTTGAGGAGTTGAAATTTGTCACCACTCTGGAGACCATTGAAGTGCTCAAGGCACCTGAGATGAAAGTCCTACTAGCTAGACTCAAACACATTTCTAGACAAAGAAAAACTATGTCCAGTCATTATCAATTCCACTTTGATAGATGACCAGGAAGAAAGACTCCTTGTTGAGTTAAGTAAGCACAAGAAAGCCATTGGATATAAGATGACTGACCTAACTAGGATAAATCCAGCTTTGTGCATGCACAGATTACCTATGGTGGAAGAATTTAAACCATCACGGGAGCACTAGAGGAAGCTCAAACCAAATCTCAAAGAGGTAGTTCGCCTTGAGGTTCTAAAACTGCTAAAAGCTGGTATTATCTATCCAATTTTTGACTCTCAATGGGTAAGTCCAGTTCAAGTGGTCCCTAAAAAGGGGGAACCACTATTGTTTTGAATGATAAAAACAAACCGGTACGCACCCGGACTATTATCGGGTGGAGGATGTGCATCGACTATAGGAAATTGAATAAGGCAACAAGGAAAGACCACTTTCATTTACCTTTTCTTGACGAAGTTCTTGAACGTCTAGCTCACCAGAAATTCTTTTGCTATCTCAATGGCTACTCAGGGTTTCATCAAATTCCAATACACCCTGAAGATCAAGAAAATACGACTTTACCTGCCCTTTCAGAACTTACACCTTCAGGAGGATGCCCTTTGGGTTATGCAATGCAGCCACTACATTCTAGAGGTGTATGCCTGCCATATTTGCAGGATTAACTGAATCTATCATGGAAGTATTCATGGACAACTTCTCAGTCTATAGAGATTAATTGTCTTCTTAATCTTAGTAAGGTGCTACAAAGATGCGAGGAAACAAATTTGATCCTTAATTGGGAAAAATGTCACTTTACGGTGACAGAAGGTGTTGTCCTCGGGCATCAAGTGAGTGAATGAGGAATTGAAGTAGGCAAAGCAAAAATATATGTCATTTCAAAGTTGCCACCACCAAAAGACATCAGAGGAGTACGAGCCTTCCTGGGCCATGCCAGATTTTACCAAAGATTCATTCAAGACTTTTCAGAAATAGCAAAGCCCATGACTCACCTATTAACTAAAGATGTGGATTTCAATTTTGATCAAGAATGTTTACATAGCTTCACGACTCTAAAGAACACCTTAGTCTCTGCGCCTATACTAAGAGCTCCTGATTGGTCATAGCCCTTTGAAATAATGTGTGACGCCAGTGACTATGCTATAGGAGCACTACTAGGGCAAAGGATAGATAAGAAGCCCTACGTGATATAGTTTGCATCAAAAATGTTTTATGAGGCCCAAAAGAATTATACAACTACAGAAAAAGAATTATTGGCAGTCATCTATGCTTTTAAGAAATTCCACTCTTACCTGATCGGATCAAAGGTTACAATTTACATAGATCATTCAGCAATAAAATATCTGATTCAGAAAAAAGATGCCAAACCTAGACTTATTCGCTGGGTGTTGATGCTTCAAGAGTTTGACCTAGAAATAAAGGATAAAAGTGGGGTGGAAAATGTTGTCTCTGATCACTTGAGTTGCATTGAAGCTCAAGATGAAGATAATATACCTATCCGCAACTCTCTACCTGACGACCAACTCATGAAGGTCACTACATGATTCCCCTGGTATGCTAACATAGTAAACTATCTGGCTACGGGAATTGTCCATCCTTCTGCTTCCTATCATGACAGGAAGAAATTTTTCCATGACGTCAAGCAATACGCCTGGGATGAACCATACCTCTTCCGCTTATGTGCAGACGGATTATTTTGCCGTTGCCTTCCTGAAGAAGAAATCACCCCAGTCTTGGAACACTGTCATTCTGGTCCCACTGGGGGCACATGAGTTCAAAGAAGACTGCTCTTAAAGTGAATATACTCAGTGAATACTCAGTGAACATACTTAGTGAACATACTCAGTGAATATACTCAGTGAATACTCAGTGAACATACTTAGTGAATATACTCAGTGAATACTCAGTGAACATACTTAGTGAATATACTCAGTGAATACTCAGTGAACATACTTAGTGAATATACTCAGTGAATACTTAGTGAGAAAACTTAGTGAATGTACTTAGTGAATATACTCAGTGAACTTACTCAGTGAATACTTAGTGAGCAAACTTAGTGAACATACTTAGTGAATATACTCATAAAACTTACTCAGTGAATACTTAGTGAGAAAACTTAGTGAACATACTTAGTGAATATACTCAGTAAACTTACTCAGTGAATACTTAGTGAGCAAACTTAGTGAATATACTTAGTGAATATACTTAACGAACTCTTTCAGTAAAAGCCTTTGAAACAATACCCTTAGTAAATTTACTTAGTGAAATCCTCCAAGACAAATAGCTTAGTGAACCTTCTCAGTGAATGTTTCCAAATTAGTTGATTAGCAAGATATGATACTTAAATAATATCTGCTTCCTTTTATCTGAGATTTTGAGGACGAAATCCTTGTTAGGGGGATATAATTTGTAACATCCCTGACCTGGGTTATGAACTAACCCTAGATGTTTTGCTTAAAATATGATTAGAGGCTTGTGATTACCCCCTTGATATGTCATTAAGCTTTAGAAGAATCTATAATATCATTTCTGTCCTTTTAAAACAATGTTGTTGTAACATCCCTGACCTGGGTTATGAACTAACCCTAGAAATAAAGGATAAAAGTGGGGTGGAAAATGTTGTCTCTGATCACTTGAGTTGCATTGAAGCTCAAGATGAAGATAATATACCTATCCGCAACTCTCTACCTGACGACCAACTCATGAAGGTCACTACAGGATTCCCCTGGTATGCTAACATAGTAAACTATCTGGCTACGGGAATTGTCCATCCTTCTGCTTCCTATCATGACAGGAAGAAATTTTTCCATGACGTCAAGCAATACTTCTGGGATGAACCATACCTCTTCCGCTTATGTGCAGACGGATTATTTTGCCGTTGCCTTCCTGAAGAAGAAATCACCCCAGTCTTGGAACACTGTCATTCTGGTCCCACTGGGGGCACATGAGTTCAAAGAAGACTGCTCTTAAAGTCTTACAGTCGGGTTTCTTTTGGCCGACAATAGCAAAAGATGTACATGAATTTGTACAATCATGTGGTAAATGTCAGCTCTCTGGAGGGATATCCAAGCAGAACGAAATGCCACTAACTCTGTGGTAGGAAATTGAACTCTTCGATGTATGGGGAGTGGACTATATGGGTCCATTTCCCTCATCATATGGATTCTCCTATATATTGGTCATTGTGGATTATGTATCCAAATGGGTAGAAGCTATACCTATTGTATCTTGTGACTCTAAGCCGGTTATTAAGCTATTCAAGGATATTATTTTCCCTAGATTTGGAGTTCCTAGAACAGTCATATCCGACGGAGGGTCACATTTCTTAGAACTTAGTTTTGAAGTACTTATATGAAAATATGGAGTAAAACACAAGGTCTCCATGCCTTATCATCCACAAATAAGCGGCCAAGATGAAGTCTCAAATAGACAACTAAAAGCAATTTTAGATAAGACTATCAACAAGAACCACACAGATTGGTCCACCAAGATTTCTAATGCTCTCTGGGGATATCACACTACTTATAAGACACCAATAGGAACAACTCTATTCCATTTGGTGTATGGAGAGTCATGCCATCTTCCAGTCGAACTAGAACACAAGGCTTGGTGGGCTATTAAATAGTTGAATTTTGATTTCAAAAGTGTTGGTGAGTATAGACAGCTTCAATTACAAGAACTTGAAGAACTAAGAATGTCTGCTTACCAGAATGCCAGGATTTACAAAGAGAAAACTAAGATGTGTCATGATGGCCACCTTAAAAGAAAAGATATCATCGTCAGAGACAAGGTCCTTCTTTTCAATTCCAGACTTAAAATGTTTCCTGGGAAACTCCGTACAAAGTGGCACGGACCCTTCACTATCTAACACATCTACTCAACTGGAGTTGTCATCGTCCTTGATGACAATGGAGGAGAAAGGACTGTTAATGGCCACAGAATGAAGAGATACTATACTCTAGATGATAAAACTCCAAGACAAACCATTGACATTCATGACCCCACTGCATCAACCTGATCAAGCCAGAATCTCGTCAAGACAGCGACGTAAAACCAAAGCGCTACTTGGGAGGCAACCCAAGAATTGAGTATCACCTTTCTTTTTCATTTTAGAAAATATAAAAATTAATATAACCAACCAAAATAGATATAAAAATATAAAATCAATAACCTAAATAATTTTACCCAAACGGTCTTGAAACCATTTGGACCCAAACGGTCTTGAAACTGTTTGGTCGTCTCGGTCTTGAAACCATTTGGACCTAAACGATCTTGAAACTATTTGGTCATGTTGGTCTTGAAATCGTTTGGACCCAAACGGTCTTGAAACTATTTTGTCCTCTTAATCATGAAACTATCTGGACCCAAATGGTCTCAAAACCATTTGACCTAAAAAAATTATGAGCATCACCCCCCATCTATAAATATAACCCTAAACCCTCTCCTTTCACTTCTTCAATTCTCAAAACTCTCTCACACAACCCTATTCCATTACTTCTTCTCCCTTCTCCCTCATGCGAGCCCGCTCTTAGTTCTTTGCTCTCACGTGACCCGAGCTCCGTCGCTGCCTATGATCACGCTCCTTCTTCACGCTGCACATCCACCTTCCTGTTCGTGCTCATGAAAGCAGCCCCATATTTCATCTCTGCTGACTCTGCAGCAACCATCACCGCAACCAATACACTTAGGTAGACGACGATCGCAATCATCATCATCATCACCGCTATCACCACCATCGACTCTTTCATTGTTGTCGCCGCCTCACCTTCATCGCCATTGACGCATTCATCTTTATCGTCATTTCACCTTCTTCGTGGTTTTGGCACCTGTAGGTTCCTAGCGGTTTCAATACCAAGAAAGCCCTCGTAGTTTTTCAAACCGCATGGATCCTTGTAGTTTTCATCCTTGCGGACTCACCCTCGTGGTTTTCATCCTCGTGGTTTCACTCTTAATGGTCTTCATCCTCGCTGATACGATTTTACCGTGTGTATAATGCAAGTGCACACGTCAATGTAATATAGGCCTTGTGAGGCCCGAGTCAAACACAGGGAAACATAATTATCGGTAGACTACTACTAACTGTTTGCAATCAGCTAGACCGATGGGAAAATTGAGTTTGATTTTGAAAAAGAAAATAAAAACAAAAGAAAACAAAGCAATTGATTAAATGGTTGGTTTAATCAATTCAAATGCAATCTCTAGGATTGTGGTTTCGCCACGAGTTCTCGTTGTACTAATTCCTACACAATTATCACAACTCATCTCCCATTCCGGATAGTAGCATGTAGTTAGAATTGTTCGCTCCTGTGATAGAATTCACTACCTTAATCTAGGTCGGTTCCACGCCAGTAGTAACCTATACCCTAGACTAGGTGCATGAAAAGAACAGATCTCTAGGTTTCCACCATTAACCGTACATCGCCTTTTCCAAAGGATTTATTAGTTAATGTGATTATCGCACCTTTTCAATCGTTAATTCTTCGTCAAAAGTAATTAAAGGTACTAGATTACCATTATGGTGATCAAGCACAATGATAGAAATGGAGAAAATGACATCATACCACGGATTTGAGAGATAAAAAGTGATGAATTATGTAAAAAGAGTCATACAACGATTGCCCGGGCTATTTCCAGTCCTAGAGACAAAGGGGATTAGCCTCGCATGTTCATATCAACATTACACATGGAGAAAAATGAGAGAAACATGGAGAAATGAATGGAAATATGATGTAACCCCTGAAACGGAGAAGATCTGGATGATCCTCGGAGCGAGGCGCACGATCTGCAGCCTTCTGGCGGTGAAATCATCCATCTGCAGCTCTAGAAACATCTGGGGTGTAGCTCTGGGCTCCGTTCTTTGCTCTCCTCTCCTCCAAGACTCATGCAATGGAATAGAATGTGAATGACGGCTTTGGGTTGTCTTTTCCTAGGTATAGGTACCACTTACGGCCGCCAAATGAACGCGGCCATCAGATTGGAGTCGTGTTGGATATTTTCCTGATCTGACGGCGTCGATACCATCGACAGGGTGTCGATGGTATCGACACCTTAGGGTACTGATGCCTTCTTCAATTTCTGGAAGATGCCTGATGGCATCTCAATACCATCGACCATTCCCATCGATGGTATCGACAGGGTGACTTTTGGCACGCTGTTGCACTTTCGAGAACATCAACATTGGGTCAATGGTATCGAACTATCTGCTTCCTCTCTGGCTTTTCTACTGTTGCTCTGTCAATGCTATTGATGGGTCCAGGAATGCAAATTTCCTGAAATAAATAGAGGAACACAAATCAAATCTGAGAAATATGATAATTTATGCAAAATAATGTAAAATAAGATGAATTTGATGCAGGAAAGGATAATAGGCTAAAGGAATTGAATCATGCGATATTAACCACAAATACGACCAATAAGTGCATAAAATGAGTGTAAAACTAGCCTATAAAAGTGACTCAAAACCCCTGCATCAAACTCCCCTAAGCTTGAACTTTGCTCATCCTTGAGCAACAAAACTATAGAATAAAATTGTGAGGTTCAACTAAAGAACATACTATCATAACAAACATCACATTATGATTCCCACCTGTAAGGCACAGACCAGCCCTCACTAACCATAGAACAATAACTACCCTAAAGGTGATAATGATCGTCCATGAGAGGTGTCCACCCTGTAATCAATGAACACAATCAAATAAAGTAGATAATATAATAAATTCCTTTGGTTCAGGTGTGGTGTATCTTGTGATCTCCTATCTACATTGCTCATGTCCTAGCTACCATCTACATGGAAGCAGATCTCCTGATACACAAGAATGAGGAGATAATCATGGGTGGCCTACCATTTTGAGCAACAGGTGGATGGAATGGGCAGTTGTGGAAGAAAAGAAAGGACCATACAGTTTAACATGCAAAAATAACAACAATGACCTAAATGATGCATATGCATATGCAAATGACCTAATGTCTACATTTTAGGTGGAATGATGCATGCACTACTATTTCATCTCAATGTGAGATGAAATGTCTAAAAAAACTACATAATGTGTTTATTCTTCCTATTATGTAGGTGAAACAAGTTCCTTTCTCCCTCTGATTTTTTACTTATTTCTCAATCCTTTTTTTTTCTTTTTTTTCAAGCCCCATTTTTGTCAATTGACTAAGGAAAACCATAAAATTTTCTCGGGATTATTTTCACATAACTACTACAATTGATGCATTATAATCTACTTTCCAGAGAGTATAGAACAAGTTCCCCGCTTTTCTTATTTTTCAGAAGAGATAAGGCACATAATGTCCTATCTGCTCAAAAGCATGCAAAATGCAACTATATGAAAGAAATTATGCAACTACAATGACATGCACTCTTTAATGTGTGCATGCATGACTAATCTACAAAAAAAATCTTCTTTTTCATTTTTTTATGCAAAATCTAGCTATAATGCAATCCTCCTATCTAAATGGCATGCAATCAAGAGATGAAAAATTGTAAGGTGCTCCCAGTTCTTATGGAGGAGTGTGAATGAAGTGAGGTGGATAGATCACAAGACTAAATGACAGAACCATTGGAAAAGATTGTATGTCCCTCCTTACTGACATGTGCACATGGTAACTAAGAGGTTTCTCTCTTCTCACTTCAAATTAAAGTCCCATTACCGTTTGGTCAGTTTAAGCTCAACATCCATATCCTTCCTCATTTCTTGAACCATAAGGATGTACATTTATGATCATATGTTTTAAAGTTGACCTACCCAATTACTTTCCTCAGTTATGTACTCAATTTCAAACAAGTCAAACTTACAATTTCTTAAAGATTTTTCATTTAGATTCATTTTCTCCCAAACCCCACATGAAAACATTGAGATGACATGAAATTAAATTTAAACTCCAATGATTACACTAGATAGAAAGTGGATCCTAGAAAGCCATAAATAAACCAAATTACGTAACTAAAAGAAAAATTGCAAAAAGCTAAGAAAAATACTACAACAAAAGAAAATGAAATAAAACTAAGATAGAAATTGTTCCATCTCCCCCCAAGCCTGATTTTGACTATGGACTCATAGTCAAGAACAAACTTAGAAGGTGGAATAGTGATACCCTTCTACTACTGAGGCGGTGGGTGCGGCGGGTACTGGTGAGTATGGGGGTTCCACTCTGGATAATGCCCCTGAAAGTTGGGATCATAGGGAGGCATGGGCGGTGGTTATGGATATCCCCCAAGGTAGTCTCTGCTCCAGTAGTGATCGTAAAAAGGTTGTTGTTGCTGATCTATCCTCCCCAACCTGTCATAGACATGTCGTTGGTTGGCGAAGAGCTGGCGCTCGTTCTCAAAGATTGCATGTTGATTTTCATAAAGCCTATTCTGTGTTTCCTGGATCCCTGCAAAAGCTTCCTGATGCGACTTCTGCATCATCTGTTGGGACTTCTGGATCATCTGGAGCATGGTATACATCCCCTGCATAGAGTAGGGGTCATCTCTATCGTGGGAGGGTTGTAGTGGCGGTGGCTAGGAATATGAGGAGGCTCCATAGTTTTGTGGATGCTTTCTCGGAGCAACTCATCATCGAAGAGGAATAGTGGCTTCCTCCTCCTCTTCTTCATCATCATTTCCCTCTTCAACTTCCACATATGCAGCTTGTTCTTCTTCATCTTCCTCAACATCAATGATAGGCCCCTTGAGCTTTGGCCTGGCCTGATGTTGAAAGCAGGGTCGGGCAATTGCGCCCTTTGGAACACACCTCTCACATGGCAGGTGGTGTAGGCGATGCCATGGTGGGCTTCAATGAGGCCGGAGTTGACAAAGTGAGACAGGTTGATCGTATTTCTACTCACAATCTTTTAGAGCCCAGACAGATCAAGCCCCAGGTGCATGGCAAGCTGAGTAATAAGGCCCCCAAAGTAGATTGGGGCCTTGAGAGAAACATTCCTCTTAACCGCCATCATGTGCGTGAGTAAGAAGGCTCCAAAATTGATCACTGTCCTCTCTAGCAGACAATAGAGGAAGAAAAGGTCCATCTCCTGGATTTTTCTCTGTGTCAACTTGCACCTTACAAAGAATGACTTAGAAATAATCCGGTGAAGAATCTGGACAAAAGGATGCTCAAAATCAGCTATAGCAGTGTGGTGCCATCTGATAGAATATCCCTCAGGTATGGTGACCATCTTCGCATACATAGCTTCATAATCAGCATTTTATGGTGGTTGACACAGATCACTAG
Organism: Alisma plantago-aquatica; assembly: GCA_963693085.1. Lineage (NCBI taxonomy): Eukaryota > Viridiplantae > Streptophyta > Magnoliopsida > Alismatales > Alismataceae > Alisma > Alisma plantago-aquatica. The sequence goes on along the minus strand of OY856412.1, from coordinate 714,623,031 downwards.
GGTTCCACCCATAAATTCTGTTAAACTCGTGAAGGGTCAGGTTGTAATCCTGGTTGTAAAGATAGAAAGACACATGCCCCTCCTTCCATTTCGTCTGCGCCGGTTGTAGTTCATTGGAAACTACGCAGATGTCGAGTGATGCCAGAAACTCGATGACAATTTCCTTGTATGTGGGCCATCTGCTGAAGAATGGATGACCGTCCGCATGTCGCGGTAGAGCATGTGGGACTTGTACAGTTGTCCTTGAAGAACATAGGCCATATTGGCCTCAAATCCCAGATCTTTGAGAAGCTCCCGGTCACCATATTGGGTGGGCTCAATCGGACGCTTCCACAATTCTTTGTAAACCTTCTTTACTTCCACCGATGGATGGACTAGCCTCGGGCGAGAAACCAGTGCTTGTTGTAGGGAGGGTGGGGAAGCTAGGGAAGCTCTGGATGATGAGGCTATGGATCTCACCATTGTTCAAAAGGGGCAACGAGTGAGAGAGAAAGGAGAATGGAGCTCAGAGAAGATGGTTGCAGCACTTGGAGAAGATAGAGATCCACAAAGCCAAAGAAGATGCTCAGAGACGATTGACAGCGATGATCTCAGTTGCTCCCAGACACTCGAAGTTGCTTAGGCTTGATTGTGGAAGACAAGCAATGAATATGTGATGTTGGATTGAACGAATGCTTCCCTTTTTATAAGGGGCGGCCACATCTGCTGTCGGTGCGTCGATACCATCGACAGTCCCGTCGATGATATCGACGGCTGTTGGAATCCACAGCTCACTGTAATCGACGGTTGTTGACGGCTCGATGTGGGGGCTCGGATCGGCTACGTGTCGATGGTAGCGACAGAGTGTCGATACCATCGACACTGTCCACGGATAGGAATTGTGGACCGCTCGATGTAGACTTCGGATCGTTGACATTTCCATCGATACTATCGACTCCTTGTCGATAGTATCGACACTTGTCTGTTTCTTTGATCCTCGTGAAGTCTGGCCATTGCGATTTTTCTGTAGAATGTCGATACCATCGACTAATGTGTCAATGGTATCAAAAATACTGAGACATCCGGTCTGAATATCTCTAGAGATTTTGCAACCATCGATGACTTGTCAATACCATCGATACCCGTTCATCTTTCTGCATGTTCCCATTTCGATACCATCGATGAGGTCGTCGATAGTATCGAAGGGATGAAGTTTTAGTATAATTTTTCATTGTTCCAATTTCAATACCATCAACCCAGGCACCAATGGTATCGACCGTTTCCCAGCCTAAACACTCAACAAACATATCAAGGTATCATTTTTAGAGACTAAGTGCTAAATTAATGAAAACTACATAGGAATATGAAAAATTTCAAGAAATAACCACATAAGCTACCAAAGTTGGGTTGCCTCCCAACAAGTGCCTCATTTAACATCTTGGGCTAGACACAATCATGCTCCTCATTCCTCTTATAGTGCCATGAGTTTGATCTCATGCACTTTCCTTGCGTAGTCTTCCCCATAGTAGTGCTTCAGCCTCTGATCATTCACCAAGAATGTTCTTGCACCATCTCTCACCATGATAGCACCATGGGGTCACACCTCCTCAACCACAAAGGGTCCACTCCACCGGGATTTCAATTTCCCGGGATGCAACTTCAATCTCAAATTGAACAATATCACATTATCACCCTTCTTGAAAACTCGCAATTGAATGTGGCGATCGTGTATTTGCTTTGTCCTCTCCTTGTAGATCCTTGATTTCTCATTTGCATTCATCCTTAGCTCGTCCAACTCATTGAGCTCTAGCATCTGCTTTCTCCCTGCATCATCAATGTTCAGGTTTAGCTTCCTTAGCGCCCAATGCGCCTTATGCTCTAACTCCACCGGCAAGTGGCAAGCTCTCCCGTAAGCCAACCTAAAAGGTGTGGTGCCTATCGGTGTCTTAAACGTGGTCCTATATGCCCATGGTGCATTCGGTAGTAGTGCACTCCAATTTTTCCTGGAAGAGGCCACCGTGCATTCAAAGATCTTCTTGATTTCCCTATTGGACACCTCCACTTGGCCTTGAGTCTGCGGGTGGTATGGGGTACCTACATTATGCTTGACCCCATATTTACTCAATAGTGCAGCGAATTTCTTGTTCGTGAAGTGGGTACCGCCATCACTTAGGATCATTTGTGGCACACCAAACCTACAAAAGATATTCTCTTTTACGAACATGCACACTACCGCAACATCGTTAGTCCTTGTGGGTATTGCCTCCACCCACTTCGACACATAATCAACAGCAAGCAAAATATATAAATTAGAATTGGAGGACACAAAGGGTGCCATGAAATCAATGCCCCACAAATCAAATACCTCAACTTCTTGAAACACATTAAGGGGAATTTCTTGCCACTTTGAGATGTTACCTGCCCTTTGACATGAGTCACACCTCCTCACATAATCATAGGCATCTCAAAAAAGTGTGGGCCAATAAAGGCCACTCTCTAATACCTTAGTCACTATCCTTGTGCTCGCATGATGACCGCCGATGGGCAATGTATGACAGTGACTGAGCACACTATCATATTCGCTCTTAGGTACACACCTGCGTAAAATTCCATCCATGCATTGTTTCAAAAGAATAGGGTCATCCCAAAAATAATATCTCAGAGAATGGAAAATCCTCTTTTTCTCTTGGTAAGTCCAATCATATGGGAGTTCTTTGCATGCAAGATAATTTACAATATGCGAAAACCATGGGTCCTTAGATTAGATAGAAAGGATGTGCTCATCCGGGAAGGTCTCAGTAATGGGTATGTTAGTATCTCTCTCATCTACCCACTCTAACTGAGACAAGTGGTCCGCGACCAGATTCTCAATGCTCACCTTGTCCTTAATCTCAATGTAAAATTCTTGCAAGAGTAGGATCCACCTAATGAGTCTAGGCTTGGAATCTTTCTTTTCGATTAAGTACTTTATGGCGGCATGGTTCATCCATACCACAACTTTAGACCCCACTAAATATTGCCTAAATTTTTCGAATGCAAAATCCACGGAAAGAAATTCTTTTTATGTGGTGGTGTAATTAAGTTGGGCATCATTCAAAGTCTTAGAAGCATAAAAAATAACGGTGGGTTTATTCTCAAGGTGCTGCCCAAGAACGCCCCCCACGACAAAATCTGATGCATCACACATAAGCTCAAAGGGCTTACTCCAATCCGATGCTTGAACAATCGGTGCGGAAATAAACTTTTGCTTGAGAACCTCAAAGGCATGCATACATATGTCATTGAAATCAAAAATTACATCCTTCTCAAGCAATTCCGATAATGGCTTAGAAATTTTAGAAAAATCCTTGATGAACCGGCGATAACACCCCGCATGACCAAGGAAGCTCCTCACCCCTTTCACCAAGTTCGGTGGGGGTAGTTTGGAAATAACCTCAATCTTCACTAGATCTACCTCCAGTCCCTTGCTAGACACTTTGTGTCCAAGCACTATGCCTTCGCTAACCATCATATGTCATTTTTCCCAATTGAGGACTAAATGTGTGTCCTCAGATCTTTGTAGCACCTTGTCTAGATTATATAAGCACAGATCAAAAGATGCACCATAGATGGAAAAGTCATCCATAAACACCTCTAAACAATGCTCTACCATATCCAAAAAATAGCAAACATGCAGTGCTGAAAAGTGGTCGGTGTGTTGCACAAACCGAAAGGCATATGGTGATATGCAAAAGTCCCATAAGGGCAAGTGAAGGTAGACTTCTCTCGGTCCTTAGGGTCTATGGAAATCTGTTTATAGCCAGAATAGCCGTCTAAAAAACAAAAATGAGAGCGGCCAGCCAGCCGCTCCAAAATATGATCAATGAATGGTAGGGGGAAATGATCTTTTAGAGTGGCGGAATTTAAACGACAGTAATCAATGCAGACATGCCACCCGGTCACCGATCGGGTGGTGACAGGTTCGTTCGAAAGATTTTGAGTTACCGTGACTCCCCCCCCCCTTTTTAGGGACTACCTGCGTGGGGCTCACCCATGTAGAGTCTGAAATAGCATAGATGATGCCCGTAGAGAGAAGCTTGATCACCTCCTTCTTGATGACCTCCATCATGATAGGGTTGAGGTGACGTTGCAGATGAATCAAAGGTTTGGCTCCTTCAACGAGCCGGATCTTGTGTTGGCAGAGAGTAGGGGCAATCCCATTGATGTCAGAAACTGACCACCCGAATGCACCACGATGATTCTTCAACACAATCATCAATTGCTCTTCCTCAGTGGCACTCAGATATGCCAAAATGATCACCGGTAGCTTTGAATAAACCGCTAAGAATGCGTATTTCAAGTGAGGGGGTAGCGGCTTTAGCTCTAAATCTGGTGGGCTAACCAAAGAAGATTGAAGTGGTGGTGGCAGTGGTCCTAGTTCTTCATAGTGCTTGGCGTAGTAGCAAGGAAGAACTCTCAACATCTTCACACATTCTTGAAATGATGTGCTTCTCATCCAATCATCCAAGATGTGCAAGCTTCAAGAGGTAATTGTGGGTACGAGTCAAGCATGAAGACTTCTATGGCATCATCCTCAGTGGGTGGGACTTCCTCTTCATCATCGGGATAACCCACAACTTTGACAAGAGAAACCACCTTCGTTTGTTCCATGATGTCCATAGCAAGTGTTCCCTTATCTACCTTTGTCATGATGTGAGGCATATCAAGAAATGGTTTCCCTAAAAAAAATGGAAACGTTGTGATTAAAGTGTCTAATTTTTCTACACTGTCCTTTCTCCTGTGATGATTGTGAGTCAGCTGGCATCTTGATTTCAAATATGTCATCTGCTATGCCCATGGTCAACCGATCTCTACCCATTTCTAGAATCATGTCAGTTGTAGCCTGGAAGGTTCCACCTAGAAGCAACTCATTACCTTGTTCATCTTGCATTTCCATCACCACAAAATCTGCCAGAAATACAAATATGTCCACTTTGACCAGAACATCCTCACAAATTCCATAAGTCCTTACAATGGAATTATCTGCAAGTTGGATTGTCATGTTACTCTTCCAGGATTCTTTAAGACCAAGTTTCTTGAAAGTGGAGAGAGGCATCAAATTGATGCTCGCTCCCGAGTCACATAGTGCTTCGCCGAATTTCACCTTTCCAATGTAGCATGAAATATTGAAACAGTTCAGGTCTTGTCGCTTTGGTGGCAACTTTCCCAAAATAAGGGTGTTGACCTGCTCCTTAAGCACCACCACCTCTGTGTCAGGAATCTTTCTCATCTTGGTAATTATATCCTTCAAGAACTTACCATAGGAGGGTATCTGCTCAATGGTCTCTAGTAAAGGAATGTTGGCCGATATTTTCCTAAAGCCATCCAGGAACCTCTTGAACTGTGTGTCCACCTTCTTTGCTTTCAGACTATATATTTGGATAAGGAACCGGGACGGTCTGTGCCCTTTGATGTGGTGGAACATAAGGCGTCCTCTTCTCTATCACTTTCTCTATAGCGGGCTCCTCTGTGGTCTTCTCTACTTCATCCTCCACTGTCTCTATGACTACAACATCCTCTGCGGCCTCACCTGTAGCTTCTGGCTGTGGTGTGCTTGGTTCATCGGCCTTGGAGTTTAAAATTTTCTTTCCACTCCTCAACAAAATTGTTTTGGCTTGGTGGTTTCCTCCTGAAACATCAGTATTCCTTGGAAAACCCTATTGTGTTGGCCTCTTCAAACTTGCAATTTCGGCCGCCATCTGTGCAATAGACATCTCAAGTGTCCTCATATGTGCCCCATGACTCTACAAAGTATGACTGAATTTGTTCATAAATTCTCCTTGAGATTTAATTTGTTTTCCGAAAGTGCTCATCAACTCTTGATTTTGCTTTATCACTTGGTTTAGCAACTCATTACTCTTATCTTCTGAACTGGGTTGTGGCTTCTAATTCAAATCCTGCAAAACGTTATTTGGATCCTTCCAAGAGAATTTCTTGTCCTTTCTCCATGAATAATCATTATTCCTGTAGCCCTGTTGTTGACGCATGAACTTAGCATTTACCTCATCATCAGATCCTTTATCATCTTTTGCTAGTAGTCTCTTCGCTATCAGGTCCATCTTCTCATTCTTTGATTTCCTTGGATTCCCCTGTGATTTTGACCTGCTCTGGTGCATCTCTTTCACCCCAGGATTTCTTCTTAGCCATGTTCTTTAAAATTTCTCTACACTTTGAGCCTTTATTGTTCAGAAAGAAACTTGTCCCTACTGAGTCCAAATTACTCCTGTCATGTTCATTAAGGGCAAAATAAAAGATATTTGCCTGAGTTTCTAGATCCAGCCCATGATGTGGGCATTTCCACAGCATAATATTGAATCACTCCCAAGTCTCTGAGTATGTTTCACCTGCTTGCTGTTTGAAATTATGAATCCTCCTCACGGGATCATTTGTCTTCTTGGGTGGGAAATATCATTCAAAGAAAACTTCAATCATCATGTCCCATGATTCCACATACTCATCATCAAGGTTGTAGAGTCATTCCCTTGAGTTTCCTTCTAGAGAAGATGGAAACAATTTTAGACAAATTTCCTCCTGTGGAAATCTATCCACTTTCACCATATCACAGTGTTCCACAAAGGTGCTTATGTGGGAAACTGGGTCTTCATTCTTTATCCCATAGAAAGCCTATGACTTGACTAACTGGATCAGCCCTGGGTCAATCTTGTAACTAGGTATGTTGATAGTATGTTTCTTGATTGTCCCTTTCTACGTAGAGGAAGAAGAAGCTTTAATCTTTTACCAAATAGTCTACTCCTCGGCCATTGTAAAAGTCTCAAGTTCTTCTTCAACGTCTTCAAGTGGTGTATTCGTCTGCTCGTCTTCAGATCCTGAACACGGAACCTCAGGTGTCGACTATGCGTAGTCTGTACTACGCATCTTCACCATGCACTAGTACCTACAATGTGTAAAATCGAATAAGTACAGTGCTAGATGAATAAAGAATCTGAAAGATAGACAATTAATCTCAATAATAAAAATTTGCTAAAGAAAAAAAGAAAAAGTGGCCTAGAGTGGCCGCTAGAAGCACTCGTAGGGCCGAAAATTTCCGTTTGCCCAGTAACGGCGCCAAAAACTTGATACGATTTTACTATACGTATAATGCAAGTGCACTCATCAATTTAATATAGGCCTTGTGAGGCCTGAGTCGAACATAGGGAAACATAATTATCGGTAGACTACTACTAACTATTCGCAATTATCTAGACCGATGGGAAAATTGAGTTTGATTTTGAAAAAGAAAATAAAAACAAAAGAAAACAAAGCAATCGATTAAATAGTTGGTTTAATCAATTCAAATGCAATCTCTAGGATTGCAGTTTTACCACGGGTTCTCATTGTACTAATTCATATATAATTATCACAACTCATCTCCCATTCTGGATAGTGGCCTGTAGTTAGAATTGCTCGCTCCCGCGATACAATTCACTACCTTAATATAGTTCGGTTCCATGCCAGTAGTAACCTATACCCTAGATTAGGTGCATAAAAAGAACAAATCTCTGGGTTTACACCATTAACCGTACATCGCCTATTCTAAAGGATTTATTAGTTAATGTGATTATCGCACCTTTTCAACTGTTAATTCTTCGTCAAAAGTAATTAAATGTATTAGATTACTATTATCGTGATCAAGAACAATGATAGCAATGGAGAAAACGATATCATACCACAGATTTGAGAGATAAAAAAGTGATGAATTATGTAAAAAGAGTCATACAACGATTGCCCGGGCTACTTTCGGTCCTAGAGACAAAGGGGATTAGCATCGCATGTTCATATCAACATTACACATGGAGAAAAAGGAGAGAAACATGGAGAAATAAATGTAAATATGATGTAACCCCTAAAACGGAGAAGATCCAGATGATCCTCGGTGCGAGGCACAGGATCTGCAGCCTTCCAGTGGTGAAATCGTCTGTCTGCGGCTCTGGGCTCTGTTCTTCACTCTCCTCTCCTCTGGGACACGTGCAATGGAATAGAACGTGAATGATGGCTTTGGGCAGTCTTTTCTTAGGTACAAGTACCACTTACGGCTGCCAAAAGAATGTAACCATCTGATTGGAGTCGTGTTGGATATTTTCCTTATCTGACGACATTGATACCATCAACGGGGTGTCGATGGTATCAACACCTTAGGGTACCGATGCTTACTTCAATTTCTGGAAGACTCCTGATGGCATCTCGATACCATCGACCGTTCCCATCGATGGTATCGACGGGGTGACTTCTGGCACACTATTGTACTTTCGAGACCATCGACATTGGGTCGATGGTATCAAACTATCTGCTTCCTCTCTGACTTTGCTATTGTTGCTCTTTCGATGCTATCGACGAACCATCGATGGTATCGACGGGTCCAGGAATACAAATTGCCTAAAATAAAGAGAGGAACACAAATCCAATCTGTGAAATATGATAATTTATGCAAAACAATGTAAAACAAGATGAATTTGATGCAAGCAAGGATAATAGGCTAAAGGAATTGAATCATGCAATATTAACCACAAATATGACCAATAAGTGCATAAAATGAGTGTAAAACTAGCCTATAAAAGTGACTCAAAACCCCTGCATCACTCGTGGTTTCATCCTTAACGGTATTTACCCTCACAGTTTCACCCTCATAGTTTTCATCCTCTTGGTCTCACCCTCACAATTTTCATCCTTGCGGATTCACTCTTAACGGTCTTCATCCTCGCAGTTTCATCCTTAATACTTTTCATCCTCGTGGTTTCACCCTCGCGGTCTTGAAAACCACATGGACTCTTGTGGTCTTGAAAACTGTTTGATCTCTTTGCGGTTTTGTTCTTAACATTTTTAATTCTCACGGTTCTATCCCTCGTGGTTTTGCTCTCTCAGGTCTTTACAACGCATGAATCCTTCACGGTTTCAAAACCATGTGACCTCTTCATGGTTTTAAGACCGTGAAGCTTGCACCATCTCACAATCTTTTCAAAATTCATACAATAATTCCAGTAGCACTAAATTTCAACTTTTTCTAATATATGATTTCTTGTTAAAATTACAGAATGGTCTCACCTACAAAAAAAGTTGTCGAAGCCCACCTCTGGACCAGGGAGCAGTTGTTGGAGCACCAGAATAAGCTCCAACGCATCATGGACCTCAGTGCAAAAATAGGAAAAACTCTAGTTGACTTGCCCAAGGTCATTTACGACCTTGAGCGCGTCAACAAATGTCTAGCAGAGGACCCAGTCGAGGACATAGAAGATCCCTCCTCCACCAACAAAGGTTCTGACTACACACCAAACTCGGATGAGGAATCTCCGGCCACCAAGTCAAAGGGAAAGTGGAAGGCCCAGGATTTATTCAGGAAAGACCTACCAAAAGACAGGCAAGGAAGCAAGTCCAACCCACAACCGCAAGAGAACAAATCCTAGCAGGACACACTACTCCTCCTACTACCACAACTGCAGTAGCAGCACCAGCTGATCTGTATATTCAACACCTGTAGGTTGGTGACAAAATTCAGCGACCAACAAAGTATGTATGCTCCAACATACTAAAAAAGATGGACATCTACGACAGAGTTCTTATCTTTCTCGATGAGGCAAATCTTTCAAAACTCTACTTCATTGCTGAAAATTCTTACCTTGAGCCCACACTGGAATTCTTTACCTACCTTACCAAAGAACCAGTGGAGGCCAAGGACAAATCAAGAGACGGAGGTGAATGCAATATTGTAACCTCACTTTTCGGGAATAAGGTTACACTGGCTAAAAACTTGTTCAACAAAATCTTCATTGACAACCCACACTAGCTGAAGAAGCCTACGGCAGTAGGTCTGGATCACCCACAGTTCAACAGGCACTTTTTCTAGAAATCATTGACTGGAATCCCCAATTATGATTCCAAGACCTGCAAAGCCTCCAACATTCATTCCGGCCTGGTGCGAACTCTGCATAGAATAATAACAAGTGCACTATTCCCTAGAACAGAAAGTGAGAATGTTCCCATTTCACACCTCTTCATACTATGGTCCATCCTAAAGGGGCATCCGGTCAATATCGGACGGCACTTGATACATAAGCATACATCCTATGCCCCCGAGAAGGAAATTTGCATGGGTGGTCACGTCACATCAATCCTGAAGTATCTCAAGATGGACATACCACTTCAAAGATATACTTTGATAAAGGGTGACAACTTAATAAATGAGCAGATTATATAAAAAACATATATCATAAAGGAGAAGGATGCCAAACTCCACTGTGTCTTCTGCCCAACCGTCAAAGCATCCAGGATGATGCTACCACTTCCCGACCTAGCTGATTATGACAAAGAAAAATACATGTTCACTGAAGAGGACCTTGCTACCCTGCTTGCCTCCGTAAAAGGGAAGGAAAAACAAGCACCAGAAGGGCGAACGGAGCACAGTGCTACTTCCCCCACAACTAAAGCAAAGAAAATACTGGTGGCACGGCCATCCAAACTGCACATACAAAAGCAGCAACAATCAGAGACGCCCACCTCCAAGATCACCCCAGATGCAGAGCACCCCCACAATGCAGAAACCATCATGAATCCAACATCATACCCCTTCATCTTGGATCTAGATGTTGGGATCACCTCTACAACCACCCCCAGCACCCTAGGGATAGAAGGGTCGAGACCTCTATCCTCCACCACTCCACCATCTTCGACCCTTCTGGTGTCTACCACTCTTCCACCATCTTCCACAATCATACCCACCACAATTCCTTTCCCCACAACCACAACTTCATCAACATCTTCCACCTCACTCATTTTCTCTGCTGGCGAGTCATTTTTCACCGCAACGCCCAATGTCACCTTCACCTCCACTACCTTTCCCCCGGCATTCTCAGTTACACCTATCATATCTGATGTGTCACTACCTTTCTCTTCCACCACCACCCTGATACCGCTGGTGACTCCCTCTACAGTCGCCATGCAATTTGCGGGTCCATCATTTGTGTCTCTCTTACAAGGCACCACCACCCTTTCACATGGACCCCAGCCATCCCACCCATCCACCACTGGGTTCCATTTTCACAAGTCAGAGAGGCATTTGGACATCAATTTGACGCTATTCGAACGCTCCTCTCTGACCCTTCTAACATCTTACAATCTATTTTTTCTTGTGTGTAGGAGCTTTCCATGCAGGTGTCCAACATCGACAAACGGACTCACACCTTACTGGACCTTCTCACAGGCATTCAACAACGATAGGAAGTAGCAGTCCAGCAAGTCAACTGCATTGATGATTGCTTCCAAACCCTGCCAGAGTTGATGCTCAGTATGAAAAGTCAGCAAGAAGCGTTAGTCCATCAAGTCGACATGGTCTCCAAGAAAACTCAACCTTTCCCTGAGACACTCCGAGAGCTTCAGCAGCAACAACTTGCACTGAGCACGTGCATGGACGACATTGATAGCAACCCTCACTCAACTCATCCGCCGCCAAGAGGAGCACTCAAACAACAAACTCAATCAGCTACGAGCACAAGTGACTGATCTAATAGCACGACTCCTCTCCACCGAAGCAAGATACATAGATCTCAAAGAAAGCCACAACGCACTGCTCGAAACCCACGAGCATGTGCAAGTGGCACTTGACGAATTACAAGCCATTCATTGGTGGTGCAAGAAAGCAACAACTAAGAAGACAAAAGAACAGGCAGTGGATGACGATGATAATGACAATGAAGACGATGATGAGGATTCTGACTCCTCGGCTGACTCCAACGCAGACAGCTCCTCCTCAGATGACCCATGCAATGTTGGGGAGGGCACCAGCTGAGGAGAAGATAACACAAAGAGGGGAGATGGTAGATACCACAAGGAGGGTGGTAGAAAAGAATCTGAAGACCACCGTGCTCCAGACAATACCGACAATGTAACAATGTCCTACGCAGACTAATTCTTCAATTTTTCTGCTATGGGCTCTCTGGGGGACACCGCCAAAGATGCGGCTTTTGCTGAGTTTCAACAATGCATACTGGAAACCAGTACTGGCCCGCTCACAGTAGCTTTCACGGAGCAAGCTAAAGTCTTTCCCCCAGAACAGGAAGATTCTGACAGAGTGAGTCTCAACACCGACGATCAACTCGACTCCGACTCTGAAAAGAATGAACATCTGCCAAAATATTTTGATGACAATGAACAGACTTCACTTCCTCCTCCAGAAGACCTTCCCCCGCCGCCACCCCTACCTCACAAGATGCATGACTTAGATCTGGTGGCTATCTCTACATTAGATGTTCAGGACATATTCACATTAAACACTATTGTAGACGATGCTAAGGATGGGGGCGGGACATCCTCTATAACAACACAAAGACAAAGCGCAAGATGACATGTGAAGATTTCCATGTTCTTCTACGACCTCATTCGGTGGTGAAGATGGCTATCTTTTGTGTACTGCTTGCCAACGCAATAGAGGAATTTTGGAGCCTTAAGAAAAAGCATTCAGTTTTCAATGCTTCACCTACTCTAGCATTATGCCTATTAAACAAAGACTTACTGGAAAAATCTATCAAGAGGCTACAGAAGTGTCTCGCAAGAAAGGTACGCTACATCACGGTACCTTTCAAAGTTTCTGGTCACTGGCTCCTCATGATAGTTGACACCGAAGCCTGCGACACCAAGGTGTACAATTTCTGTGCCAGCGAGCTCAAGGCAGGAAAACTCAACTTTGTTGGTTCAGAAGCCGAAGAAGTGTGATGCATTCCTTTCCGGCTTCTCAAAGTCATATGGACCGCCTTCCCATCTCTTGCATATGGCTGGAACCAACCTTGGTTCAAAATCATTAACCCTATCATTCAAACACTAGAAGGTTCAGGGGACTGTGCTCTCTATACAATCTGATTCATTGAAGCGCTCAACAGACATGCCCCCTTTACCGAGCTAGCCACAGAAGATATGCATTCCTTTCCGGGACGTTACACCATGGAGCTCATTTGTGACAGATGGTTCTTCAAGGACCCGACAATGGCGCATGCCGACGTACCCCGTTACTTATTCTCTGCTATCCAACATCCACAAAAGCAACCATTCAGACAAGTTCTAAAGGAGTTGGAACAACAACAACAACAAACCACCAAGGTCCCAGAAAAATGAAAATGGGACCCCTACACTTTTGATTTGGCAGAAGATAAGGGGGACACTGATCTATTAACATGAGCTACCATTAACTGATCATCCAAAGATATGGTGCCTCTATCTGATATACAACCAACATTCCCAAACTTTGACCTTGCTGTCAAGAGCCTTTCAGATAATGAACTCAGACTCATCATGTCTCGGTTATATGCAGAGACTGATGAGCTTGTTTTCCTTGAAGGGAATATTCTCGTAATGGCAGATGCACTTTGTGAAACCATATAAGAAAAAGGTTCACTGTCTATAAGCGTCATGGATGCCTACCAATTTCTTCTAGCACAGGACTTGCCTACAGTCTACATGGTGTCAGCATACTTAAAGGATGATTTACTTAGCTCAAAGAACTTCAGAACCACTGAAGCCCTTATTTCATATCTTCAGCATATGACTCCAAATTTCATTCTATTTCAATTCCTTCACTCTGAGCATTAGATGTTGTTGGCAACAAACTTACATAACGGAACTATAATTATCTACAATAGTTCTGATAGCCAGTTCAATCTCAACCAGAGGGAGTATGATGTTATAGAAAAGACGCCCACAGAAGAAGTGGCAAATGATTGTGTCGAACGACTGCACGATCTTCTTGGCAAACACACAAAGGCATACAATAGAGATCATTTCAAGCGCCCAACCTTCTGCCATAGATGTCCCCAACAAATCAGAGAATCAAATGACTGTGGATTTCACATCCTTTACTGGATGTATACCCTCACCGCTCTTGGAAAATGTGTAGAGAACATGAAGGATGTGGATTATCATGCTTTATGAGGAAAGTTTGTAGCAAATCTTCTCCACTCTTATGGAGCTAACAAGGGTTTAACAAAACCTTGACACCCTTTCCCATGTACTTCTCAACCTATCACCTTGACACTCTGAGGATAGAGTGAGTGATAAGTTAGGGGGGGAGTACACTAGACAAGGGAAGAGGTATTATATTCAAATTTTATGTCCTCTTCTACCCTCTCATTTACCTTTGTTCTTTCACACAAATCTTTCTTCTTGACATTTAGATTTTCCGATAATTTCTTTAATAGAAAAACTTTTTGCACATAAGACAACTTTCGCTTTGGTAAGGGGACACCCCTAGCTAAGTTAGAGACAAAGTAGTCCTCAGAAGAACTTACACAGTATCACCTGGGCACGTAATGGCGAATTAATAAATCACCTCCACAACCAGATATCCATGCTTTTGCTTCAATTCTACATTAGACTCTCCACATGTCAAAACTGTGGCCAAAACAAGCCAAACACTCTCAATGACGGGAGGGAACCAGGTGAAATCCAAATCAAGGAACCTCGTAAGTGGACCGCAGAGTACAAAATTGAAACAAGTGCATGTATAGAAACTATAGGGAACATTTTTCTTATTTTCAAAAAGAGGCTTGGAAGCACAAATAAAATCCCTAAAATACCCAATTCCTAAGCTAGTGAGCATATGAATAAAATCATGAGTGTTAAATAAAAACATGAGAGTTGTGCAATGCATAAGGACCTATATGAAGAGCCAATAAAGGTCTTTCCCGGCTGGTACATTCAACTTTCCTCACAAGGGCAGATGTATCGCACCCGGTAGTGAGATCCTAAGGTCTCTAAATATATGAAAAAGTTGACAAAGGTCTCGCCTTGCCAGTACATTCATCTGCCCTCACAATGGAAGATGTGTCGTGCCCGATAGCGAGACCCTAAAAGTTTAGATAAACCCTCCCCCCTTTAAAGGGGAAGTTACACACCAGTCTTTAGCCAACCCTCGTACATATCTTAGCTTCCAGTAGGATTTTCAAAGAAGTATAAAACTGCTTAGAGTCGAAGACATGCATAGAATACGATCAAGGAAAAGGTGGTCCAATGTGAGTTATGAGATACGGAAGAAACCTGAGGTCCATACAACTCCCGATACCTGAAGGAGTCAGTGCAAGAAGAAGTCCCGGTAAGATTCTAGGAGATCTTTGGTATAGAGCTGAAGCTAGAGTATGGAAATCTTCACTGAATAAAATCGTCTCGCCACTGCGTGTCTTAGCTCTATCCAGCTTGAGGACAAGCTAGACTCTAAGTTAGGGGGGTGATAACCTCCCATTTTATGATGTTATCTTACTAGTTTTTCTTAGTTTTCCATACTCTTTCTTAGATAAATTAGATGGAATACTCAACATTCCACTTTATTGTAAATATACCAATAGATTGATATTTTCCCTTTTCTTCTTACAGAAAAACCCAAAAAAATTTGCAAAAGTTCCAAACCGGTCCCAAGCCCATGAAGGCCCTAGCGGTCCCAATACCGTGAAGGCCCTTGTGGTCCCAAGACTGCATGAAGGCCCTCGCGGTCTCAAGACCGAGTGAAGGCCCTTGCGGTCCCAAGACCGAGAAAAACCCTAGCAGTCCCAAGACCGTGAGGACTCTAACGGTCCCAAGACCGAGTGAAGATTTATTGATCCCAAGAATGCACAAAAGCTACCAGTCTCAAGACCGTGAGGATCCAAATGGTCCCCAGACTGTGAGGATCCAAATGGTCTCCAAACTGTGAAGATCCAAATAACTCAAAACCGTTCAAGACCCCTTGGAGCCTATAAATAGGACCCAAGGGGTTCTCATTAAGGGGGGATACTTAGACGCCCAAAGGTTGCCTCATTTGTTCTATAGCTATTTCATCCTTCATCCTTTGCCCCAAGGCTTCCGGTCTAAGATCCACACTCCATTCATAAGCCTACTTTCTCTCTCGTCGACATAAAAGGTGGGGAGTGAAGGATTCATCACCAAAGCAACCACGCAGTGTGAAGATAGTTGTTCTCTGCTCCAAGGGGTCAACCTTCCTCCCTCCTATGTAGAGATGATGTTTTCCTTCTCTTCTCCTATCTCCTTCTTTGTTCTTGCCATGAGCGAGTAGTTCCATATACTAGGGTGTGGGGAGTAGCCCCGCTACCCATGTTTTCATTTCATGCATTGTAATTCATGAGTTTTCAATAGAGAAATACTATCTTTTCAGTTCAACATCAATCATTTAATGAATGTTAGTTGCTTGATCACCAACCTACATTATCTATTATCTACTAGTGTGAATTGTCTACGTTTGTGCTTTTAGATTCGATTATCGATTGTATGTTGGTTCTTTATGTATGTAGTCACCATATTTCTATTTCGATATCTAAGAATGTTTTTCAAGGAGTAGAGTAAACTCACCTCCATCGTTTTACTTTCATACTATGAAATGGAATCAGTTGACGTATGGAAGTACAACTTTTACAGGTCGAGGAACACACTTTGCGAAGGGAGTGATGCAAAGTAAGTGACCATTCGTTCGGGGATGACTGGCATTGCAATACTTCTACATTTCTCATAGTTGGCTATTTGAAAGAAAGCTAAGTCTACAAAGATACTAGCTGATTAGACCCTTTTTGCAAGCCATGTTATTATGATGTATGTTATGATCCATGTGTAGTGGTGGTGAAACTCGATCACATCCTAGTGGTTTCCAAATATTGTTTACAACCTTAACTTTACTTTCATGCCATTTAATCTACTTTTGCATTTTAGTTTAATCATCAATCCAACTCTTCAATCTAAATATCAACTCTTAAGTAGATAAATAGAGTGATAACATTTTTCATCTTGTTAAATCCTTAACAAGACCATTATCTCATGGATTCGACCCTCAACTGTACTACGTTAAGACTTCTACGTACCTTAGCGTACGTGGGTGAAGATCTTATTCTAGCACACACAATGCTAAACTTAGAGACTTACTATCTCTAGGATTTTTATTGGTGCCCACAACTCCATGCAAGTGGAGGCTCCATCAGCTTCCAATTCCTAAAATGTCAATATGGTTTGGTGCCACCAAATGTAGGATGTGGATGAACTCGGTCTTTGATATTGGTCCCACAGATTTTGTTCTTCATGACTCTTTGTCAATGACAGGATGTTGATGGTATAGAGTTGATTCTTGTTGGTTACCATGAATTTGTGTCGGTGCCACCGACCATGCAATCGGTGTTACCAAGCGGACTTGATCTCGCTACTGGATCATTGTGTCAATGGTACTGAGTTGTGTTGTTTTTTTGTGCTTCTTCCCCGTGATCAAATGTCCTCTTGTTGCATCGATCCTAGAGCATAATTTTCCCTCAACAATGTCGGCGCCGCCAACACAAGTCGTTGGTGCTACTGAATTTTCTGCAGATTTTTGTTCCAGTTTGTCTATCAAGGAGTCAGTGCAACCAACCTGCATGTCAATGGTACCAAAATCTGATTCCATCCATGTTGATTTTACACATATGTTGGTACCACTGATTAGTTTGTTAGTGGTACCAACTTTTTCTCTGTCCGCACACCAAACAAGAATCATCAAGGTGCTTTTGTTACATCTACAAAATAATTCAAAATGTAGTACTCCTAAATAATTTTAGATGAGAAAAAATTAATAGAAAAATAAACTATGTCTTGCCTCCTAGAAGTGCCCCTATTTCACGTCCCAACTCGATGATCTTTGAATGCTCGAGTGATTGAGGAAGCTCAATGAGCTTCAACTCGTCCTCTCTATGGTCTATCTCTCCCCCAGAATAATGTTTGAGGCACTATCCATTTGTAAAAAATGATTTAGCACAGTCACTAATTTCAACTTCTCCATGAGGAAATGCCTTGACGACCACATAAGGTCCATTCTACTAGGACCTCAACTTCCCTCAGGATGCAATTTCATCCCAGAACTACACAGTAAAATCCATTGGCCCGGTAGAAACACCATATAGAGAATATGGTGGTCTGGCATTTTCTTAGTCCTATCCTTGTAGATTCTAGATCTCACATAGGCATCTAGCGTTGTCTCATCTAATTTGTTGAGTTGTAGTCTTTGCATCTACCCTGCACTAGAAAGATCAAAATCTTGTTTTCTTTAAAGACCACTTGGCTTTGTGCTCTAGCTCCACAAAAAAATGGCATACTCACCCATAGACTAGCCTATAGGGATTCATGCCTATTGGTGTCTTGAAAGTCATCCTATAAGCCCATAGAGAATCATTCAATTATATGCTCCAATTAGTCCTATTGGTTGAGACGGTGTTTTCTAGGATCATCTTAATTTCTCTATTAGACACCTCAACTTGGCCTTGAGTTTTTCGATGGTATGGGGTCCCTACTATGTGCCTCACTCCTTACTTACTCAATAAAGTACCAAACTTCCTATTTGTGAAATGAGATCCCCCATCACTAGTTATCATTCTAGGAACCCCGACGCTGTAGAAAATATGGTCTTTCACAAATTTACACACAACTTGTACATCACTGGTTTTGTTTGGATTTACTTCCACCCATTTAGATACATACTCCACTACAAGCAATAAGTACAAATTAGAATTCAAAGACACAAAAGGTCTCATGAAATCAATTCCCCATACGTCAAAGACGTATACCTCCTGAAAGATATTAAGAGTCATTTTGTGCCTCCTAGATATATTACCAACCCGTTGACATGCATTTTTTTCATACTTCCACACATAATTGTAAGCATATTTAAATAAAGACGTCTAGTAAAAACCACTCTCTAATACCTTAGCATCCGTCTTGGAACTAGCAAGGTGTCCTTAGTATTTAAGGAAAGACAATGAGCAAGTATGCTCTTAAACTCACACTCTGGAACACACACTTCCTTAGAATGTCATCCCTACATTGTTTAGGCAAAATAGGGCCATCCCATATATAAAAATCTCAAAGAATGGAAGAATATTTTCTTCTCTTGATGACTCCAATCCTCCAATATCTCTCCACATGCCAAATAATTAACTATGTATTCAAATGGAAGCAGGAAATGATCGTTTACAGTATCAGCATTCAAATCACAATAGTCAATGCAAACATGCCACCCAGTCACTAACCTAGTTGAGACTAATTCACTAGCAGAATTCATAGTGACCATGATTCCCCCTCTCTTGGGAATAACCTATGTAGGACGAACCTATTTAGAATCATAGATAGCATAAGTTATACATGTTGTTAGAAGTTTAATTACATCTTTCTTTACCACCTTTATCATGATTAGGCTTAGACGTTGTTGAGGTTGTGCTACAAGTTTTGCTCCTTCTTCAATCTGGATCTTGTGCTGACATAAAATAGGAGAGATCTCCTTTATGTCTACAATGGACCACCCAAATGTGGCCCGGTGATTCTTCATAACTATGAGTAGTTGCTCTTCCTCTTCCCACTGAGTGTTGCTAAAACTATGACTAGTATATTGTTATCCACTGCCAAGAATGTCTACTTTAAATGCGGTAGTAGTAGATTCAATTCCAGCCTAGGATAACACTATAGAGATGGGACAAATGGTTGTGGTGGTGGTCCTAGGTCTTCATAATGTTTCATGTAGAAGTACGGCAAGGTCTTTAGAAACAGTGCACACTCCTTTACTATGTGATAGTGGGTGCAGTCATCCACCACACTCATGAGACCAGCTTCTAATAGTAATCGTGGATATGTTTGCATCATTATAGAAGTCATCATGTCTGCAACTGTCATGGGACACTCCTCTTCCTCTGGATCATCATGATACTTTACAACTTTAGTCACAGAAATCTACTTTATATGTTCCATTATGTCAATAGAAAGAGTACCCTTATTCACCTTTCTCATAACATGGGCCATATCTAGAAATGGTTTTCCCAAGAATAGTGACACTGGATTCTCAATTGTTGCATCATGTGGCATTGTGCACTTTCCTTATCCATTGGTTAATAATCTGGTAGCTTAATCTCAAACTAGTCATCTTGGATCCCCAATGTCAGTCTTCCTCTCCCCATTTCTAAAATGATGTTTGTTGTGGCTTGGAATGGATGGCCTAAAAGTAGTTCATTTCCATAGTCATCCTACATCTCCATGACAACAAAATTTTTTGGATAAATAATTTTGTCAACCTTTACAAGTACATCTTCACATGTACCAATCGGTCTCACCATAGAGTTGTCTGTCACCTAAATAGTCATGTTGATCTTCATGGATTCTTTGAGTCCCAATTTCTTGAATGTAGTCAATAGCATGAGATTGATGCTTGCAGTGGAATGAAAAAATGCATTTCCAAACTTAACCCTACTAGTGTAGCATGGTATGTTGAAACACCCTAGATCATGTCTCTTCTGTGATAGTTTTCTCTGTATCAGTGTGTTGACATCCTCATTTAAGATGATGACATCAGAATCAGCTATCCTCCTCTTCTTGTTGATAATATCCTTCAAGAATTTGCCATAGGAAGGAGTTTGCTAAAGAGCATATACTGACAGTAGGTCGATCTGGAGTTTTTAGAATGTGTCTAGAAATTTCTTGAACAGTTGATCAACCTTCTTGGCCTTTAAGCTATTCAGAAATGGTATTGGTTTGGTAATGGGGTGGGATGTAGGACTCCTTCTTGTTCTCCTTATGCTTAATTGACTCCTCTTCTGGGCTCTCCTCCTATGATGTGGTGTCTTTGTGGTTGCTCTAGATGAACAGTCTATGTCGCCTCCCATGTGTCAATTGTGGTGGTGTTCTTCACTAGAGCCACATTTTGGTCTTTCATCAACACTTTACCACTGCGAAGAAACACTGGTTTCACCTATTGAGTACTGGATGGAATATTTGTTTTCCCAAGAAATCCTTTTTGGTTGGGCTTCTTAAGGGATGCCAATTCTGGTTCTAGTTGAGAAATCTAATTTTCTATGCTACAGATTTGTGCCCCTTGATTGTGTTGCTCTCTTTTCATTTGGTTATGTGTTTTGTTTCACACCAATCACTAGGAAAAGTCCTAGAGTTTAACCTTCTAACCAGGTTGTCAACTTGATGCAAGCACCAAATCAACTAAGTATAGTAAGGTATCGATCCAAGGGATGGCAGAAAAAAAATGGTTGCAATTCAAAACCAATTGCTAAAATGAGAAGGAAAAATTCAATTTGTTGAAGTTTGGTGATGCTAAGAACATAAAGTAAGGGAAGTAGAAAAAACTATTTGAGATCAAATGATAAAGTAACTAGGGGTCCAGGGGATCACCACCAATAGCCATGCTTTTACTCAATGAATCAACTCCTTAGTTTCAATAATCAAATCAAGACCATGTGGATTGTGCCCTTACATAACACAATCACAAAAGGGTTGGACTTCCCATAAACCTGTTGGCCTCAGTGTTTATGGATCCTCATGTGACCATCCAACACATAACTATCTAAGATCTCATCGAGATATATGTGATTCCCATCTAACGTTGAACCCATGGATCATTTGATCATGTCACCATGGGATATAACAAACAAGTCAAATGGGTAGAATAGATCATGATCTAAATCAGGTGATTGCGTCAAAAGATCATGGGTTCATTCTTGTAAGGGTTTGAGATCTCAGCACCCCCAAAAGAATATAACCATTCTATTAGAAAAAGAAATATGAAACCACAAGATAAAACAATAACAATCACAACTAAGGGATTATAGGTTCGTTCTTGTGGGGATCAACGATCATATCACCCCATAAAAATATATATATTCATCCAATGGTCAAAGAAGAAACAGAAAGAAATCATTCTTTTACTGAAAAAATATTCACTTACATCTAATAATAACAGGTCATGGGGATAATCCCCATGCCTTAGAAGGAAACTACTTAGACATAATTTAAAGAACAAAAGAAAAACTAGATAAAAAAAGGACACCCATTTTCTTTGGATTCCCCACCCTTTATAAGGAGAAAGGAGGGTAAAAAAACCTAAGTATGGGAAGAGTTCATGCTGGCAGATGCTAAAATGTACCGCTCACAGATAGTGAACCAATCAATTAACCTCATGAGCCACTTGGTTTAGATCCTTGTGGGTGTGAATCAAGGGAAGCAGGTCAAAACCCTAAAGAATGGGTGGCGGTGCCAAATGATCAAGACTTGGTCAAAAGGTGTCTCCACTCCTTCTCTAGGGTTCTGACCTACTTCCCTTGACTTGCGCACACACATATCAGAACTGATCTGCTCGCAGATAGTGAATCTATTGGTTCACGGACCGAGTCACTCAGTTCATATTCGTGTGGGCGCAAGTCAATGGAAGTGGGTCAAAGCCTAGAGTAGGGGCAGCAACACCTTTTGACCAAGTGTTGGTCATTTGAGCTGGTCATTTTGAAACTTGAAACCCCTACTTCGGGCATCTGAGCTTATCAGTTCGTGTCATGGATCACTTGATTCAGATGATGACTTAGATATTGAGTTTGTGGATTGGTGCTATGAAATGGCTGATCTAAATCTTGGAATGCAGCACCTTGGGAGAGTGAATCAATCGGCTCTTGGTTGGAGTTCTAGGAAGGCATTTTCTTATGCTACTATGTCAACTGGTTGGCGAGATGAGTCAGTCATTTGGGAGGCTAAAGATGGAATTTGAAGCCTCTAATTTTGGGGTCATTTGGGTCTTTGAAGTGATGTCAATATTTTCCTACAAAATCCATGTAAATCAAGTAAAAACTCAAATTAAATCAAGATGAGATAAATTAAGATAATTTATGCTAAAACTATTTAGTAGCCAAATATTTATTGTCATTTCATGATAAAAAAATGTACAAATAAAAGTGATGAGTTTGCACTCATCATTTGTATTCACCAGCCTACCCAACATGTCTTCTACCCAATCTATCTTGGTAGGACCCCTATCCTACTAATATGACTGAGACACATTTCCCTGGTGTTGTTTGGTTTGTTGCACCTATGAAGAATCTTGTTGAAAATTATTAGGATATTTCCATGAGAACTTGGGATCCTTCCTTCATGTATAATCATTTCTACCTCGGTTGTTCTACAGCCGCATATACATGCACTCTTCCTCTTCACCTCCAAATGAGGTTCTAGATTTCTGCTCAAATCTCCTTGTGAGGTTGTCCATCTTCTCCTTCAACACAGTGATCTCCTTGGATTCCACATCACTTTTGACAATTGCTGGCGAGTCACACTTTTGTCCCTAATCATCCCTAACTATGATGTGGCCAAAGATGCCTTGATATTTTCCCATACATTATGTTCTTTAAGCTCAGCCCCAGCATGCTCTTATATGTTAGGATTCATGTCCTTTCCCTGTGCTTTCTCTTCTTGTGATGGGTGGTATGAAAAAGTCTTTCCAGTGAAGCCCCAAATTCTCTTGCCATGCGACGAAGTTCTTCTAGGCCTATACCATCTGGAGTTGATTCCCCATAGTCAATGTTTCTGGTCTGAACCATGCACTAGTACTAGAGAATGGAATAGTAGTGAGTGAGAATGAGTACTAGAGAATTTAATACAGATATAAGATTTTCAATTTAAGCACAATTTTAATGAAAGAAAAATAGGCAATAATTGTTTTAGTAAAACAATAATAAAATAGCCTAGAGTGGACGGTCACAACACTTGTGGTTTTAGAGTTAACATTTTCACGACAACTACCACCAAAAACTTGACAAACCTAAACTATGCATGCAAAATGCAAGTATACGAGTTGAGTAGTGTAGGCCTATGAGGCCCGAATGTCAAACATAGGGAAACATACCCCAGAGACTACTACTAATTATAACCTAATCATGTAGGACTAAGGAAAAGGTGATTGGTTGTTTAATTCTAACAAACTGTAATAATTGAAAACTAAATTAAGTTGATTGTGATACCATATTGGTGGATACCTTAGGATTACAATTTCACCATGGTGTCAATTGCAATTAATCCCATTTCATTAGCAAGCATTTACCCTTAACCCTAGACTAAGGGCATGTAGCAAGTATTACCCGCTCTCATGGCGTAATACACTATCTATACAAAGACAAATACCACTCCCATAGAGATATAGGAATTTTCTAGGTGTATTAGTGTTACCTCTGGGTTTTACCCTTCACAATCATAAGTCGTGTCCCAAGGCACGTATAATCTATGTAATCATACGACCTTTTCAACCCTTAATCCCTCTCCCAAAGCAATTAACGGTCTGAGTAATTAACTATGGTGATCAGGCATCGACAATTCATTAAGAAATCATAGATTTAAGTCCAAAACTAAAAACAATAACTATATTAAATCATGGAAGTCAATTACAATGTAATTCTAGGCTAATCTTGGGTCCTAAGGAACAAGGAGATTAGTCTTGCATGATTTCTACTTGTTGGCTAAATTGTCCATTAGCTTATCTTCTCTTTTGTTGATGATAATAATTTCTTATTTGTGGATTTAATGTGCTATCTAAGTGTTTTAGGTACCAAGCATATCTAGGTAAAGATTAATCAAGATCGAATCATCAAATGCTTGAATTATTGTTTATATGTGTTTATTTTAGTACATATATACAAGTATTTAGAACTCATGTAAAATCAAGCTATGGACCAACCCCACCTAACACAAACCTAATTGGATATCAAAACTAAGTGTCTAGGGTAGGTAGGTCAAATGAAAAAAAATCATTAGATAGGGTTTCCAAATTTACACATCCATTTCCATGGATTTTTCTCAGTCAAAAAACTTCAATTGAGAAGCCCCTCGATCAATAAATCTTCTCAACCGAGAACAAGTATGTCAAAAATTTAACTTGATATTTAATCATCTAAAGAAAATGTTTTAAATTTCATATCTTTGAAATTCTTTCTAGCTTGATAATATCAGTTCCATCCATGACATTTATCTCATTTTACATTAAACATCATGGACTATAGTTGGGTACCAAAATCCTTCTCAAAATTGCAGGATTGATTGGTTGATAGTGGATGCTCCAAGCATATGACTAGAGATAAAAAAAGGCTTTCAATTCACTCAAAAAGAAGAAGGGAGGATCATTCACATTTGGAGACAATGACAAAGGTAGCATCATGGGAATAGGTAATATCAAAACTAATATTACAATTAAGAATGTGCTATTAGTAGATCGCTTTAACCATAATTTGCTAAGTGTTAGTCAATTTTTTGATAGTGGTTATGATGTGCATTTTAATAGATCTTGGTGCAAATTGCTTGAAGAAGACACAAATAATATATGATATGAAGGAAAGAGTAGGCAATCTTTATGTCCTTAGCCTAACTCCATGAAATCAATTATTGGAAAATGTCTTATTGCAAATGATAATACTCAAAATTTATGGCATTGCATGCAAGTACTCATTTTATTAAAAAGTGTATTAAACATGAATTAGTTCATGGTTTACCTAAAATTTCTTTTGATAATCCTAAATTGTGAATCTCGTACCTCGGGAAAAAAATTAAAGTATCTTTTAAAGCGAAATAAATCCTTAGTACATCTTGACCTCTTGAACTTATACATATGGATTTAATTGGACCTGTGAGAACACAATCTATAGGTGGGAAAATATTATTTTGTAATTGTTGATAATTACAGTAAACATATTCGGGTGCATTTTCTTTTTGGAAATGATGATCCTTTTGGAATATTTACTCAATTTTTCTCAAAAATTGAAAATCGACTTCAAAATGAAATTTGAACCATTAGGAGTGATCATGGGGGAGAATTTGAAAACCTTGCTTTTGAAGAAATCTGCTAATCTAAAGGTTATACTCACATTTTTTTTGCCCCTCACACTCCACAACAAAATGGTTTAGTAGAAAGGACAAATCGTTCTTTATAAGAAATGGGTAGAACCATGGTATTAGAACATGACACACCAAAACTTTTTGGGTTGAAGCTATTAAGATTGTATGTTATATTCTAAGTAGAATCTCAATTCATCTGCAACTTAAACAGACTCGTTATGATATACTCTTTTCTAAGAAAATAAGAGTGGATTACTTTAACACCTTTGGAACTCCATGTTACATTTTAAATACCAAAGATGATAGAGATAAATTTGATCCAAAATCACAAAAGGGTTCTTCTTAGGTTACTCAATCTCAAGTAAGGCCTATATATTTTTAATATTGTCTATAAGAAAGTATAAGAATCAACTCATGTAACATTTTATGAAAATCAAACAAACAATGAAATAGAAAATGATCTTCCACCATTAATTGAAGATTTAACCATATCATCTAACGAAGACAACAATGTTGAATCAAAATCAAAAGGAATAATCACATCAACCCATTCTAAGAATAATAAAAGACCATCCACAAGATCTAATAATCAGTGATGATTTTGATAAAATATACACCATATCTTCTTTTATAGATGTAGTGAACACTGCCTTTGTATCCATAATTGAACCTAAAAAGGTTGATGAAGGTGGGGAATTTGTTATTGAAAAAGTTAGATTGGTTGCTCAAGGATATAATCAATAAGAAGGAATTGACTTTGATGAAACAGATCCTCTAGTAGCTAGAATTGAATTAATTCACATGTTATTAGCTCTAGTTGCACATAAAAACATCAAACTCTTTCAAATGGTTGTTAAAATGTCTTTTTAAATGGAATAATATAGAGAAGTTTATGTTGCTCACCTCCCAATTGTCAAGATCCAAAACATTTTGATCATGTCTAGAAATTAAAAAAGCATTATATAGTTTAAAGCAAACCCCTAGACATTGGTGTGAACATATGAAAAATTATCTATTTGAAAATGATCTCTCTATGAGCAAATCAGAACCCACTTTGTTTATCAAAAAGTATGAAACGGGTTTTCTCATCATTCAAATATATATGATATTATTTTGGTTCTTCAAATGAATCACTTTACATACAATTTAGTGATATTATGTAAAAAGAATTTGAAATGAGTCTCAGGTGAGTTAACATTTTTCTTGAGTTTTCAAATTAAACAAACTCCTCATGGTATATTCCTCAACCAAGAAAAATATACAAAAGAACTATTAAAACAATATAATATGGAAAATTGCAAGAATGCCTCTACTATAATGGTCACCTATGCCAAAATTCACAAAGATGAGGATGGTGAATACATTGAAAACTCCTTACATAGAGGTATGATCGGTGGTTTATTATACTTAGTTGCATCTCAACCAGATATTATGTTTGTGGTTGGTTTATGTGCACAATTTCCATCGAATCCTATGAATTGTCATCTATTCATTGTCTAAAGAATCTTATGACATCTAGCCAAAACTATCGACTATTGTATTTGGAACCCAAGAGATCAACAATTTGACCTTAAGGCTTATATTGATGTTGACTATGATGGTTTCCGCCTTGATCGTAAAAGTAATAGTGGTGGTTTCTTCTTGCTTGGAAAATTGCTCATATCTTGGTTTGATTAGAAACAAAATATTGTTGCATTACCTACCAGTGAAGTAGAATATATGAAACTAATTCATATTATACACAAATTTTATGTATGCAACAAGTCTTAAATGATTACAGATTTGTGTTATCTTTAACTCCAATATTTTGTGATAACACAAGTGCCATCAATTTAGCTCATAATCCTATTTTACATAGTCACGCTAAACATATTGGATTTAGACATCATTTTCTTTATGATCATATTGCAAGAAATAGCATATGTCTTCATCGTGTTGATGCTGAAAACCAATTAGTTGATATTTTCACAAATCCCCTTTCTTTAAAACAATTTAAAGCAATTAGGGACAAATTAAGCATAGTTCCTCTTGAAGATGTATATTTTTATATCTTTGTACAATGATTTTATATCGCTTACACTATTAATATTTATTTAAAATTATTTAATGCCATCAACAATCATTTATTAGTCAAGCTCACTCATTATTCATTACATAATATTGCTCAAAAATGTCATTTTTGGTCAGCAAGAACATGGATCGAGTATCATCTCAGTCCATAAAATTCTCGACCGACAGTCTCCCGATGGAACACTCAGTCGAAGGTTCACATTTTAGTCAACAAATTTCCAATCAGTCTCTCGATCGAGAAAATTCAGGACCAAAACAATCTTAGTCGACAAAGTCCTCTACTAGATCGTAGGAAACTTCGAGCGAATTAGACTTTTTTTACCATTTTAATATGAGTGTTGGAAACTTGATCAATGAATTCGGGGACTGAGTAGGACTCTATTTTGCTATAAATAGACCCGGATTCATCCATTCTCTTCACTAAGCATCAAGTAAACTAGTCTAGCATCCCTTGAGCAGTCCATAAAGCATTCCTTCAGTAATGTTTGCTCTCCGTCTTCACCACATTTTCTTCCACTCAATTCTCACTCCACCACATCAAGATGGCTTCATCTTCATCTCACTGTGGCAAGAAGAATATTGTGTCCAAGAAGGGACGTTCCACCTTGGTATCTCCTACTCTAGCACTGAAAGTCATCAACAGAATCTCCTTCATCGATAATGTTGTTAGAGAGAAGTGCATGCGTCTCACTTCCAAGACGCCTCTTCCTCGTCGATCGGTGGAAAGGAATGACTTCTCTGAGATTCTAAACCTTCCTTGCCTCTTCAAATTACAAAAACTTCAAGAATTTCTTACCCCTGCATTTTGTTTCTAGTCCACGTAGGCCGTTCATGAATTCTACTCTAATCTTATCTGAGACCAAAATGAGAATTTCTCTTCCACTTCCATGGTTAATGGGTTATCCTTTGTTTTTTCTGAAGTAGACATCAATGCTAGAAATAGATAATGTTGAATATGTTGAACATTTTGATCTTACATCTGGCAACCCTCTCAACAATATTTCCACATGTGAACAAGAAGAAGTAAGCCTTAGTGTCACTAAAAGGACCATTTTTGTTTCCAATGCTTCTTCTCAAGAATAAAAGGGTACTTATTATGCTACCTCTCTAACTCCTGAAGCTAGGATAGTCAACCTCATCCTTAGCCATAATATTCTTCCTAGAGCAAATAAAACTAAACCCCCACATTTTAGGATGCTTCTTATATATTAAATTCTTAAACACATTCATATCAACTTTATTCGCATTATTCTTTCAAACATGGTTAATTTCTATGGAAGTCCGCCATATGGTGATTTTGTTTGCCAAATCACTGAAATTTTTTAGAGACACTTAGTTGACTTAGGCTATACCCCTAATTGGTGTACCCAAAGAATAACCCAAAACACATTAGATGAAATGGGGATTGACTTTGGGCACAAATGGGCTAGAACTGACGAGGGGACATCCCAAGAAGTCATTCCTCCACCTTCTTATCCTCCCACTAGTTATTTCGTGGATGCTCTAGAAAATGATGTTTCCTACCTTAAAGCAGTAGCCTATCAAATTTGGAGGAAATTTTACTATAACCACAATGTAATGACCTATCTTAACCAACCGGATGCAAGCCTTAACTTCTAACACTCTTGATTACTATGACTATAACTTATACCATGGGAGTATCTATCCTTGTAACCCATCCATAAACTACACTCAAGTCCCACCTACACCATCCACCAAACTTAGTCATACTCAATACTTCACCATGCATCTACAAGACATAGTCATCCATTTTCATTTTGATAGAACACCCACTTTCCTTGAGGCAATTTCTCTTATGAAGACGGGTTCACAAGATTGGGGAACTCTTATGAAATATTATGGCATTGCTCCTTTCTATGGTCAAAATATGGAGGTGGATGTGATTCTTGATTCATTTAGTGACATTTTGGCTATCACTTATGTAATCATGTGGATATCTTTATGTATTTCTTTTGATCAACAAAGCTATGCAATGGTTTGTTTCTATCAATGAATTGAGCTTGCTTTGATATTTGTTCATGAATATATCATTGTGGCTAAACTTAACATATTTTTTAAGAATCAGATTAAGGGGGAGTATTCAATTAAAGAGTATTAAACTAAGGTGGAGTCATCTTAGTTTATTATTCTTTTACCTTTTGAGATGACAAAGGGGGGAAATAATTTAAAAGAAAAACTTAATTCCTTGAGTTTTTACAGTTTTGATTGAGTTTTGAGTTGAGAGACACATTGCCATAAATTAATTTTTGCAATTTACTTTGAGAGTTGGATGAT
The DNA here is from genome assembly GCA_963693085.1 of Alisma plantago-aquatica. Taxonomy (NCBI): domain Eukaryota; kingdom Viridiplantae; phylum Streptophyta; class Magnoliopsida; order Alismatales; family Alismataceae; genus Alisma; species Alisma plantago-aquatica. Next base: position 714,593,040 of record OY856412.1, on the reverse strand, counting down.
ATATTCCATATCTCTCTAATATAAATGTGCACAAATTTTTTGACAATCAAGGGAAAAAACATCAAGGTATGAAAATTTCATTTTATTTTTTTGTTTATAGTTAGCAATGTTTTCCATCTTCAAAAAGGGGGAGATTGTTCGTTAAATTGGAAATTAGCTTATCTTCTCTTTTGATGATGACAAATATTTCTTATTTTTGGATTTAACGTGTTATGTAAGTGTTTCAGGTACCAATTATATCTAGGGAAAGATTAGTCAATATTGGGGCATCAAATGCTTGAATTATTGTTTATATGTGCTTATTTGTACTACAAATATAACAAGTACTAGAACTCATGTAAAATCAAGATATGGACCAACCCCACCTATCGTGAACCTATTCATATGTCAAAACTAAATGTCTAGGATAGGTAGGTCGCATTAAAAAAATCATTATATAGGGTTTCCAAAATTTACACATCCATTTATAGGGATTTTTCTCGGTCAAAGAACTTGTCAACCAAGACATCCTCGGTCAAAGAAATTGTCGAATGAATCTCCCCTTAGTCAAGGACTCGGAACATTAGAAAAAAATTTACAATACACTTAGCTCTAAGTCATTCTCGGTCGAAGTCTTTATCGACCAAAACACATTCAATCAAAAATTTGGTCGATCGACAATAGATCATTATGTATTGTTGACTAAGAAGATACAGTGACACATAGCTATTAGAAGCATGTTGTGCACTCAAGAAAATCTCTATCAAACAACTTCTTGACTGAGACAGTTGTGGTCAAACTATATGTCGACCGAGATGGTTCTATAATTTTAGTTGATTACCAATCAAATTAGTCATTTTAACCAAATCAACTTTGTCCTAACAAACAATTGACCACCTAGAACACTCTAGACTCTTCCCACAGTTGAACTAGCCACTTGTAAACATTTCCAATAAATAGAAGTGGTCCTAGGACACCTAGAACACAACTTTCTCACTTGAGAATACTTACTTTGATAAATTTGAGCTAAAGCATTTTACTTGCAATCTTCTACAACTAGTATTTTGTGTCCTATCTGTAGCCTCCCAACACCACCACACATAATTGGCATATCCACTGTGGTTTTAGTCCATAAGTTTGATCTAGGACATTGTTGAGTGAAATTGATGTATTCTCTTCTCCAAGCTCTATTTGTGTTCTTGTATTGCGGTTCGACTACTCCAAGGAGAGGAGGTTGTCCAGGACCTAGCAAGAGAAGAAGGAGTCTTCTCACAGGTGCTCTTCTGTGGCCTTCAAAGAAGAGGTGGTTGATCTGGTTCTCTTCTATGTCCATGGAAGAATAGGTGATTCGGTGATCTTCCATGCCTATAAAAGAAGAGGTGGTTCAATGTTCTTCTATGTCCATGAAAGAAGAGGTCAAGTAGGTGTTCTTCCGTGGCTGGTAAAGAATAGGGTAAAATTGCAACAATTGTATTTTGCAATTTGTCTTAGCAGATAGATAATAAAATTGATTGTTGCAAATCCTAGTTGGAAACAACTAGATAAGACTGATGCCTTGGACGGAACCACTCTAAATCATGTCTCTTCTAGTTGCTTGCTTTTCTCTTTATTTTTGTGAGCTAGGATATTTTATTTGATTAAAATTTTGTATAATCTCTATCCCCCGTTTGGATCTTTCACTACTATCTCATACATAGAGGAGAGGAGAGAAAATGTTATAAACATGAGAAACTAATGAAAATCCATGGAGAAACTAGTTTGGACGATCCCCACTGGAAAAATCTTGATCTGTAGCATTTCGACTGCAAATCTACTCTTTGGAGGTTCTTGAATCGTCCAGGACAGGATTGTCTCCTTCCTGTCACTCTCTCCCAACTCCTTGCTTTATTACAATAGAATAGAATGTGATTCCCTTAGGTCATAAGTGGGAATTAGGTTGTCATTAAGTCCCAATCATCGTATTTGGATTGATTTTCAATATGTACTGATACCAAAAAATCGGTACCACTGACTGGATGTCGTGGTACCGAGTCATCAGCTGACTTGAACCTCACACTAAGTTTTGATACTACCCATAGGTGGGCCGGTAGCACAAAGTTAATCATTTTGCAAGTTCTAATTTTTTTGTTTATGAAAGTCGGTACTATTGACTTGGGTATCGGTAGCACCATGTTGATAAATCTTAGTTACTAATCCTCTATGAACCATAAGTCAGTTGCACCGACTTAGCATTTTTGTGGCATTGAACCATGTCTCGATAACACCTAGTCGTGTCTTGATAGCACCAAGATTTCTTTATGTTACATGTTAGTTTTTCACCTTGAGTTTGTACCACTGACTAGAATGTCGATAGCACCGAGCTACCTTGTGAGAGCTCAAATTATCTGAAATGAGGAAAAACCAAAATAAGTCTGAATTGAATATGATAAATTTACATATTTCAATGAAAATGTTTGTTATTTGATGCAATAAATTTTTACAGCCTAATAACAATTAATAATGCACAAATAATGTAGAAATGAGCAATAATGCATGAAATATATGAAAAACAGCATGTAAAAGATGAATAAAACTCAATGTTTATATCATGTTAGATTTCACTTCTATGTCTTCAATTATTTTTTCTAAAAAGGGAACTTGCCAAAATATTTTGGGCTTTTGAGGGAACGACGTCCTTGTTAGATTAATAATTAAGGTCAAAAGATGGGATCATGACATGAAGGTGATCTAGGGCATAATTAGAGTCAGAGTCCATACCAAGACTCTCATTGCTTCACAAAATATGATCTTTCAGCACCCAAGATTGGACCCTAGAGGCTACAAAGGTGTATGAGGAAGCATGTACTACTGAATATAGTCCCAAACCATCAAGTTGAATGAGCATTGAAGCCATCCCATTGAAGGCCCCAAAGAATGGACCTCCACAAACTACATTTTCTCTAATAGACCCTCATGAACCTCTATCGAACCATGTTTCTGCCTCCTCTATGTGTTGGTAAGATATGCCTATAGAGCCAATCATATGATGATTGACATGGCATAATTACCTAAAAGGATCTTATTAATAATAACATATATAAATGCAAGCTTCCAATTCATCTATTTCACTCGGTTATGAGATAATGAGGATACAGAGTGAATGTCTAGAGAATTATATTAATCAATGATGTATGTTGTCAAGTTACTATCATTGTGGATGAGATCATACAAATGTTAAGAGTACATATACATATTCTCATTATGTCCCTCGTCGGTTGTTATTGTGGAAGGTTGATAGACAACAATAACACATAAGATCAGAGTGTGAGTTGGTTGATGACTATGTTGGTATGTATGCCCATAGAGCAAGTCATATGATGATTGTAATGGGATACTTTGTAAATGATTTGAATAATAATAAAGGCAATTTCCGATCTATATGTTTGAACTGTTTCTGAGATGATGGTGTAACATGATAGATGTCTAAAGAATGGTTTTACTCAATGACGTATGCTTTTAGGTTCATGACCTAAACGATGAGATCATACGGATTTTAAGAGTATACATTCTTATTTGGTCCCTAGTCGGTTGTTATTGTGGAAATAACCATAGACATCAATAACACTGAAGACTAGATTGTGTGTTGGTTGATGACAGAATCTCATTAGTCATGATATAGTGATATCAAACCAAGCACATAGGTACTTGTTAGAGAACAAGGTACCGAACAGACCCACCATGAGAGTGACACATGGAACCATGACTCGGTAGTCATAGTCAGCTCTCACAGTGATGGTGGTGAGTGTGATTCTTTGACCTAAAATCACTGCACTCAACACATGTCGTTGGGTACACTTTGAAATCATCAAACGCAGTCCTAAAACATGGGTTGTTATAAAGGTGATGATTGGGTGGCTTTGACACATGGGGCTTTTGAGGGGTGAGTGATAGATATGGGATTTGTCCCTCCTGAGGGAGTTTGATATCTTTGGCCACTTGATGAGTAGGATTGAGAAAGGCATGTGCATGCACATGTGAATCAATATGTGATATTGATGTCACACACATCTCACCCAGTCTGCTCTGAGATCAAGGAAATGAATGAATGTTGACAGGATGACTGTTCCATGCCTCGAGTTCATTCAGGATATCAGTGACAAAGGAATTATACACTCATTGTAACACCATTCACAAATTGTAGGATTGAAAGTTGTTCTCCAACTTTCTATTTCACTTGGGTAGCACTGATGTGTGACTAGGTACCGCTCCTTGCTTGTGAAGTCATAAGTGTTATGGACTTTCACTGCCAATGTGAAATGGACCTGCAGGGTCACACACATAGCATTTAACCTGGAAGAGGAGTTTTATCCACAAACAATGTTTAGATTGATTATGAAAGGAGTTTAGTAGTTCAATTAAACACTCAATTAATCGATAGCTCAATATCATAATGTTCAAGGTGTTGGACGTATTGATTGGAGTATCGGATTGATTGAAATTGCAATTGACTGATTCTGCACAATCTGCACTCCCAACTGATCAGCTCATGTGATGAACCGATCGGCTGAGCCTGGTGAACCGGTCGGCTCAAGTGTTAAGTCGATCAGCTCAAGGTCAGGGTGAAACGATTGCTTCAAGTATTGAAACGATCGGTTCAACTGATGCAACCGAGCATGTTGGGAAAGTAAGATTGGTGAGAATTTTCCTTTCATTTCACTTGCCCAATTTGATTGGGAAATAGGATTGGTATTCGATACCAATTAGAAAAAAAAGAAGGAAAGTCAATCAGGAACTGGTCAGGACCACGAACCGATCGATTCAGAAGTGAACCGACCGGCTCATGGGTCCCAACCGATCGGTTGAGGTGTCAACTGGCCGTTTCATGTCCCCAACCGACCGTTTCAGTTGTGAAATGATCGGTTCAGGTTGCGAGTTGATTGTTTTTGTGGAAAATCTCGAACCCTTCTACTCCTACTTTTAGTCCCATATTGTCGGGGACAGAGAACCCTGTCCCATGACCCACCTATATATAGGGGTATTGGGGGCTTCTCAGAGTACAACTCAGTGCAAGTCGGTTGCTCTGCAAAGTTGTTGTTCTCTCTAGTTTTGGTAACCGAGAGAGCCCGAGCAAGTGCTACCCAAAAAGGGAGGCGCAGTAAGGGAAAGACAACTGCAGTTTCAATTGGTAGCAGGAGAGTGTGTTGGTGACTAGTATGCTAACAGGATGGTGTGACTCCTTCCGGTTCCTTGTGCGACAAGGAGATCGGAGTTCCAGGCGGTCCATGTGGATGACTGCATAGGCGGGAGACCTCTGTCGCTCAGAGGACAAATGTCAATCCTGATAGTCTCGGTGAGACCAGGAGTCTTAAGTCCCGGTGCAACCAGGAGCTGCACAGACACCGTCCAAGACCGGAGGTGAAGACCGCGTAAGGCGCGAGGTACTGTCGCCAAGCAAGCCTCGGGACAAGGTATGCATCCACAAACCATCTTTCCTATTGTATAGACGTTGACGTGATTCCTTTTGTTTTGGGTTTTGGGGAGAAATTTTTTGGTTCCGCTGCTTCTCTGCCTCCTCTAAAACCCAACAGTGGTATCAGAGCCACATCAACTGTTCTATATTTTAGGATTATTGATATGATCGATTTTGGTTTGTCGCCTTTATTTATTACATACGATGCGAATAAAATTGGCTTTATGCATGTCCAATCCACAAATCCCAAATATACATATATGATATGTAATATTAATGCACTCGATACGCGTCGCCCTTAAACGAGTTTTGGGGTGGATGTGTAGCATGACTATGTCCTATAAACCCCTATATATGTGTGTGGTTGTATGTGGTTGCTTGCATCTCGGTCTGCGCACTGATTCCCCTTCTCCTATTCCTGATGTAACTCAAAATAATTCGAGAATTGTTTTCCTACCTTTGCTCCCCCGAATGTAACTTGGGGTTTCACAATTAAATTGTAAATAGGATAGATTTTATTTCCTATTATGTCAAAAAACGGAGGACAACCTGAGACGATCGGTTCAAGGCGTGAACCGATCGGTTGGTGATCCAGACGATCGGTTCGAGGAGCGAGACAAGCGGGTGGCGACCTGATGAGATGCACGACGACCAGTGAACTGATCGGTTGGAGGCGCCAGTCGATCGGCTGGTGGCACCCGAACAACCAACCTGATGGCGAGCCGATCGGTCATGGAGATGAGCTGATAAAACCTAGAAAGGCAGGCACAGATTTCATCTTTTACAGGTTGCATGTGATGTAGACCTAGATGATCGTGATTCCTCTTGGCTCAAGGAATCACAACAGGATGGCCATAATCATTGCTTTTATCGTTTTGCATATTTTCTGTGGGATATACCATGTATATGATACGTACTATATATTTTGGTGATTGGATATGTATAAGTATATAAAAACCAAATCCCTCATTAAATATTAAGTTTTAGATGCCTTCCAAATGCGACACACGTGAAAAGCTTGATCGACCAAGTATGGGCACGCCCTAGCGTGGTGCACCATCTATCTTGTGGAAGTGTGAAGGATGAATGTGTGGGTCTGCCCTAGCAGGGTGCATATTCATCGTGTTGGCTTTGGGTCAGACTTAACAAGGTGACCTAGATAGGATCTAGCACCTTGAGGCATGGAGATGATCATGGCACGGAGTTGCATATGACATCTTTCAAGAGTTGCATATGATGCAATTGGCAAGTGTTTCCTACCTGAGAGATTTGAGTTGTGGGTGACAGCCCTAGCTGGTCCATGGCTCAGAGGATTTCAGGATCTTGACCCACTAGAAGATTGTACGCTGCAATCTTCCGAATTGATAGTGAGGGCTATCAATTTGAGTCAAAATAGTGGGAGCGGTAATTAATTAAAGGCCTAATTAACTATCGACAAAATTTATTCAAATCAAAAGGAGTTTTGACAAATGCAAATTTTCTCTTACAGAATGGTAAAACAATCATCTTTTAAAATGGGAAAATTAATTGAGAATAAATTCCATAACTAGTTGAGGACTGTGAGAAGTGTTCTGCACAATCGAGATATACCAGGGCATAATTAGAGTCAGATTCCATACCAAGACTCTCATTGCTTCTAAAAAGGGAACTTGCCAAAATATTTTGGGCTTTTGAGGGAACGACGTCCTTGTTAGATTAATAATTAAGGTCAAAAGATGGGACCATGACATGAAGGTGATCTAGGGCATAATTAGAGTCAGAGTCCATACCAAGACTCTCATTGCTTCACAAAATATGATCTTTCAGCACCCAAGATTGGACCCTAGAAGCCACAAAGGTGTATGAGGAAGCATGTACTACTGAATATAGTCCCAAACCATCAAGTTGAATGAGCAATGAAGCCACCCCATTGAAGGCCCCAAAGAATGGACCTCCACAAACTACATTTTCTCTAATAGACCCTCATGAGCCTCTATCGAACCATGTTTTTGCCTCCTCTATGTGTTGGTAAGATATGACTATAGAGCCAATCATATGATGATTGACATGGCATAATTACCTAAAAGGATCTGATTAATAATAACATATATAAATGCAAGCTTCCAATTCATCTATTTCACCCGGTTATGAGATAATGAGGATACAGAGTGAATGTCTAGAGAATTATATTAATCAATGACATATGTTGTCAAGTTACTATCATTGTGGATGAGATCATACAAATGTTAAGAGTACATATACATATTCTCATTATGTCCCTCGTCAGTTGTTATTGTGGAAGGTTGATAGACAACAATAACACATAAGATCAGAGTGTGAGTTGGTTGATGACTATGTTGGTATGTATGCCCATAGAGCAAGTCATATGATGATTGTAATGGGATACTTTGTAAATGATTTGAATAATAATAAAGGCAATTTCCGATCTATATGTTTGAACTATTTTTGAGATGATGGTGTAACATGATAGATGTCTAAAGAATGGTTTTACTCAATGACGTATGCTTTTAGGTTCATGACCTAAATGATGAGATCATACAGATGTTAAGAGTATACATTCTTATTTGGTCCCTAGTCGGTTGTTATTGTGGAAATAACCATAGACATCAATAACACTGAAGACTAGATTGTGTGTTGGTTGATGACAGAATCTCATTAGTCATGATATAGTGATATCAAACCAAGCACATAGGTACTTGTTAGAGAACAAGGTACCGAACAGACCCACCATGAGAGTGACACATGGAACCATGACTTGGTAGTCATAGTCAGCTCTCATAGTGATGGTGGTGAGTGTGATTCTTTGACCTAAAATCACTGCACTCAACACATGTCATTGGGTACACTTTGACATCATCAAACGCAGTCCTGAAACATGGGTTGTTATAAAGGTGATGATTGGGTGGCTTTGACACATGGGGCTTTTGAGGGGTGAGTGATAGATATGGGATTTGTCCCTCCTGAGGGAGTTTGATATCTTTGGCCACTTGATGAGTAGGATTGAGAAAGGCATGCACATGCACATGTGAATCAATATGTGATATTGATGTCACACACATCTCACCCAGTCTGCTCTGAGATCAAGGAAATGAATGAATGTTGACAGGATGACTGTTCCATGCCTCGAGTTCATTCAGGATATCAGTGACAAAGGAATTATACACTCACTGTAACACCATTTACGGATTGTAGGATTGAAAGTTGTTCTCCAACTTTCTATTTCACTTGGGTAGCACTGATGTGTGACTAGGAACCGCTCTTTGCTTGTGAAGTCATAAGTGTTATGGACTTTCACTGCCAATGTGAAATGGACCTGCAGGGTCACACACATAGGATTTAACATGGAAGAGGAATTTTATCCACAAACAATGTTTAGATTGATTATGAAAGGAGTTTAGTAGTTCAATTAAACACTCAATTAATCAATAGCTCAATATCATAATGTTCAAGGTGTTGGACGTATTGATTGGAGTATCAGATTGATTGAAATCGCAAATGACTGATTCTACACAATCTGCACTCCCAACCGATCGGCTCATGTGATGAACCGATCGGCTGAGCCTGGTGAACCAGTCAGCTCAAGTGTTGAGTCGATCGGCTCAAGGTCAGGGTGAAACGATTGCTTCAAGTATTGAAACGTTCGGTTCAACTGATGCAACCGAGCATGTTGGGAAAGTAAGATTGGTGAGAATTTTCCTTTCATTTCACTTGCCCAATTTGATTGGGAAATAGGATTGGTATTCGATACCAATTAGAAAAAAAAGAAGGAAAGTCAATCGGGAACTGGTCAGGACCACGAACCGATCGATTCAGAAGTGAACCGACCGGCTCATGGGTCCCAACCGATCGGTTGAGGTGTCAACCGACCTTTTTAGGTCCCCAACCGACCGTTTCAGTTGTGAAATGATCGGTTCAGGTTGCGAGTTGATTGTTTTTGTGGAAAATCTTGAACCCTTCTACTCCTACTTTTAGTCCCATATTGTCGGGGACAGAGAACCCTGTCCCATGACCCACCTATATATAGGGGTATTGGGGGCTTCTCAGGGTACAACTCGGTGCAAGCCAGTTGCTCTGCAAAGTTGTTATTCTCTCTGGTTTTGGTAACCGAGAGAGCCCGAGCAAGTGCTACCCGAAAAGGGAGGCGCAGTAAGGGAAAGACAACTGCAATTTCAACTGGTAGCAGGAGAGTGTGTTGGTGACTAGTATGCTAACAGGAGGGTGCCACTCCTTCCGGTTCCTTGTGCGACAAAGAGATCAGAGTTCCAGGCGGTCCATGTGGATGACTGCATAGGCGGGAGACCTCTGTCGCTCGGAGGACAACTGTCAATCCTGATAGTCCCGGTGAGACCAGGAGTCTTCAATCCCGGTGCGACCAGGAGCTGCACAGACACCGTCCAAGACCGGATGTGAAGACCGCGCAAGGCGCGAGGTACTGTCGCCAAGCAAGCCTCGGGACAAGGTATGCATCCACAAACCATCTTTCCTATTGTATAGACGTTGACGTGATTCCTTTTGTTTTGGGTTTTGGGGAGAAATTTTTTGGTTCCGCTGCTTCTCTGCCTCCTCTAAAACCCAACAGTGGTATCAGAGCCACATCAACTGTTCTATATTTTAGGATTATTGATATGATCGATTTTGGTTTGTCACCTTTATTTATTGCATACGATGCAAATAAAATTGGCTTTATGCATGTCCAATCCACAAATCCCAAATATACATATATGATATGTAATATTAATGCACTCGATACGCGTCGCCCTTAAACGAGTTTTGTGGTGGATGTGTAGCATGATTATGGCCTATAAACCCCTATATCTGTGTGTGGTTGTATGTGGTTGCTTGCATCTCGGTCTGCGCACCGATTCCCCTTCTCCTATTCCTGATGTAACTCAAAATAATTCGAGAATTCTTTTCCTACCTTTTCTCCCCCCGAATGTAACTTGGGGTTTCACAATTAAATTGTAAATAGGATAGATTTTATTTCCTATTATGTCAAAAAATGGCAGACAACCTGAGACGATCGGTTCAAGGCGTGAATTGATCGGTTGGTGATCCAGACGATCGGTTCGAGGAGCGATACGAGCGGGTGGCGACCTGATGAGATGCACGACGACCAGTGAACCGATCGGCTGGAGGTGCCAGTCGATCGGCTGGTGGCACCCGAACAACCAACCTGATGGCGAGCCGATCGGTCATGGAGATGAGCTGATAAAACCTAGAAAGGCAGGCACAGATTTCATCTTTTACAGGTTGCATGTGATGTAGACCTAGATGATCGTGATTCCTCTTGGCTCAAGGAATCACAATAGGATGGCCATAATCATTGCTTTTATCGTTTCACATATTTTCTGTGGGATATAGCATGTATATGATACGTACTATATATTGTGGTGATTGGATATGTATAAGTATATAAAAACCAAATCCCTCATTAAATATTAAGTTTTAGATGCCTTCCAAATGCGACACACGTGAAAAGCTTGATCGACCAAGTGTGGGCACGCCCTAGCGTGGTGCACCGCCTATCTCGTGGAAGCGTGAAGGATGAATGTGTGGGTCTGCCCTAGCAGGGTGCATATTCATCGTGTTGGCTTTGGGTCAGACTTAACAAGGTGACCTAGATAGGATCTAGCACCTTGAGGCATGGAGATGATCATGGCAAGGAGTTGCATATGACATCTTTTAAGAGTTGCATATGATGCAATTGGCAAGAGTTGCCTACCTGAGATATCTGAGTTGTGGGTGACAGCCCTAGCTGGTCCATGGCTCAGAGGATTTTAGGATCTTGACCCACTAGAAGATTGTACATTGCAATCTTCCGAATTGATAGTGAGGGCTATCAATTTGAGTCAAAATAATGGGAACGGTAATTAATTAAAGGCCTAATTAACTATCGACAAAATTTATTCAAATCAAATCAAAAGGAGTTTTGACAAATGCAAATTTTCTCTTGTAGAATGGCAAAAGAATCATCTTTTAAAATGGGCAAATTAATTGAGAATAAATTCCATAACTGGTTGAGGACTGTGAGAAGTGTTCAGCACAATCCAGATATACCAGGAGCCTTTGAATCCACTCTATGTATGCTTAATGCGTTTGTGAAGAAGAAAGAAAGTTCATTGATAGAGATCAATGGAACGATATGTAAGGGAGAGAAGGGTTTTCTCGCCAAACTAATTTCTTCTACATGGAGAGGATGGAAGGAACGATGGAAGAAGAAGTCGGAGATAGAAATCTATACTTCTGGTGTATACGTGATAGAGATTATCTTTACTACTTCTTCGTCATGGGTACTTGATACCAGATGCGGATCTCACATTTGTTCAAATGTAAAGGATCTTAAGAGAAGCAGGTCTTTGGGGAAAGGCGAGGTTGAACTATGTGTTGCCAATGGGGCAAGATTTGCCGCCAGTGCCGTAGGAACCTATGAGTTAACTCTACCAAGTGGGCTAATAATAGAGTTGAAGAACTGCTATTATGTACCTGGCATAAATAGGAATATCATTTTCGTCTCTTGTTTGGACAAAGATGGATTTGAATTTCTTATTAAGAATGGAAAATGTTCCATTTCTAAAGATGGGATCTTTTATGGCAGTGCCCCTATGTCTTATGGTCTATACTTGATAGATTTGGAGACAAGTGTATACAACGTAAACACCAAAAGGAAAAAACTCAACGACTCAAACAAAACATATCGCTGACATTGTCATCTAGGGCACATAAATGAGAAGCGCATTTCTAGACTCCATAAAGATGGTTATCTAGACTCTTTTGATTATGAATCAATAGAGATATGTGAATCTTTTTATTGGGCAAGATGACCAAGACTCCCTTTTCTGGTAAAGGTGAGAGAGCTAGTGATCTATTAGGACTCATACATATTGATGTATGTGGTCCTTTTAGATCTAATGCCAAAAATGGGTGTCAGTACTTCATTACCTTCACTGATGATTTCAATAGGTATGGCTATGTGTACCTGATGAAGCATAAGTCAGAAGCCCTTGAAAAGTTCAAGGATTTCATGAAAGAAAGTATAGAACCAACTTGGTAAAAGTATTAAGGCACTTCGATCCGATCGAGGTGGAGAATACTTAAGCCAAGAGTTTGAGGACCTTTTGCGAGCCCGTGGTATTGTATCACAGTGGACTCCGCCAGGAACACCACAACATAATGGTGTGTCTGAAAGAAGGAATCGCACATTGTTGGATATGGTGTGATCAATGATGAGTTTTGCTGATCTTCCAATTTCCTTCTGGGGTCATGCTCTTGAAACCGCCGTGTTTACACTTAACCGTGTACCATCTAAATCGGTTCAAAAGACACCATATGAGATATGGTACGGGAAGCGTCCCGATTTGTCTTTTCTGAAGATTTGGGGTTGTGAAGCTTACGTCAAGAAAATGTTTCCTGATAAGCTTGGACCCAAATCCGATAAATGTTATTTTGTTGGATATCCCAAGGAAACAAGGGGATATTACTTATACCACCCTAATGACAACAAAGTGTTTGTTGCCAGGACAGTTGTGTTCTTAGAAAAGGAATTTATTTCCAAAGGAAGCAGTGGGAGGAATATAGAGCTTGAAGAGGGTCAAGCCCAACAAGAAAACATTGAACCGGTAGATGTACCAGAGGAAAATGCATATTCACAAGGTGTTGTGGAATCTCAGTCTCCTCAGGTAACACAAGGACCTCGTAGATCTAGTAGGACCCGCCTTGAACCTGAGAGGTTTGGATACCTTGTGACTCAGGAAGGTGGAGAGTTGATCATAGATGATGATCCAACTACCTACATAGAGGCTATGGAGGGACCAGATTCTGAGAAATGGCTTGAAGCCATGAGATCCGAGATGGAATCCATGTACTCCAACAAAGTATGGACTTTGGTGGAACCACCCAAAGGGGTAAAATCCATAGGGTGCAAGTGGGTCTTTAAGAAGAAGACCGACATGGATGGAAATGTGCAAACTTATAAAGGCAGATTGGTTGCGAAGGGATTTCGACAAGTTCAAGGTGTTGACTATGACGAAACCTTTTCTCAAGTTGCCATGATTAAGTCCATTAGGATCATGCTTGCTATTGTAGCTTATTATGACTATGAGATTTGGCAGATGGATGTTAAAACCGCATTCCTTAATGGGAATATAAATGAGGATGTGTACATGACACAGCCTGAAGGTTTTATAGATCTAAAGAATGCCAATAAATTTTGTAAGCTGCAAAGGTCAATCTATGGATTGAAGCAAGCATCTCGGAGTTGGAATCTTTGATTTGATGAGGAAGTCAAAGTGTTTGGCTTTATTTAAAATGAAGATGAACCTTGTGTGTACAAGAAGGTTAGTGGGAGCTCGACCACATTCCTCATATTGTATGTGGATGACATACTTTTAATTGGGAATGATGTCTTAGCCTTAGAGAAGGTAATGACTTGGCTTGGGAACACTTTCTCAATGAAGGACTTAGGAGAAGCATCCTATATACTAGGAATTAAGATCTATAGAGATAGATCTAGAAGGCTTCTAGGACTAAGTCAGAGCACGTACATTGACAAAGTGCTGAAGTGGTTCAGCATGGAGAACTCAAATAGAGGCAACATCCCCATTCTACATGGAGTCACCGTCTCTAGAGCTCAATGTCCCCAATCTTGTGAAGAGAGGGAGCGTATGAATGGGATCCCATATGCATCAGCAATTGGATCCATCATGTACGCTATGTTGTGCACACACCCAGATGTCTCGTATGCTCTTAGCATCATGAGTAGGTACCATTCAGATCCACGAGATGCTCACTGGAAAGCCGTGAAGAACATCCTCAAGTACTTGTGAAGGACTAAGGATCAGTTTCTTGTTTATGGAGGAGGAAGAGCTGGTTGTAAAGGGTTACACCGATGCAAGCTTCCAAACCGATAAAGATGATTACAGATCACAGTCAGGATTTGTGTTTTGCCTTAATAATGGAGCTGTGAGTTGGAAGAGTTCCAAGCAAGAAACAGTTGCCGATTCTACTACAGAGGCTAAGTATATTGCTGCTTCACATGCAGTAAAGGAGGATGTGTGGATCAAGAAGTTCATCTCTAAACTTGGTGTAGTTCCCAGAGTTGTGATGCAATCGAGCTTTATTGTGACAATAATGGAGCTATTGCACAAGCTAAGGAACCCAGATCACATCAGTGGTCCAAGCACATACTGCGGTGCTTCCATCTCATACGAGAGATCATACAGTGAGGAGATGTGAAGATTTGCAAAGTACCAACTGAAGACAACATAGTTGATCCACTGACTAAGGCCCTTTCTCAGCAGAAGCATGATGGTCATGCTAGGTCACAGGGATTGAGGCTCCTTGGTGACTGGCTCTAAGTGCAAGTGGGGGTTTGTTGGTATGTATGCCCATAGAGCAAGTCATATGATGATTGTAATGGGATACTTTGTAAATGATTTGAATAATAATAAAGGCAATTTCCGATCTATATGTTTGAACTGTTTCTGAGATGATGGTGTAACATGATAGATGTCTAAAGAATGGTTTTACTCATTGACGTATGCTTTTAGGTTCATGACCTAAATGATGAGATCATACAGATGTTAAGAGTATACATTCTTGTTTGGTCCCTAGTCGGTTGTTATTGTGGAAATAACCATAGACATCAATAACACTGAAGACTAGATTGTGTGTTGGTTGATGATAGAATCTCATTAGTCATGATATAGTGATATAAAACCAAGCACATAGGTACTTGTTAGAGAACAAGGTATCGGACAGACCCACCGTGAGAGTGACACATGGAACCATGACTTGGTAGTCACAGTCAGCTCTCACAGTGATGGTGGTGAGTGTGATTCTTTGACCTGAAATCACTACACTCAACACATGTCATTGGGTACACTTTGACATCATCAAACGCAGTCGTGAAACATGGGTTGTTATAAAGGTGATGATTGGGTGTCTTTGACACATGGGGCTTTTGAGGGGTGAGTGATAGATATAGGACTATGTTTGATGATGTCAAAGCGTACCCAATGACATGTGATGAGTGCAATGATTTCAGGACTAAGAATCACAATCACCACCTTCAATATGAGAGATGAATGTGATCACAACACCATGTGTCACTCTCAAGGTGGATCTATGCGATACACTATTCCGTAACATGTATTTATGTGCTTGGTTTGATATTATCATATCGTGACTAATGAGATTTAGTCATCAACCATCTCACACTATGATCTTATGTGTCATTGTTGTCTATCAACCTTCTACAAAAACAACTGATCAGGGACATAATGAGAATATGTATATGTAATCTTAACATCCGTATGATCTCATCCACAAGTATGATCTCATCCTCAATTGTGTGATCTACAAGGTGCATTCCTTTTGGTTTGATGTTGCTTGGTTATCTTCAAGCTATTTTTTGGTATGCAAACATGCCATCTTATATGCATAGTGTTGGGAAATACAGGCACAGAGTATAACAGGGGAAATAAAATTTTTTATCTATATGTATTCCCATAACAGTAAGATCGCATCAACTACTATGAAATATGAAAGATGGTTTTAGCATGTTATACCTGATCCTAGAGCAAGTCTAGTGACAAAACCCACTTATTTGCAACTGTTGACAAGTTGCTCTTATACAGTGGCTATGTAGATCCTGGTCTTCACCGAGAACTATGAATAAGACGACTTCTATAGTGCTCCTATGGTCGGGCCATGAACTGTAGGCTGCACTTGTCCTCCTAGAAGTAGCCAACAGATTCTTGCCTCTACAGTAGTCATGGATCAACTAGAACTCTTGTCGTTCACCAAGAATGGATAGGAAGGATTTGTCTCTCCCATTGGTGTACTAGTCACCAACCTTCTCTCCCACAACTACAACTATCAATTTTTCTCTCCCTTTGGCTATCCCTCCCTGTCGGGTAGGACTTGCCTGGGCTCTCTTGGTTACCACAACTAGAGAGGACAAAAATTGTCAAAGGAACTGATTCTCAGTTGTCTGTGTTGTGTCTTGGGAAGCCCTCAGTACCACTCCTTTTATAGGTGAGGTTAGGGTCAGGGCTCCCACTCTATACAAGATTGTGAGGGAATGGAAAGGACTAGAATAACATGAACTTTTGCAACCTGCGATAGCCAAAATGGCCATTTCACACACCCAGACAGTTGTCTGGTGTGCAAGATGGTTGTCTCACACTTTCAAATGGTTGTTTGGCAGTTTCCTGATCACACATGAATTAGGCAATTTGGATTCCAATTAATATACATATTAATTTTACTTTCTTTCCAAGTATATGCAATCGAAACTATTCAAGAAACATCTTGAACCTTTGTTCAGCCCTACCAGGCCATCTCATCCAAGCAAGATGCCCGTCTTACTCATCCAGATGACCATCTAGTGAGTTGAGATGAGCTGTTCGGTTCAATCATATTGAACTGGTCAGTTCAAGGGCAGAACTAAGCCAAATTGATCTCCGGTCAAATTGACCCCAAAATGACCATCTCAATAATTGAGATGCCCATATGGATGGCCAAACAACCATCTCACTGAGTGAGATGGTTGTTTGGAAAACTTGGTCAGCCAATCAAGCGATCAGTTGTGTGAATTTAATAGCTAAACACTTTAGTAATCAATCCAATTGTTGTTCAAGATCAAACTCCTCTTCTAGATGAGTTCCTATGTGTGTGACCCTATAAGTCCTATATCACACTGGCAGTGGATGTCTATAACTAGCTTATGACATCACAAGCAAAGAGTGGTGCCTAGTCACACATCGGTACTACCCAAGTGAAATGGAAAGTTGAAGAACAACTTCAATCTACAATCTGTGCAATGTGTTGTAATGATTGTATAATTCCTTTATCTCTGATATCCAAGATGAACTTGAGGCATGGTTGGTCATCCTCTCAACATTCAATCCATGTTTCTTGAACCAAGAGTAGATTGTCTGAGATAATGTGACCTCAATATCATATATTGATTCACATGTGCATGAACATGTGTTTCTCAATCTCACTTATCAAGTGGCTAGTATATCATATTCTAGTAGGAGGGACAAATCCCGTATATATCACTCATAGTCTATCCCCATGTGTCAAAGTCACCCAATCATCATTGTTGTAACAACCCATGTTTTAGGACTATGTTTGATGATGTCAAAGCGTACCCAATGACATGTGATGAGTGCAATGATTTCAGGACTAAGAATCACAATCACCACCTTCACTATGAGAGATGAATGTGACCACAACACCATGTATCACTCTCAAGGTGGATCTATGTGATACACTATTCCGTAACATGTATTTATGTGCTTGGTTTGATATTATCATATCGTGACTAATGAGATTTAGTCATCAACCATCTCACACTCTGATCTTATGTGTCATTGTTGTCTATCAACCTTCTACAAAAACAACTGATCAGGGACATAATGAGAATATGTATATGTAATCTTAACATCTGTATGATCTCATCCACAAGGATAGTAACTTGACAACATACATCATTGAGTAATATAATTCTTTGGACATTCACTATGTATCATATTTATCTCATATCTGAGTGAAATAGATGAATTGGAAGCTTGCCTTTATATATGATATTATTAATCAAATTCTTTAGGTAAGTATGCCATGTCAATCATCATATGATTGGATCTACAGACATACCTTACCAACAAACTGCGACTTGTACTTAGAGCCAATCACCAATGGATCTCATCCTTAGTGACTTAAACATGTCCAACATACTTTTGTTGTGATAGTGCTGATTTAGCAGGTTAGCAACACTTTGCTTATAGTCGGTATATTACATGCTTTCTATCTCTACACTCTGAGATGAAACCACCGTAATATGGTATCTGATGTTCCTTGCATAACAATTAGCTCCATTATTGTTAGAGTATCACTAATATGTCATCAAAGGTTGCAACATCTAAAATTTCATCACATGAACCTTTAGATCCATATAGTATCACTCTATTTTCATAACACAATCATACTCAACTTATATTATAGATTAGCATTAATTGCTATTAGTTTGTAACCCTTTCCCACTAATCAACACTTCTATTTTAAATCAAACATATTTTAATTTGTGATCATTTTTGTCAGTATGGAAGCTTGCATCGATGTAACTCTTTACATCCAACTATTCCTCTTATTGCTATCATCATTAATTAAAAATCTATATGTAGTCACTTCTCAAGTACTAATGGATATCTTTAATGACTTTCCAATAACCCATATTGGAATTTATATCATCTTGTCATGTCCAACACATACAAGATTATATGGGATAATCTTGTTAATAGCTTACATGATAGATCCACTGTTAGGCTGGCCCATGGAATCTTATTCATGATATTTCCATTATTTACAAGAATCAGAATATAGGGTTCATGAGAGACTAATCCAAATTCTATCTCATTGAATCCTTCCTTGTTGAACTCTTTTAGCACATTGCTATTATATGTGCTCAAACTTCCATTATGAAACATTCAAGAACTATCTCATAGGTCTTGATCCTTATCTTATAAGATGTTTCACCAATACCTTCATTGCTAAAGGGGTTCTATTCCTAGAATATATATATATATATATTATCACTCGCATCTCTCTCTCATACCCTTACTCATACTCTTCTTGTACTCTCTCTCTTCTCATACTCTTCCTCTCCACTCTGTCCTCTCCCCCACACCAAATACAATGAGAGTGAGTATATGGTGTTGAGAAATGGATATAGGACCCCCACACATGGAAAAAGGGATACACACATGATGAGTGGAAGGGTGGGAAAGGAATTGGTGAAGAAGAGAGGAATCTGTGAAATTGAGATGTATAGTATGTAGAGAATGGAAACAGATAACCGGAGAGGAGATGCTAAATGGGTCAATGTAAGACATGAGTAGGAAAATTAGGATGTTCGTTAAGACAAAAAACATGGAAGTATCAAAATGCAGCTATATAAGATAACGACTTTTGAATCAAGCGTAATGTGGATCTAATCTCGAGCTAGGTGCAGGGGCGGAACCCCCACAAAAAAATTTGACCTAAAATTTCAGAGGTTGTCAGTAACTTGGGAGAAGATAAAACAATTAGGGGTGATGTCATGGTTGAATATGGTGGAATGTTTTGGCTAGGGCTAGGTGATGGTGTTGGGACAAAAGTGACGAGATGGTGAGAAGCAGTGGAGCAGGGGTCGAGGTCATGAATGATGATGACGACGACTGAATGGTGTGATTTTCAGCTGGGGATACAGTTGTTGGATAATGAGGCAACAACTCAAAAGGGGATGAACACGGAAGATGACAATGATTGCAGTGGCTGGTGGCAACGTGATGCGGCAACAACATGATGGATGTTGCTGGATATAGTTTTCACTATTGATTGGCGGCAGTGACAATAATGGTGTACGCTGACGGCACCAGGTGTAGGGATAGTGGGCATGGGCAGGCAGCAACAACTACTATTCTGGCTGATGGTGGCTATGGTTGGCGGCGTTGTTGGGGACCGACAACTCTACTACTTATGGCTAGCGATTGCTTGCTATTGGATATGGCAGCTGCATGATGCGACAACGGGAATGATGCGGTGGAGGATGGATGGATAGATAGTAGATAGATGAAAAAGACATCGTCGACATTCAGAATGAAAATGTGATCTTTTAAGAAAGAGAAAGAGAAGGCATGGAGGCCGGGATTTTCCTGGCGGGCGGCCAGCCTAAACCATGGCTATGGTGGCCACCACCCACAAGCGGAGGTGGATCCCCAATTGCTCTCTTTTAGAGAGAGGAGCAGTGTCTAGGGCTTTTGTTTGTGGCGACTAGGAGAGAAGAGGGAAACGGTAGTGGCTAGGGTTCCCTAGGAGCGAACATGCTCTAATACCATGTGGAAAATAAGATTGTTGTAATTGAATTGAATGTGATGAGATGAATACAAGACTGGACGCCCCTATCCTATATATAGGAGAGGCGAAACACTAAAGACTTGGGACGCAAGTCATCTAGATGGCTGAGACACAAAAGCCCAATAACTGATTAACCTATTAACTGAATAGGCTAATATATAATCTCTAACAACATTTATCCATGATCATAGGATACTCAGGGCATTTTCCACACAAGAGCACATCTTTAAAATAGAATAATCAATATTTTATTCATAATCATTCTTGTCACTATAAGATATAGGAAATAAAATATTTCTATTTATTAGCATAATGAAATAGAAGTTCTACTAACTCTATTACATTCCGTTTGGGCTAAGATAAATTATAAATGTGGACTGAAGTTTCAAAAACTCTCGATTATCGCAGTCCATATTTGTCCTTTCATAAAGGCTTTACTTCGTATCAGATCTTGCACATCAATGTAAGTTAGATCTACATATGGTATCATATAACAAGATGAAGACGTAAATTTAGAATTATCTTATAACATTTATACTTGAAGTAGAGGCCTCTGACTCTTCCTTCTTATTCTTTAGTTCCTCCAACCAGAGGGGGAAATTCCTCTTCCGATGTCCAGCCTAGTGACAATGGTGACCTATATATGCCTCCCTTCTTTATTCTTCCTTTTGCCTTGAGGTTTGAAGACTTGGGCTTCTATCTAGCTGTAGAACTCTTGTTAGTTTTGCCTCTGCCTTTAGACTTTCCCTTTGTCTTGTTTATCATCATTAAAAACTTAGGCTTATATTTCTTCATTTGTGCCTCAACTATTCTCAACATGCCCAATAACTATGTCAACGACTTGTCAAAGTCATTCATGTTATATTTCATGGCAAACTAATTGTATGATTCTGACAGAGACTACAAAATCACATTAGTAGCCAACTATTGACCAAATGGGAATCCCAAACTTGATAGGTTTTCCAGATACCCAATGATCTTGAGCACATGAGAACCTACTGGATCTCATTCTACAATTTACATTTGAACAATGCTTTTGAGATATCATATCTCTCTTATCTTGCTTGGTCCTGGAACTTGTTCCTGAGATATGTGATCATCTCTATAACTTCCATGTTCTCATACTTTCTTTGAAACTCATAGTTCATTGAGCACATCATTAGGCATTTGACATCCACAACATCTTCAATATGATTCTTGTAAGCATCCCTTTCTACCTTGGGAGCATTAGGAAGAGGTTCTTCTGGTACTGGCATCTTTAGGACATAGAGCTTACACTCTTATGTGGGAACAATTCTCAACGTCATGTACCAGTGGTGGAAGTTGTTCCCATTTCATTTGTCTTTCTCAAGGTCTTATCACAGAGAAAAGGTGTTGTTGTGTGTTTCCATTTGATTCTACAAAAAAAATTACAATTTTGTTAAAAACTCATTTTTGACGTGATTTGATTATAAAATTTGACAATTTTTATTAGGTCTTTAATTAGTCATCACTCTCACTATTTTATTCAAATTGATAGCCCTCACATATCAATTAGGAAGATTGCAGTACACAACCTTCTAGTGAGCTAAGATCTAAAATAGTTCAACTATCACCCAACCAATACACCAACATCCATAGTCAATCATTAAGGTAGACAACATTTGTCAATTGCATCATATGAAATTCTTGGATAGATGATATGCACAACTCTTTTCCATAATCATCTGCATGCCTCTGGGATTAGAAGCTCTAAGAATCACCAGTTAAGCTTGACCCACTAGCCAACACAATAGATATGCACCCTGCAAGGACAAAACCTACATATCTACCATCACACTTCCACGAGATAGACGACGCACCTCGCAAGGGTGTAACCTATGCTTGGTAAATCAAGATTTTCATGTGTGTTACTAATGGAAAGCATCCTAGACTTAATATTAAATTTGAGGGAGTTTGTGTATATACATATACTTTATCCAATCACCACATATATATAATATGTATCATTTGCATGTTATATCCCATAATGTAAACATGTAGTATACAATAAAAAGTGATGTATATGTCCATTCTACTATAATTCCTTGGAGACACAAGGAATTACTACTAGCTAGGTTATCATTACATCACTTGCATGGGCCTACTATTGATGTATATATGTGTTTGTCAATCTAGGTTGATCGGTTCAACCCTTAAACCGGTTGTCTTGCCTTTTGGACGGTCGTCTAGTCTCCTGAAATGATCGGTTGGCCTCATGTCCAACTGGTGTCTGGACTCCTTCCAAACAGTCGGTTGGACTCACCAGCCAGTCAGTTCATGCCTCCTACAGTCTACCTGCCTAGGTCTTCCAACTAGTTATCTCGTCACATAAAGTGGTCGACTCACCTGATGTGGATCATCATCTTCATCGTTGCAAGAAAAGAAACTATCTTATTGCTACTACATATATTACATGGTATGAGAAACCTTGAGTTACATTCAAGGGGAGTAGGGGTATGAAAAAATTAACTTTACAATGGACATAAGAAGGTAGAGTCTCAGTATTGAAGATGGGATAAAATAGGAATAAAACAAACCATTCAACCACACACACATATTTGGGTTATTTTCCATAACCACTCTACACATCCACCATCAAAACCACTTTTAGGGCGACACATGTGAATTGCATATATATATCATATATATATATATATATATATATATATTACTTTGGGATTATATGTGATCTTTGATCAGATATGCACATTAAGTAATTTAAGTATTCACATCATATGCAATAAATAAACAATAAAACTAAAAATCCAATCATATCTATTATCCCAAAACATAGTAAATTGATGTGGCTTTGATACCATTGTTAGGAAAGACGGATACAGAGTAAAGCAACATAAACAAAAAATTATCCATCCATATTCCCATAATAGAAAGATTGTGTCATTAACTATGAAATAGGAAAGATAGCTTAATGATTTCATACCTGGTCCTAGAGCAAGTCCAACGAGTACAACTCATTGCACTGCAACTATCTTCTGGTTGCTCATGGTCAGTGTCTGTGCAGCTCCCAGTCTTCACCACAAACAACGTCTACAGTGGCTCCTGCGGTCTCATCATAGACTACAGGCTGATGATATCCTCCCAACAACGGGCAAAGGCCACCTCGCCTCTATGGAAGTCAACACAGACCACCCAAACCTCTTGTCATCCTATTAGAATGAAGGAGTGGTGTACTAGTCACCAACCTGATCTCCCACAATGATCCTTAGTTGTTCTCTCTCTCTCTCTCCCTCCCTAGTCAGGTAGGACTTTCTTGGGCTCTCTTGGTTACCACAACCAGAGAGGATGACAATTGTCAGGTCAATAGATTCTCAATTGTGTGTATTAGAAAGCCCCCATTACCCCTCTATTTATAGGAGGGTTTAGGGTCAGGGTTCCAGTCAATGTAGGAGTGGAAGGGATCGAAGGATCATGAATTTTCACAACCTTTGAGTGCTAAATTGGTTGGCTGGCAACTGAATCGGTCGGTTCACATGTGAGACGGTCGGTGCACACAATGGACTGGTCATTTCGCTATGGTTCCCAATTGCATATAGTTTTGCAATTCAAATCCAATAATGCACAATATGACATCAACACTAATCCTTGATGCAATCGTATTTCTCTAAGAATTGAGTGATCTCGCTCACATGAGCAAGTTGTCTCACTCACCCAACCAGTTAGTTGGTGAGATGAGCTAGTCAGTTCACTGAGTGAAGCGGTCGGTGCACACAATGAACATGTCATTTTGCTATGGTTCCCAATTGCATATGATTTTGTAATTTGAATCCAATAATGCACAACATGACGTCAACACTAATCCTTGATGCAATCGAATTTATCCATGAACTGAGTGATCTCACTCACACAAGCCAGTTGTCTTACTCACCCAACCAGCCAGTTGGTGAGCCGAGCTAGTCAATTCACTGAGTGAACTGGTCATTTTGCTCCTCAGTTTGGGCATAACTTAGCCAATTCAATTTCTCATCAGCATGACACTCCAACCCGACTGTCACAACACTTGAGCCGATCGGCTGGCAGTCTAGTTAGCTGATTTGTTGTTCGAATCGACTACCTAAACACTTTAGTAACCGATTCAATTATCATTCATGAGAAACTCCTCTTCTAGGTGAGTTCCTATGTGTGTGACACTATAGGTCCCATATCACATTGGCAGCGAATGTTCATAACTAGTGTATGACATCATAAGAAAAGAGCGGTGCCTAGTCACACATCAGTGTTGCCCAAGTGAATGGAAAGTTTGAGAACAATTTCAATCTACAATCTGTGTAAGGTATTGCAATAATTATATAGTTCCTTTATCTCTGATATTCGGAATGAACTCAAGGCATGAAATCATAGTCCTCTCAATGTTCAATCCATGTTACTTGAACCTAGAGCAGACAAAAAAGTTATATATGACCTCAATATCATATATTTATTCATATGTGCATGCACGTGCATTTATCAGTCTTGCTAATCAAGTGGTCATGGATATCAAGCTCCAGTAGGAGGGATAAATCCCATCTACATCACTCACAGTCTATCCCCATGTGTTGCAACTGCCCAATCATCACCATTATGGAAATCCATGTTTTAGGGTTACTTTGGATGATGTCAAATTATACCTAATGACATCTGATGAGGGTGATGAGGGTAGTGACCTTAGGTCTAAGAATCACAATCACCACCTTCACTATGAGACATGACTATGACTTACCAAGTATGGTTTCCATGTGTCACTCTCAAGATGGGTCTGTCCGATACACTATTCTCTAACATGTATTTGTGTGCTTGGTTTGATATACCATATCATGACTAATGATATTCTATCATCAACCAACTCACACTCCAGTCGTATGTGTTATTGTTGTCTGTATGCCTTCCACAATAACATCTGACCAGGGACATAACAAGAATACACATACTCTTGACATATGTATGATCTCATTGTTCAAGTCATGTACTTGAATACATACATCATTGAGTAATTTTCATTCTTTATACATTCATTATGTTTCCTCATTACCTCATAACTAAGTGAACCTGAATGCATTGGAAGCTTGCCTTTATTATTATTAATCAAATCCTTTATTTAATATGCCTTTAAAATCATCATATGATTGACTCTCTGGGCATACTTACCAACACTAACCTCTTGCATGCCATCACTGTGGTGGTTAATTTATAGTTGCAGAGAAGGTATCCCTCTAGTTTAGGTGAGTTTGTAGCTTTTACACTGCTTACACCACTACTTAATCCTGACAAAGGGATACACCACATTGCAATTGGTGCCAATTGAAGGTGAGTAGTGTTCAAAGTTGTCTTGGCATTATTGAGTAAATATATGGGCATCTTAATGACTTCTAATTGAGAGTAGGAATATCCATCATGGCATAGGAAATTTTGCACAATGTCAACATGGTATTGAACGAGTGATGGGATGATGGTTCTCTGTCCATGCTTGCAGTGGATTACTCTGATGCTTTTGATCTGGTGGATATGTCAACATTAATTTTTGAGGTGAGGTTGAGATGTACATCTATTTCTTTGTAAGTGAATCACTTGTATGGCCAGACATTTAGATTTACATTGGGGACATGCATAATTATTCAGCTACTAGGGTGCAACATGGTGACCCTTTGAACTCACTTCAAATTTTCCTTGTATTATATACACTTGTCTACTTGATCAGTTAGAATTGTAAGCTTCTTCTTCATTCTTGATATCTTGATGATGAAATTGTCATTGGGGACACAAAGGAGGTAGACAAGGTTCTTGATATCATTAAACAATTTGGTCAAATTTTTGATCTAGTTTGGAATATTCATAAAATTAAACTATTTCGGCCTACATGTGTTGGCAGGAAGATTTATAATGAGTTATTCCCCATAGAAATTAGAAGTCCTGTAAGGAGTGCAGGATCCACTCCCTACTAAAAAAATTGAATTTGAAGAATTAACATCCATTCCAAACACACTCAAAGGTATGTTAGAATAGGTATAAATTTTCCAAATTTATTATAATGGTATGCAAAAGACCAAAGTGTAGCAACAAAATAAAAATAACTGACTATATTCAATTTTCATAAAAGATTACAAAAGTACATCAAAATCTCCCATATGGGTTTACATGTATGATACAACATAAGGATCTAAATAGAGGGAAGTCTAAACTACTTCAAATCTTCTCCAAGCAACATCTCTAAGAGCTAGGTCCATGTTGGAAGCTATGTTCTCCTTGTTCATGTTTAACACCTAGATCTAAACCTAGGTGGTTGGGAAATCACCCAGAAAGATGGAAAGAAAACAAGGTATGTGTCAAATAATGAAAAAGAACAATAGATAAGGAATAACATGAAAGTAAAGGCTAGGATTTCATCATAAGATGAAGAGAACAAGAGTATGAGGCATAATCAAAATAGATGCTTGCCATTACATTAAAATAGTAAAGGAATTGCATGCATGGTTAATGTTGACTACCTTAACTAAGTAGGTTTGAGGCACCTACTAGACCTCAACCTATAGGTGAGGGGAGAATTAATACATTTCCAGTCACCTACACATATTTTTATGGGGGAGAATAAGACATTCCCCAAGGCAAATTAATACATGCCCTATGTATGGGTGGTTGTACATAAGTACCACTACTATAGCTAAATAGTCCATAAAACCAACATGCTAGAAAAGAATTCATGGCAAGTAAAAGCATCATATCAATTAAAACATGGTAGTGGGGTACAAGACCCAAGAAAAAGAATATCATTACTGATTTTGAGGCAATTTAACAAAAGAATCATGAATATAGGAAATAGGGTTCATATAGTGCCTCATTAGGGAATATAGGGTTTGGTTTGCAAATATCCCAACTTAGGGTGTAAGAAATGCACATACATAGATAGGGATTGCACATACATAAAGAGGGATTGCACATACATAAAGAGGGATTTCACATACATAAAGAGGGATTGCACATACCTCTCATAAGATTTTAACTACCAACTTTCATCACTTTATTGAGTCCAAGATCAATTGTTCCTATTTCCAATGTATAACCATTGATTAGTGTAGGTTATATGAATGTAAAGAAAATCCTTATTTTTGACTTTTTGAGCTAAGCCTCAATTTAGAATCTGAAAATATCACCATTGATATTATTATGTTCTCCTGATTATGAAAACATATAATTTTGTATATTTTGAAGCTATGATGTTTAGAGTGTATTTTTTGGTGATTTTTAAGTGATTAAATCATTTTCTACAAAACCACCTTTGACAAAACTCAATACTTGAAAATATTTTTATTTAAAAGAACATGTTTTTTTGAGTTCATAACATATTTTGTTTAATATTTGGACAAACGAATCAAAAGTTATGAATTATTGAAATTCAGCCAATCAGAAATCGACACATCATCAAACCGATCGAGATAATTGAAGAGAGAGGGAGAGGGAGAAAACACCATTTGACCCAAGATCAGGTTTGAAGTTGTATAGGTAACCAAACTAGAGCTTCTAGAGAAGGTAAAACAACAAGAAACCAAAGCCCTAGAAGAACATGGTAAATAAAGATGGAAATCATCGATTTTACACATAGAAGCATGAGTTTTAAGCATGTAGTAAGCAATATATGAGAAGGGGGTTTAACAACTCGCCTATATGGAAGGTGGACATGTCCAATAAGTAAGGTTCCCAAGCTTAGAGAGGCTAGTTTCTCCAACAAAGCTCCTATCTTGAGCAAGAAGCACCTTCTCCACTTTAGAGGTGAAAAACCCTAACAAAAGAACATGGAGATGGGGCATTTACTATGGTAATAAGACTATGCATAAAAAGAGGTGTCTAAACTCTGGACCGTCTCGGTAGATGGCACCCCACTAGGCAAGCTTGAAAATATTCTAGACCCTTACTTGTTCCTTTGATCCTTAGCTGCTCTAAATCCTACGGACATTGCGTCCCCAACCATGCATTGAAAAAAAATAGTCATTAGAGTAAGTGGTATGAGTATTCTAAAATATACATTGATAAAGAACTAAAATTGGGCATTATAAACATGAAACTAACATCAAACTCTGAGTAAAATTTGGAGCATATTGTTCCTTATTTCTCAATATGAATTCTTGTCCTTCTACCTTATCTTATTCTAGAGACATGTACCATGGTACATGAGTCTCATGACCTACACCAAAGTGTCAATTTCATACTTATCTTATTTGACTCTCTCTCATCATACTCATAGATGAGATTATGGCCATACTCTAAACTAAGGTATCTTTTACTTATGATTTTTATCTGACTGTGGCCACCATTATATAATAAGTCCTCCTGAGTTGGTGTATCTATGCCCTAAATTGGTACTGAAGTACCCTGAATTGGCACTACATGCCCTGAGTGACACCGATGTGTCTCTGAATTGGCATATCTACACCCTGAATTGGTGCCGCAACACCTTTGAATTGCAGTATACACTCCTCTGAATTGGCAACAAATGCCTCTGAGTTGGCAACATATACCTCTGAATCGTCCCGGGACTACTGAATGAGGACTTATCATATAATGTATTATGTGAAGGTTTCAACTTATTTATCTTAAGTCTAAACTTACTTAATTCTTAATCTAAACTGAAGCTGAATATTGATAGCTTTACTGAATTCTGAATCTGAATTTATCTTATATTAAAACTGAATACTAATAATTGAACTTATCTAAAACTGTGAGTACTGAGCATGTACTAGATTTTAAATCTGAATCTGAATCTTTTATTCTTAAGTGATAAACGTAATCTACAAATGAATGTGAATATGGATCTCAATTACTTCATAATTGAGATTGGATCTAAAACCCTTATCATGTATCTTTATTTATAAGATGGCTACTCACACAATGAGTAGTCTTGGATACTCACACAATGAGTAGTCTAAGTCTGAATCTAAATCTAATATCCATATTATCTGGATAATCCTTAATCTAATACTTCAATTTGATAGGAAAATGTAACTACTTTTGGTACTAAATATATGACAACTAAGCTTACAGGCTTAGGGAAAGGATCTGAACTAAATATGGAAATACAAAGTATATGAGAGTTCTCAAGTATCAAATATCTAAACTAATGTGATTTCTGACAAGGTAACTCAATCTCAATACATTCATAGGAACTTAAATATTAAATCTTAGAGTAGAAATCATATAGAGTCTCAACGTGAAACTTAATGATGACTTAATGTCTCATAATTTGGTATTATCATCATAAACTCATGTTACAATATATTCTAATCCCAATAGTACATTTATCTTGGAAATTGGGCCATGGTCTACCATGTGCAACACCCATATTCTCACATAATACTTAACCTTTAAATACTAACCTTATTAAGGAATCTATTTCACTTCTTAATTCTGACATCACTACATATATAAGAATATTTGATGACATGTTCCAACTTGAATTCTTAGCACACAGTTATATCTATAATGAGGGGAATCTTAACAACATGTTCTACTTGAAATCTCAATACATGATTACATATATATATAAGGGAACCTAATGGCACATTTGTACTTAAAATCCTAATACATGGTTATATCACATAACCATGGAAGGATGGCAGTCTTATTTTTGTTTCATAGCTTGTAGTCCTGAGTATCCATATGGAATATCTTCAAGGGATAGGATAGAAATATATTTTCTTATCCTTCTTACTCATGATCTAGAATCATTCCATGACACATCACTCCTTAAGGTATTGAGCGTATGAAATTCTAAAATCATAAGCTCATAAAATCTTTCTTACATATTTAACTTAGAATGTAGGATGTGAAGGTCTTATCTAAGAAGCATGTAAATGTACATGGTTTGATCAACATAAATACTCATGGGAATGGACCACTTACCGGTGTCATAGAGGATAAAATCTTCATCTTGAATTCCTCTAGTCGGGTCTAAATCCTTTAAAAGACACTTCTTGTAAATCTCAAATATCCGTCTACTTGCATCTTTATCTTTAAATCACATCCTACACAATCTTATGGCATGCATGCACACATACCCATTACATTATAAAGTATCAACAAAACCCCTAAATCATGATTGGTCATTTCATCATACCTATTAAGATTGTGGTGCAATACTTTCTTGAAGTTCAATGATGAGGTCCACACCTATAACATTATTTTAACAAAGCACCATCACATATGCACTTAATTCACATATCTAACTTTTATTAAATTAAATTACCTTATCTAGACCATTTTAAGAGTCTGTAACCTCCTTCAAGATGTTCTTCATATCTTGAGCTTTCCAACGAGCCCTTAAACTCCCTATTCTGACAACCAGATCAAACTATATGAACTCCTAAAGTATCTTAATCAAATTAAAATCTTATATTCCTAGTTACCTTGTTCTTTTCATTTTCTTCAGGCCAGATGGGCCTCATGACCAGCGGCCCAGAAGATTTAGAAGCCCAAAATCTTCTCCCCCTTCCTCTCTCACAGGGATGCGCTACAAATAGGATCACAAGTCGGAAACAACGCCCCTATTTTATCGTAAAAACAGGGCGCCGTCCATGGGGGCGCCATAAATGGGCTTCTGCCGGATCCTTGTCCACCAACTCACAACTAAGACAATAATGTACTGCATGCCCAACAAAGACCGGTCGTTCGGTGTCTCCTCATGACAGATGCACACAGAAGGGGATATGTGAATCCCCTATTCCACACCCAAAATAGGGCGCCTCCGATCAGCTTCTTCAGAGAGCTCCATGGTCGCTGCTCATGCCACACCGCTCATGCCCAACCCTCCATTGACTTTGGTCATCCCCCAGCAACTAGAGAGACACCATCTTTGCATCTGAGTTGGTCAAAATCAGAGATTTCTCATTCCAAGCACCCACATACAGCGCCACTTGCCCTTCCTGCTTCATGGCTACAACCTTCTTCTCAAAATCATCTTAGACTAAAACCCTAGACGGTTTTACTCGCTGCCAGCACACCAACTATTGAGGCCTTATAGCCTCTGCTTTCTTAACAAGATCCACCTGATGGCCTGACTCGATCTCCTCTAGAGTCCCTATTCCTTCCAAAATAAGGACTCAGGATACCCCTTTTCTTTTGCAAACAAGCGTCTGTTAGCGAACCAGACCAAACTCAAATGAACCAGAAATTTGGCTGTGAACCCATGGGTTCAACCTTCAATTCTCTTGGTCCAAAGATAAAATCACTTTAACACAACACATTGTTTCTAATTCCTTTTAAATTTTCTATAGGCTACCCTTCGGACCACTTGGTTGATAACTGACCAACACATCATACAAATACTATCTACTTATAGAGAAATCCGTATGACCTAAATCAACAGATTGAATCGCTGAAATCATATCAATTCTTATACTTGTCATTGACCATTAAGATCTCTCAATATATTGCACTAGGCCACCAACCTATGTCAAAAGTGATACTGAGGCCTTTGTCTCCATTTATTCAATATAAACTTATATCCAATACATTTATTTACTTAAACATTAATAATTATCACACCATGTTCATACTACATTATGTACATCAAAACAAGAGTTTGTTGTGCATATTTCATCCAAGTTGGCTCCTCTTCCTTCGGTGTTAATGATGGATCAGTTGATCACTCTTGTTGCATTCTTGAGAGACATATGGGTGCTTTTTTAGACTTCTCATAAGCTCAGCAATTTCAAGCTTGCCAAGTCTACATCTATAAGGTTGATAGTTCATCCATTTATATCTTCACCGAGCTACTTTCATCATGTCTTCTCCAAGCTACATCTGTTGTTTTAGCATCACCTTCTGTTGATCTACTTGGGCCTTTCCTTGATGGATGATCCCCTTTCCCATCCAGCACCCAAGGTTCACACGCCAGAGTTATGGTACCTGCATCGTATCATTAGCACATCGTATGTTCGTGTCTGTGCCCCATTATGCACATTTTATTAGACATTTTAAGATTCTGCTACTGCTACATCGACATTGTGTATCTGCATTCGTGTCACGTTAAATATGTATTCTAGTGAAGATGGCATAGTTGTGGTATTGATGATTGTCTGCTCCAAGTGGTGAATTTCTTTTATAGTATCAGGCTCCATTCTTCAGATGTTATTCATTCCAGATTCACTTCAAAATACCTTCTTCAAAGCTTGAGGATCTCCAGCCTACATAATACAATTTCAAAGGAAAGAGGCATCTTCATTATTTTATTTAGGGGGAGTATTGATTGGGGATATCACTTTTTGTATGGGGAGTGATATTTATCTTCTATATTTGATTTATCATTTCTTTTATCATTTTATCGAGTCATGTAACTCCAAGCTTGGACATGTGTTTCACCCATGCTCCAGCTTGAGGGGGAGTGTTAGATATAATATATTAGCCTATTTAGTTAACAGGTTAGATAGTTATTGGGCTTTTGTATCTCATCCCGTCTAGATGACTTGCATACCAAGTCTTTAGTGTTTCCCCTCTTCTATGCATAGGATAGGGGTCTCTAGTCTTGTATTCATCTCATTGCATTCAATTCAATTACAACAATCTTATTTTCCACAAATGTCTAACAATGTAAATACCGAAAGGATTATAATTGATAAACAATTAACAATCTATAGCATTATCATGTAGATCACACATGTGAGTAATGTATATATAGATGCTTATCTATACTCTTTTTGGTTATTGAACCAATGAGAAACATGCAAGTCTTACTTGTGTACAATGTGATAAAGCATCCTTTACTAGATGTAGTGGGAGGATAAGTGTTCTATTAGACCTTAGACATGTTTATGTATGAAGATCTTATAGAATAAATGTGAGGGGTAGTTACTTAGACTTCATAGTATTTGTTGATGATATAATGATATGCACTCAGCAAAATACAAACATAAATCTCTTTAAGTGTTCAAAGAAAACTATAAATGAAGCATAACTTTGATAAAAGTATTAAGAAACTTTGATATGATCAAATGTTGAAATACTTTGCATCAAAAGTTTAAGGTCCTTCCAGAAGAAAGTGATATCATATCATAGTCAATTCTATTTCAACATAATGATGTGTCAGAAAGAAGGAATCACATCATGATGAGTCATGATATGATTATATTTAACCCAACCTTCTAAATTTCCTTAAAAGAAATATGGTAAACACTAAAACGTTGTACCGTCTAAAATAGTTCAAAGGACACCATATGAGATATGGAATATGGGGATGTCCATTTGTGTCTTAAGGATTGTAACTTGTATAAAGAAAGTAGTTTCTTAAAAGGTTAATCTAAAAACCATAATTGTTGAATATTACCTTTAATCTGAATCCAATAAAAAAAGTGGTTTGTTACCAAGATAATTGAGTTCCAAAAGAATCAGTGGGAGTAAAAGTAGAACTCGAAATGTTTGAGGACAACGGAGAGGTACAATGAAAACTAGTGAGAATCACAAATTTTTGTGGAGTCTCAATTTTGTCATGTAACACAAAACCTCATAAGTAGAATGAATATGAGACTAAAAGATTGTGAATCCAATAACTCAGATAGGTTGGTCATATATTAATGATCCAACATATCAACTAGAAACTATTGAGAATAAAATATGAGAAATGGCTTAAGGCCATTATGGAGTCCATGTAAACTAACAAGGTATGGCCTTACAAGTAATACCTAAAAGGGTAAAACCCAAAAGGTAAATATGGGGCTTTCATTTAAAATACCTACATGGATAACATAAAAGGACAATTTGGTTATAAAGTTTTTTGAAGTCAGATCAACCTATTGAACATGAAGAAATTCCTTAACCAGTAGTCATGCTTGTTGTTGCAGCTAGAATAGACTACGAGATTTTGCAAATGAAGCTTAAAACTGAATTCCTTAAAGGAATATCAGAAGGGATGTGTACGTGACATATCCTAAAGGTTTATAACTTCATTAAAGCAAATAAAGTCTATAAGCTAATATGTTTCAATGTAAGGATTGAAACAAGCATCTCATATATGGGACCTTCTATCTTGACAAGATACTTAAAGGTTTTGACTTCATTCAAGATGAAAGATGAAATATGTGATTACAAAATATTTAGTGGAGCATATATGAATATTCCACATACTGATGGGGAATGGAACCTCAATATATGATATTGAGATCAGGCATGAAAAGCACCTTCAAAAATGAAGGATTAGGTGATACGCCCTATGAGATAGGGATCGAGATCTATGAAGATAGTTCTTCAAAGTTTTATGACATAAGTATGAGCACATATAAATAGCAAGATACTGAAAAAGGGTAGAAATGATAGGTCCACTACACCTTTATGTTATTCTACATATTCCTAGTCACCACATAGCCAAAACTAGGCTTTATGATATCTACTAAACTTCAGATATATCTTTATTGTGACTTGGCAGGAAAAAAAATCAGAGAAAATTTTGTACATATAGTAGTATAATAAAAATATTTTTTTGTTAAGAAACATAATAAGGTAAAACAAAGATGTTGGCCAAAAATCAATGCAGAACCCAAGTCAATTTTTCCATAATAAGATCGCCTTATCCTACCAGTACCTTATCCTCATAGCATGACTCTATCTACAAGCTAATACTTCATAACATCCAAAGATATATGTCACTATAAACCTATATGGTAGGATAAGATCACCTAGAACTTTATCATTAGGATTTACTAAACATGGCTCTAATGTGTAACTTGTATTATTCTAAATAATATTATTATCATCTCATGAAAAACATAGGTAAAATATAGGGTGAACATCACCTAGAGGGAAATTATGTAAGGTAAGGGTTCTAATTAGGGAGACAATTGAAATAGTCAGATTTTGACTACCATGTTGTAAGGAGTAGGATCCCAGAGGGGATCCACTCCCTACTAAAATTTAAGAAATAAAACATCCATTCCAAATACACACAAAAGGCATGCTGGAATATGTGTAAAATTTTCAAATGTCACATGATGGTATATAAAAGACCAAAGTATAGCAGCGGAATATAAAACATGACTTTAATCAATTTTACAAAGTACACCATCATCTCCCATATTGGGTTTACATGGATATTACATCATAAGGATCTAGTAGAGGGAAATTGAGACCATATCAAGTTTGTCTCCAAGCATCACCTCCTTAATCTAGGTCCATCTCAGCATGCCATGTCTTCCATATCCTACACCTAGGGTTGGAAGCATACCCCAGCAAGAAGGAGAAAAGTAAAAGACATCAGCAAAAGGTTGGTATGTGCATACTAAAATAGGATTGAGCAATATATTGAGTAAAAGGACATCAACTAAAGAATGCTTCCCATAGAAGAGTAAAGGGCCACCCAAGTGGGTATCAAGAGTGATGAATTGCAAACATATGATAATAAAAGAGATACTTTCCATAAATAAAACAATAAAGTTGTGCCACATAAGCACATATCATGAAATAAGGGCACATAACCCATTATCTACCTACATGCATGTGAGATAAGCATATCACTAGAACAATATAAAGACATTGGCGGCCAAGACTCATAAACTTGAAACCTGATAGAGAATGACACATAACGAAACTCCCCAATATATAAAGTTTGGGCACAAAACACGGCTATGGGGAAGATAATCTCCATCCCAAAAATATAATAAGGGCACATAACCCAAAAACCAATGCAATTACACTACTCTAGGGCTACTGAATCACATAACATGCTTAATGTAGAGTCAAGTAAAAAGTATAGTCAGAATAAACAAGATTGACATCACATAAATGGACAATATAAATATCCACTACATAAGTGGGTAAAAGTAGCACATGCCACGATGTAGGAGTTCCATCATGATCCAAGTATGAGATTGAGTCAAAAGAATATCCTTCAGAGTAGAATGATTCACAAAAATTAGAACCAAGTAATATATTCTCAAGAGAAACTGATATTGTGTAGGTTGTTGTCCATAGGACCAAGATAAAGACAATTTAGGTGAATTGTTCAAAAGGATTAATGTGGGATGCATACATACCTTACTTCAGAGTCCTAGTTACCACTTTTCATCAACCTAGTTGATTCTAAAATCACCTTTACCTTATTACAATTTATTTACATGTATTAAGGATTTATAATTCACATATGTATAAAGGAAACCCTAATTTTAGACATATTCAAAAACCTCAGATTTTGGGTTACAAAACCTATACCAAACGATTCCTTATGTTTAGTCTGATCAAGAAAACATATTTATTTACTTTGTTTAGAGTTTATATGAATTAATTTCAAATTTTAGGGGTTTTATATAATTTATTAGATCCTAAAAAGTTAACCATTGAAACCATAAAAATCAAACTCTCAAACTATTTTTATTAGAAAGATCAAAAAAATATTCCAAAATATATTTTTACTTCATTTTTAGACAAGCGGATTGAAAGATATGATTTTTATAAAATCGACCAATCAGGAAATTAGAATATTCCATGTAATTTGAGAATTCCTTAGAGAAAGGGAGAGAGAGGGAATTGACCCAATGACATGGCCCAATCAGAGGCAGCCATGTCACATGGTCAACGGCGAGCTTGACCCTTGGCCAAAAGATGAAAACACCCTTAACGGAGAAAACAAATCAGAAAGCAAAACGAGGGATGAAACTGAGAAAGTACAATGGGGATTCATCCCCTTCACTATCACACACCATGGTTATGAGTGGTAGCTTGCTAGCCATGCACGAGATTGGGGAAATCTCGATCAACAGTTCTCAAAGCAAAATAGCCTAATGCAAAGGAAGAAAGGGTCACGACAAACCTTGCCCGAAGTCCAATTGCGCTTCAGCGAAGCAAAATATCATGGAGAAGGGTTATGAACTCCAAGGAAGAACTCGTTTGGAGATGGATGTGCAAGGTGGTTCAGGACAAATTGGTGCGAAAGGAAAATTACATTGGTGCTAGAGGAGCTCGAGGTACCGGTATAAATAGGTGTGGGTTGGTATAAGGCTAATGGAGGTAGGAGCTTTGAGAAGCTTGAGAGGAAAATTAGACATTTCACAAAGAAAGGAAACCTGGTCTCTAGTTAGGGCTTGTTGGATGCTGAATACTCTCCAAAACACATAGAATCGAAAATCTCAGAGAACAATTAAGAAATAAGCAAGATATCCTTAAAAAACCAGAGGAGCAAATTGGGCGCACTGTTTACATGTGGAGCATCTCCTACTCAAGGTAGGAGATATAATCCATGTCATCCAAATGCAATCAGACAGCCCTCGATCTGTACATATGCATTATAGGCATGTGACATTAATTTCATTCCAAATATGAATTAGACTAAACTGATTCATTTAATTATTTAACTTTTTCTGTGTCCTCAATTGAGTGTGCAAACAAATTCCAAATTAAATGAAATTTTATAACTAGCCTAATTAGTATGTTTAGAATATGAATGTAGAATTAGTTTTCACTTTTGAGGACTTCTACTATTTTATTTAATTCTTTTAAATTAAATAGTATTTTCTCTTTCTTATCTTGTTA
Source organism: Alisma plantago-aquatica (assembly GCA_963693085.1). NCBI lineage: Eukaryota > Viridiplantae > Streptophyta > Magnoliopsida > Alismatales > Alismataceae > Alisma > Alisma plantago-aquatica. The sequence continues at coordinate 714,555,200 of OY856412.1, read as the reverse complement.
GAGACATCTAGAATCCAACAATTAATGTGAAACTTCACCCTTAAGCAAACTAAAACATGTGGAACATGAATTGGCCATTAATTTTATCCTTTGAAGTTATTTACCATATTATTTAACATTTTGGGCTTTTACATACATTCTCTCTCCTAAACTACACATGTACATTAAAGATTATCCAAATTAGATGAAAATTCACACATAGGATTATTTTAGTATGTATATTTCGAATCTGAGGTTTAATTCCACTTTTATAGACTTTTAATAATTTTATTTAATAATTTTGTCTTTTATCCTATTTTCTTTTCTAAAAAGAATTAAGATAATTATTATTATGCAAATAAGGTGAAACTTGGCTCCCAAGACAATTGGGGTCCAAGGAACATGATTTTCGCATTAGATTTCATTTTTAAGATTTCCTTTCATGAGTTATTAATATTTGTGACCCTTTATCATTATTATTAGTAGTATTCATTTCATTATGTTTCATTATCTTTGTAATACTGCCAATAGAGTTATATATCATTATTGTGCATGAAATCCTATATATTTATCATTTATCCCATTAAGTTTATTGATTCTAATTACTAATATTTATGAACATGAATTCACCATTTGTTACTCAAAGCATATTACTTATATCTATTTAGCCATTATGGTAGCAAGAAAATATATGTGATGTATTTCATGATTTTATTTACATGTTTCCACATAATTAAATTGTCATGTAAATGTGTTCTAATTTTAATCCTTGTGTGGCTAAACCAAACAACTAAACTTTCTATCCTCCAAAGCATAAGATCGGGGTCAAGAGGGTAGGTTTTGGTTTGTTACAACACTCCACCCCTTAAAGGGATTTCATCCTCAAAATCTAATCAGCCATACTTCACAAACCAACTACTCTCCACCCTTTAAAATGTTTTACCTAATTAGTCAAACTAAATAACTTTTAAAGATATTAGGGTTAAATATGAATCTTTTAATTGTGAATAATTTTATGTTGTTCTTTGGTCAAGCACTAACTAGCATGTCCTATCAGCCTAGGGTTGTGCTTTAGGTCCTTGTGTCTCTAACCTAACAACCTTAAGGCTCACATCATCAACCAAAAATTCATAGGGTACAAAGGGTATGTCCATTGCATCTTTATGTTATTCCACATATTACTAGTCACCACATAACCAAAACAAGGGTTTATAATATCCACTACAACTAAATCTAGGGTTTCTCCACTAAAGTTCACATATCTCTTTATTTTGACTTGGATCAAGAAAACATCGATAAAAAATGAGTGAGATATCCTCAAAAAACTAGAGGACAAAACTGGGCACACTTGTTTACGCGCGTAGCATCTCCTACTCAAGGTAGAAGATATAATCCATGTTGTCCAAACACAATTAGATGTCCCTCGATCTGCATGGATATATTATAGGCGTGTGACATTAATTTCATTCCAAATATGAATTGGAATCAAGTGATTCATTTAATTAATTAACATTTTCTCTCTCCTCAATTGAGGGTGTAAATAAATTCCAAATTAAGTAAAATTTGATACCTAGCCTAATTAGGATGTGTAGAATTCGAATATGGCATTAATTTCACATTTTAGCACTATAATATTTTCTTTAATTATTTTAAAGTAAACCATTTTTCTCTTTCTTATCATATTAGAGACATCTAGAATCCACCAATTAATGTGAAACTTCACCTTAAGCAAACTAAAACATGTGAAACACAAATTGGCCAACAATTTTATCTTTTGAAGTTATTTGTCATATTATTTAACATTTTGGGATTTTACATACTTTCTCTCTCTTAATATACACATGCACATTAAATATTATCCAAACTAGATGAAAATTCACACATAGACTTATTTTAGTATGTAGATTTCAAATTTGGGGTTTAATTCCACTTTTAGAGACTTTTAATAGTTTTATATAATACTTTTGACTTTTATCCTATTTTCTTTTTTAAAAAGAATTAAGATAATTATTATTATGCCAACATGTTGAAACTTGGCTCCCAAGACAGTTGGGGGCCAAGGAACATGATATTCACATTAGATTTCATTTTTAAAATTTCCTTTCATGAGTTATTAATATTTGTGGCCCTTTAACATCATCATCATTATTATTATTATTATTTTTCATTTAATTGTGTTCCATTATCTTCACATTACCACCAAAAGAGTTCTATATCATTGTTGTGCATGAAATCCTATATATATATATATATATATCATTTATCTCATTGAGTTTATTAATTCCATATTTATTTATATAATGTAGCATTATTAATATTTATGAATATGAATTCACCATTTGTTACCCAAAGCATATTACTTGTGTCTCTTTAGTTATTATGTTGGTAAAGAAAATATATATGATGTATTTCATGATTTTATTTACAGGATGCCACATATTTAAATTAGCATGTAAATGTGTTCTAAATTTTAATCCTTGTTTGGATGAACCAAAGAACTAAACTTTCTATCCTCCAAGGAATAAGATCGGGGTCAACATGGTAGGTTTCAGTTCGTTACAACACTCCACCCCTTAAAGGGATTTTGTCCTAGAAATCTAATGATCCATACTTCTCAAACCAACTACTCTCCAACCCTCAAAAGAATTTACCTGATAGTCAAACTAAAAAAATCTTAAAGATATTAAGGTTTCATATGAATCTTTTAATTGTGAATAATTTTTATGGTGTTCTTTGGTCAAACATCTAACTAACATGTTCTATCAGCCTAGGGTTGTGCTTTAGGTTCTTGTCTCTCTAACCTAACAATCCTAGGTCCTCTACACATTTATGTTATTCCACATATTCCTAGTCACCACAAAGCCAAAACTAGGGTTTATGATATCCACTACAACTAAATATAGGGTTTCTCCACTAAACTTCACATATATCTTTATTGTCACTTAGCTCAAGAAAACATCTACAAAATCAGACAAAATTTTTGTACATATAGCAGTATAATAAAAACATTTTTTATCATTACGAAACATAGCAAGGTAAAACAAAGATATTAGACAAAAATCAATGTGGAACCCAAGTCACATTTTTTTCATAATAAGATCTCCTTATCCTACCAGTACCTCATCCTCATAACATGACTCTATACTTAAGCCAATACTTCATATCATCCAAAGATATATGTCACCATTAACTTATATGGTAGGATAAGATCACCTTGAACCTTATAACTAGGATTTACTAAGCATGGCTCTAATGTGTAACTCATATTATTCTAAATCATCTTTTTATCATCTCATGGAAAACATAGGTCAAATCTAGGGTGAACCTCTCACCAAGAGGGGAACTATGTAAGGCAAAGTTTCTAATTAGGGAGACCAAATTGAAATAGTCATATTCTGACTACCATGGGCTCTAATACCATGTTGTAAGGAGTGGGATCCTCGAGGTGATCCACTCCCTACTAATTTGAGAAATAAAACATCCATTCCAAACACACATGAAAGGTATGCTAGAATAGGTGTAAGATTTTCAAATCTGACATGATGGTATACAAAAGACCAAAGTATAGTTGTGGAATATAAAACATGACTATAATCAATTTGCCAAAAGTACATCATCATCTCCCATATTGGGTTTATAGGATATTACATCATAAGGATCTAGTAGAGGGAAATCTAAACCATGTCAAGTTTGTCTACAAGAATCAACTCCTTAAGCTAAGTCCTTCTTAGCATGTCATGTCCTCCATATCCTATACTTGGGGTTGGAAGCATACCCCAGCAAGAATGAGAAAAGTAAAAGACATCAACAAAAGGATGGCATGTGCATACTAATATAGAATTGAGCAATATATGGACTAAAAGGACATCAAGTAAAGAATGATTCCCATAGAAGAGTAAAGGATCACCCAAGTGGGTATCAAGAGTGATGAATTACAAACATATGATAACAAAAGAGATACTTTCCATAATTAAAACAATAAAGTTGTGCCACATAAGCACATACCATGAAATTATGATACATAACCCATCATCAACCTGGATGCAGATGAGATAAGAATAGCACTAGAACAATATCAAGACAATGGCGGCTAAGCCTCATAAACTTGAAACCTGATAGAGAATGGCATATAACCAAACTCCCCAATATATAGAGTGCGGGCACAAAACCCGGGTATGGGGCACATAACCTCCATCTTAAAAATATAATAAGGGCACATAAACAAAAAATAATGTGATTTCACTACTATAGGGATATTGAATCATATAACATGCTTAATGTAGAGGCAAGTAAAAAGTATAGTCAGAATAAACAACATTGCCATCACATAAAAGGACAATATAAACATCCTGCATAAGTGGGTAAAAGTCACACATTTCACCATGTAGGAGTTCCATCATGATACAAGTATAAGATTAAGTCAAAATAATCCTTCAGAGTGGAATGACTCACAAAACCAAAACCAAGTAATATATTCTCAAGAGAAAGAGATATTGTGTAGGTTATTGTCCATCGGACCAAGAGAAAGACAATTTAGGTGAATTGCTCAAAAGGAATAATGTGGGATGCATGCATACCTCACTTTAGAGTCCTAGTTACCACTTTTCACCAACTTAGTTGATTCCAAGATCACCTTTTCCTATTTATAATTTGTTTACATGTATTAGGGTTTTATAATTCACATATGTGTAAAGGAAACCCTGATTGTAGACCTATTTGAAAAACCTTAGATTTTGGGTTACAAAACCTAGACCAAACGATTCCTTATGTTTTAATGATCAAGAAAACATATTTATTTACTTTGTTTAGAGTTTATATGAATTAGTTACAAATTTTAGGGCTTTTATATAATTTATTAGATCCTCAAAAATCAACCATCAAAAAAATGGAAATCAGACTCTCAAACTATTTTAATTAGAAAGATCACATTTTAGGATTCCAAAGTGTATTTTTACCTATTTTTTTGACAAGTGGGTTTAAAGATATGATTTTTATAAAATCGACCAATCAGGAAATTAGAATATTCCATGTAATCTGAGAATTTGTGATAGAAAGGGAGAGAGTGAGAACTAACCTACTGACATGGCCCAATTTGAAGCGGCCATGTCACATGGTCAACGGAGAGCTTGACCCGTCCAAGGAAAAAGAAAAGTAGGTCCAAAAAATGAAAACATCCTTAATGGAGAAAACAAATCAGAAAGCAAAACAAGGGCTAAAACTAAGAAAATACAATGGGGATTCATCCCCCTCACTATCGCACTCCATGGCTATGAGTAGCAGCTTTCCAGTCATGTACGAGATTGGGGAAATATGGATCAGTGGTTCTCAAAGCAATATAGCCTAATATAAAGGAAGAAAGGGTCACAACAAACCTTGCTCGAAGACCAATTGTGCTTTGGTGAAGCAAAACGTCATCGAGAAGGGCTGCAAACTCCAAGGAAGAACTCATTTGATGGTGGCTGCATGAGATGGTTGGGACAAATTGGAATGAGAGGAAACTTACATTGGTGCTAACAGAGCTCGAGGTACATGTATAAATAGGTGTAGGTTGGTATAAGGCTAATGGAGGTAGGAGCTTCGAGAAGCTTGGAGAGGAAAATTGGGCATTTTGCAAAGAAAGGACACTATGTCTCAAGTTAGGGCTTGTTGAATGTAGAATGTTCTCGTGAACACATAGAACAAATAATCTAGGAGAACGATCAAGAAATAAGTGAGATATCCACGAAAAACTACAGGACCAAACTGGGTGCACTATTTACACATGGAGCATCTCCTACTCAAGGTAGGAGATATAATCCATGCCGTCTAAACATGATCAGATAGCCCTTGATCTACACTGATGCATTATAGATGTGTGACATTAATTTCATTCCAAATATGAATTGGACAAAAGTGATTCATTTAATTATTTAACTTTTTTACTCTCCTCAATTAAGGGTGCATACGAATTCCAAACTAAATGAAATTTGATATATGGCTTGATTAGGATGTGTAGAAACTAAATATGGCATTAGTTTTCTATTTTGATGACTTTTAATATTTTATTTAATTATTTTAAAGAAATCATGTTTTCTCTTTCTTATCATATTAGAGACATCTAGAATCCACCAATTAATGTGAAACTTCGCCCCCAAGCAAAATAAAACATGTGGAACACAAATTAGCCACTAATTTTATCCTTTGAAATTATTTATTATATTATTTAACATTTTGGGCTTTTAATACTTTCTCTCTCCTAACCTACACATAGGATTATTTTGGTATGTAGATTTTGAATATGCAGTTTAATTCCACTTTTGGTGACTTTTAATAATTTTATTTAATATTTTTGGCTTTTATCCTATTTTCTTTTCTAAAAAGAATTAAGATAATTATTATTATGTAAATAAGGTGAAACTTGGCTTCCAAGACAATTGGGGCCCAAGGAACATTATTTTCACATTAGATTTCATTTATAAGATTTCCTTTCATGAGTTATTAATATTTATGGCACTTTATCTTTATTATTATTAGTATTCATTTAATTATGTTCCATTATCTTCACATTACCATCAAAAGAGTTATATAACATTATTGTGCATGAAATCCTATATATTTATCATTTATATCATTAAATTTAATTAATTCCACATTTATTTAGATAATGTAACAATATTAATATTTATGAACATGAATTCACAATTTTTACCCAAAGCATATTACTTATGTCTGTTTAGCCATTATGTTAGTAAAGAAAATATATTTTATGTATTTCATGATTTTATTTGTATGTTGCCACATAATTAAATTATCATGTAAATGTGTTCTAAATTTTAATCCTGGTATGGCTAAACCAAAGAACTAAACTTTCTATCCTCCAAGGCGTAAGATCAGGGTCAAGAGGCTAGGTTTTGGTTCATTACAGAATTACTCGACGTATGACTTCAAGTAATTGACTTGAACAATGAGATCATACGGATGTTAAGAGTATGTACATTCTTGTTATGTCCTTAGTCGGATGCTATTGTGGAAGGCATATAGACAACAATAACACATAAGACTGGAGTGAGAGTTGGTTGATGACAGAATCTCATTAGTCATGATATGGTATATCAAACTAAGCACACGAATACATGTTAGAGAACAGTGTATCAGACATCCCAACTTGAGAGCTACACATAAAAACCATACTTGGTAAGTCATAGTCATATCTCATAGTGAAGGTGGTGATTGTGATTCTTAGATCTGAAGTCACTAAACCCATCGCATGTCATTCAGTATACTTTGACATCATCCAATGTAACCCTAAAACATGGATTGCTATAAAGGTGATGATTAGGTAGCTATGATACATGGGGATAGATTGTGAGTGGTGTAGATGAGATTCGTCCCTCCTATTGGAGTTTGATATCCATGGCCACTTGATTAGCGAGACTGAGAAACACATGTGCATGCAATGTGAATCAATATATGATATTTAGGTCACATATATCTCATATTGTCCGCTCTAGGTTTAAAGAACATGGATTGAACATTAAGAGGATGACAATTCCATGCCTCATGTTCATTTTGGATATCAGAGACAAAGAAATTGTATAATTGTTGCAACACCTTACATAGATTGTAGGTTGAAGTTATTCTCCAACTTTCCATTCACTTGGGTAGCACTGATGTGTGACTGGGCACTGCTCTTTGCTTGTGATGTCATAAGCTAGTTATGGACATTCACTGCCAACGTGATATGGGACCTATAGGGCCACACACATAGGAAGTCACTTAGAAGAGGAGTTTATCATGAATGATAATTGAATTGATTATGAAAGTGTTTAGATAGTCAATTTGAGCAACAAATCAGATGAGTAGACTGCCAGTTGATCGGCTCAAGTGTTGAGACGGTCGGTTGGAGTGTCAGGATGATCAAAAATTGAATTGGCTAAGTTCTGCCAAAACTGAGGAACGAACTGACCGTTTCACTCAATGAATCGACCGGCTCGGCTCACCAACCGACCGGTTGGGTGAGTAAGATGACCAGCTCACGTGAGCGAGATCACTCAGTTCATGGAGAAATTTGATTGCATCATGGATTAGTGTTGACATTATGTTGTGCATTAATTATATTCGAATTGTCAAATTATATGTGATTGGGAAACATAGCAAAATTGCTTATTTGTTGTGCGAAATGGCTGGTTCGCTGTGCGAACTGACCGTCTAGCATGTAAACCAACCGGCTCGGCACTTCAGTTGCAAAAAATCATGGTCTTCTGGTCTCTTCCACTCCTACATTGACTGTGAACTCTGACCCTAAACCCTCATATAAATAGAGGGGTACTGGGGGCTTTCAAACAAACACAATTGAAAATTAGTTGATCTGATAATTATCGTCCTCTCTAGTTCTGGTAACTAAGAGAGCCCAACCAAGTCCTACCTGACTAGGGAGGGATAGCGAGGGAGAGAACAACTGACGATCATTGTGGGAGAGTAGGTTGGTGACTAGTACACCAATAGGAGAGACAACTCCTTCTTGTTCATTATAGTAAGATGATAGGAGTTCTAGATGGTCTGTGTGGACTTCCATAGAGGCAATGTGGTCTTAGTCGTGCTAGGAGGACGTCGTCAGCCCTTAATCTGTGGTGAGACTGCAGGAGTCGTTGCAGACGTTGTTCCACTCTACTATCCGTGGGGAAGACTAGGAGTTGCATAGACATCGACCAAGAACAATTAGAAGATAATTATACTGCAATAAGTTATAGTCGTTGGACTTGCTCCAAGACCATATGTGAACTCATTAAACAATCGTTCATATTTTATAGTTATTGACACGATATTATTGTTCTGGAAATACATATAGATGAAAAAAAATTATGCTTCCTTACTCTGTATCCATATTTCCCTACGTTAATATCCACCAGGACCTCTTTCCACACATAGCGTCAAAAATGTTTGGTATCTCCTATCATCTCTATCACATAAAGTCCCTTTAGGAAATGACTTGATACACCCAAGAATAGTGTTAAAAAGCATCTATTCTAAGAGGAGCTTCATAAAATAGGATATATGACATGGAAGGAGGTGGCATGTATGGTTGTTTAGCCTCCAACACTTTTTTGGTATCTAAGGACCACGCCTGATGAGGACAACACTTTCACAACTTCCACAAAGTAGCCATTCACAACCTTGTAGAGACATTTCGTGATGTCGAGGTTCACTTTTTTTTATCTTCCTCCCTAGAGTTATCATCTTGGTGGCCAAAGTCTCGTGTCCATAAGGGTTTATTACAATGTCCACTAACTTCACAATATTGTATGGTTCTCCCCACGTAGCAAGTGAACTCAAGATATGATATTGTTACATTGACTTTCTATTTCTAGATATGCTATCTCATCTATTCTTAGGCCACAATGCCTGCAAAGTGCAACATAGAAGAATCAATAGTTTCACTTAAACAGTTATAGACCCAGCTCAGCAATCACTTTGTATATATTGTCTTCAACATTTGAGAGAAGGCACGACAACAACTATATATTGTCTTCAACATTTGAGAGAAGGCACGACAACAACTATAAAGGGCATTCTTCACAATGATGATAGGTGATTTAAAAACACCATCGAGAAGCCTCCAATCCAGGACCATTCCCTTCATAGCATTAGAGATCTCAAGACCCTTTGGTAGAGGCATTGAGATGCCTAATATATGTTTATCAAACTTCTGGACAATGTCATTACTGCGATGTGTCTATTTTAAAGAACTTTAATTTTGAATGATTTTTCTATCCCTTTGATTATCATCTTAACATTTAAGTTGGTACATGTCAGCACGTACCCGTTACGCTCATGCATGCCCCTATTCTCACAAAAACCTCAAGATGTGTACCAACAACATCTCCAAGCTTTGGATTCGAGATTTCACGAGGCATAACAATTTCTATTTGGTAGAGACTTGCTAGGTCTCAACTATGTTATTATTTGGATATGAAAGGGCCATTACCCCCCCCCCCTCTCCAAACAGGTGCCAGAGCCCGGATGACCCAAGAGGTTGTAAATATGCTGTGAAACGGCAGGTTTCGAACCCGGGACCCCCGGGGGGGCCAAGCCGTGCCTAACCAACCGAGCCACAGCGGCCGGGTCACTATGCTATTATTTGTTGTTCATGTTGCATGGGCAGGTTTGTAGGTTCTTTTAATTTTCTAGAGCATGGAGGCCTCTTCTGCATATGATGTTCCTTTTTATCATGTTTTAGCATCCTCTTTATCGAAGAAGCTCCTCATCCATGTCATTATCCCTTTTGAGGGGGTGTTTCCTCCATGTACAATGGAATCATATGTATTTGTTGCGTCCGGCGGCAGCGCTTGAACAAGCATCCATCTTTGCTGCTAAAACATAGCAGCAGTGTTTTATTGCTTGTTTTCTTCTACAGAATTAAGCCATTTGAAGCGTTGGTTTCTGCAGATTCTTGACCGGAGCAAATTGACATGGTGGCTCATCAGCGGCTGACCAACCAGCTTTGGCATCCAGCGCTGCTTTACCGAACAGAGCAATAGTCTGATTGATGAGATAGAGAGCGACTAACCAATTTTCATTACATGGGATAGTAGACATTCCTTTCATGTATGCAGATATTGAGCTAGCGAGGGCATCTATCTAATGATGGGATCCTTCATGGATGGAGAAACTTTCATGAAAGTATGATTGATACTACTTTGTAGGATGTTGCCTACATCGCCCCCTATCTTTTCCCAGTAGATGATGGATTATACATATCGTGCCACTTCACTTGCTAGGAGGTCTTTTCGGTATAAATAAACTTGTTGAGAAGAACCTCCTTTATCGACCAGGCACCCATGTCAAAATTTGTAGAATTCGGGTTTTCTTTGTCTCTGAGAGTTGTTTGCCCAGTCAAAGAGATGAGTGAGGTCGCTTGGCTTTATATATGCTGACACTTTTATCTTAGTCATTGATTTATGCTCATTCAACCGCCGGAGGCTTTGCTGTATGGGAAAAGCATCATCCATGTTGTGGGTGGTGTGCCTAACTCAAGAAAAGACCATCCGTATCTCAACTCTCGAGAGCGATTCTTTCTACACAGATAAGATCGCGGGAATTGACATTTCGAGATGCTATTCGGGTCCTTGTGACGCATACATCTGGACCGTGCACCCAACCGATAGACATGGATCACTACCCTCCTCCTTGAGATATGAGTGGTGGAGATGTTCTGCAACAACGTGTGCGAAATACTGAAATTGCTCCCATTCCTCGAACCTCATTGTCGACAAGTCCTAGCGCTGGTGAGGTTGTCAGTGTCATTATCAAACAATAACGTCCTTTGGAATTGGGTCTGTGCTGGATAGGACACCACTTCTTAGGGTGTGGGCTGAAATTATTCAGATTTTGGTCATGATTATAGATTTGAAGAGGTGTGTTTTTTCAGCTGTACTATTACTCCCGTGTGAACATGGAGCTAGTAAAGTACCCTATTCAACAGATAAATGACACGTGTCAATAGTAATTGTAATTAATCTTAGCTAACAGTTTTATGTTAATCTACGACGTAAAAGATCACAATGAATGTAGCGTACTCCTTTTCAAACTAGGAGTATTGAATCCGAGCTCGTATCTTAGAATCACGTGGACTTTATAAGGCATATGGGTCATCGTCAACTGGACTGGGAGGGGGGTTGCATTAGATGCCTTCTCATTTGTTTTTTGTTGTGACCTTCCTATTTCCCAGTATACGCCTTCATCAAGAGTTGGTCCAATGTTGGGCCGGACATTCCAAGTTTTTACACAATGCGTTCCCCGTCCGACTAGGAGTTACTCCAGAGAATGCACTCTGCTATAATTGCTAGTTGTATTAATTCTGTGGTCACCTGCTATATCAATGATAGAATAGTCAGAGAGGTAGTTCTTTTGAGTATGGTTATCAAGTGTTGTTTGTTAGCGCTTGTTGAAGCCAATTATATTTCTTTTCTTGTTATATTTAAGTTATGTTATTAATCACAAATGTTGGATTGAAAATATATATCGATATCATGGATTTGAAGTCGGAGAACTCATTGTTTATAGAAAAGCTCTCTTTTATTTTGGCTCCAGAATTTTGTTCTTTAGGTTATAGATTATGCTCGTGTCAAACTAGAGAAATAGAAGAAAAGGGAGTGAGGGAGTGTCAATAACTATCTAACATTAGGTGAAACCAAAGACATGAATAGCTTTAGAAAACACCATGAAGTGTGTTGTACAATTAGCAAGCCCCTCAAGAGTTTCGAACATGCTATTCAACTTGGGCTACAACCTAGACTAGTGATCATCATCATCATCATCTAAGCATCACTCCCAACTATGTTTGGGTGAGCTACATGGATCTTTCTTTTCCAATCAGCTTTGTTATGTGTCATACTCTTATCAAACTATAAAGATTCAAAATATATATTTATAAGCTCTTCCCAAGTTAATTTAGGTCAGTCTCTTCTTCTTTTAGTTGCGGTTGACTCAATAACCTTGCTTTGAATAGGTGCATTTGTGGGTCTGTGTTACACATATTCATACCATCTCAGATGGTCTTCACGCAACTTGTCATCAATGCTCACCACCCCCACTTTGTTTCTTATATGGTCATTCCTCAAATAATCTTTTCTCATATATCTGCACATCCTTCTCACCATAAACATTTCATGGTGATATTGGGTAGAATATGTTTGAAGGGATTGACGGTCAAAGAATTGTGATGTGGTAGTGGTGGTTTTGGTATTTATAGATTTAGAGCATGGAGTTGGTAGAGTTTATTTTGGAGTTTAAAATGGTGTTCAAAGAAGTTAAAAATGAATAGGACATTATGGTGGATTGAACCTAGTAAAACTAGGGATTCATTGTCGTGGAATTGTAAGGCAGGGATATTAATAAAAATTAGGAAAATCGTTTGAAGATTTTTTAAGGATCCATGTCATAAAAAGAGTGATAAAGTTTTTATGGCTGGCTGTCAACCTACCACCAAGCCTCCTCCTTTCCCGGGCTTGGGACTAGCTACATTTACACAAAATATGAAAACATAGGCGGAGTTAAAAATTGAAATCCTTAGTACTCAAACATGGGACAACGAAGAAGATGTAAGGTACATGAACCGATTGAGCTAATAGTATGTCAACCATGCTCTATGGGGGTGAATGTTGGGTGGTGAAGAAACAAGGACTCAACAAGATAAACGTGGCTGAAATGTGTATGTTGAGATGGATGTGTGGGAAGACAAGAAAAGATCGCTTGAGAAATGACTATATCAGGAATAAAGTGGGGGTGGCGAGCATTGGGGACAAGTTGCATGAGGGCCGACTCATATGGTATGGACATGTGCAACACAGACCGACTAATGCGCCTATACGAAGCAATACTATTGAGGCAAGCATAATTAATAGAAGAAGAGGAAGGCCTAAATTAACATGGGAAGAGCTTATAAAGAGAGATTTTGAATCTCTACATCTCAACCAGAATATGACCCACGATAGAGATGAATGGAAAAGAAGGATCCATGTAGCCAACCCCTACATATTTGGGATTGAGGCTTAGTTGATGAGGAGGAGGAGGAGGGGGAAAATGGTTTGAAGATGAGAGAGATAAGACATGAGAATGATATGTATTACTCTTGTCTATAAAGCACTTATGATCCGATCTAGGGATGACACAAATGTCACTAGAACCTGCTCCACTGGTAAACATATAGAAAGTACCATGTGATACCTATAAATTAGAGAAATCATCAATATTTATAAATGAAAACCTTGTCTTATTAGGATTAGCACTAAAATTAATGTTCTTTGTTCTTTGATATATTACAACTAGTAGATAATATCCAAAATGGGTGAAAAGTAGAACTTGATCTAATTTAGGTATGAAGAATGTGAATTTGGAATTAGGTTCATGTTTTGGTATTATCTAGAGAGGTAGGTGATGTATTATGTTTTAATAATAGTAACACCGTATATATCTTCCTAATTAATATCCATCTTTGATATTTGGTATTAGATATGTATAAGGATTACTTTATCACAAGATAAACTAATTACATTTATTCCTAAATGTGTATGTTATGGTATTTAACTTCTTCTCCAAAAGTATTTCATACAATCCAAATAAGTATAATTTTCACTAACTAATGTGTAACATTTCATATATATAAATATAAAAAGTATTTTCAATAATTTTACTTGTTTATATATATATATATATATATATATATTTATTTATTTATTTATTTATATATATATATATATTTGAATATTTTAGTCATTATTAATCGTGATGGGTGAGTAATGTATATGAGTAAAGGTTTTGATACATTAATGTGTATAAATACATTCATTGGTCATTACACTAAACTTATAGTTCTAAAGAGTGTTGTATATTGTTATACTTATCACCAGTTTACATGTTTAACTTAATTATCACCTTCTCAAACTTATATGAACTAGACATGATAGTGTATGTACATAGGAATAATTATGAAAACATCTAACTATTACTTATTCAACTAATTTGTTACCAAGTACAGTCATATTAATCATTGAGGTACTATCTAGAATATTCTTTCTTATTATCATACTAACATCAAGGGTGTATATTGATGAAGCATAGAATGTGTTATTCATTACATGAACCTTGATCTATATATTTGGCCACATACTGGTAACAAGTTTGCAAAGGCATGTCTTTAGCAAAAGTTAAGGCATCTCATAAGCTAAACTTATTATTGTACTAGACATAGTGTCATATATATATATATATATATATATATATATATATATATATATATATATATATATATATATATATATATATATATATATAGGGTATATCTTCGCTACCCGTGCGGGTAACTAAGATTCGTTACATGTGCATCAGTTTTGTAATAGGAAGGCATGCATTTGTAATGAGATGGTCCAAATTATAATAGACAGACTCATTTTGTAAATACAGTGTGATGTTTGTATTCTCCGTCTGGAAACAATAAATATATATATATATATATATATATATATATATATATATATATATATATATATATATATATTATTGTAATAGCATTGTAATACAAAATGAGTCTTTGTATTACAATTTTGGTCGTATCATTACAAATTTGATTGTCTCATTACATATATGTGTCATCCCATTACAAAATTGATGCATGAGTAGAAAATCTTATATTATATATATATATATATATATATATATATATATATATATATATATATATACATGGCCATTCATTCACTACTCGCATGGGTAACTAACCTTAGTTACCCGTGCATCTGTTTTGTAATAGGAAGATACATATTTATAATGAGACAGACATTGTTTGTAATGAGATGACCAAATTTGTAATACATATATGTGTGTGTGCGCTTGTGTGTGTGTGAGAGAGAGAGTGTGTGCATACATACATATATATATATATATATATATGTGTGTGTGTGTGTGTGTGTGTGTGTGTGTGTGTGTGTGTGTGTGTGTGTGTGTGTGTGTGTGTGTGTGTGTTAGGGTCATAGGCAATCAATGTTAGGGTTTGCCTCTAATCCTCATCCTAGGTTCATTGGTTCATAATGTACCCTTCATTCATGGTTTCCATAAGAACTAATCATATCGCCATCAGATTTATGGAATTAGGATTTTAAGGTTTAGGATAGTAGATTTCAGTATGTTACATGAAAAATGACTTTGAATAGAAGAGATGATGTACCTAGCACCCAGCTTTAAGGTCTTTGTTAGACAAATGAATAATGGCTCTACCTTTGTATTGGAATTTATAAAGAGAAGTGTTGTACCAAGCACCTAGTTTGAATGACTTGATTAAATGAACAGGCAATAGATTAAACTTTATAAAGGACTACTAAAAAATAAAGGTGATGGTTTGGGAACCTAAATCAGTTGTCTTAATATCTTAGCCTTCATCAAGGAGTTTAGAAAGAGAGGTCATGTATCAAACACATCAATTGGAGGTGTTAGAAAATATGAATGAACAATGGCTTTGACATTACAAATGAATTTATATAGAGAGTAGTACACCACTCATAGTTGATTAGAAAGTGCATAATAGAGAAGACTCCATTGCAGAGTGTTATGCTTCTAGTTATCGGGTTCCTTTTTTATGGTTATTGGAATGAACATAGTTTTCCTCAAATACCTTAAATGTGTGGTCTTTGGTGGCAATCTGGCTTAAAGGCTGACTTTCAAGGTAAGATTATATATTTGACTTCTCATCCTATCATTGGAAGTGCTATTTATTTTCACTACTTATGTTTTATGATATGGAATGATTAGAGTCCTTATAGGCTTGTTCATTTATCTTAAACCCAATGTCATCAATCTCCAATTGACATTTATAAAATTTTCTAGGGGTTTGATGACATTTTTTATGTAAAGTTGGAATTATTTCCCAATCTTTACAAATGAAATAGGGTATGTTAAACCACAATAAAAAAATTCCTTAGTCACATAGGAACATGACCAATGTTGTCCTATAGAGCAAGGAACACGAGTTGGGCTTGTCTCTCATTCTTTTAGCACAAGTTATATCGGTACATAATGGATATGGGCATGTGCAACCCGCATGCTCCCTAAGAGAGATTGATAGAAGTAAGCACAAATGAATATTATGTTTTGAGGGATCAAGAACTTTATTCAAAGGGAGGTCTCATATATTGGCAGTGCGTATAGGTTTTGGGATTCCAAATTTGAGGGTGATTCGTCATTTGGAGTTACCCACACAAATTCATAGGCATTCTCTCAATGCCCATGATGTTTGAAGTTGTTAGAATCTCTAGTTGACTATTATTGTGATTGGAAATAAAATTGGGATGTTGCTTCCATTAGACCATTTTCTTATCTAAAAACCATTTCCTTTTTGTTTTCATGAGTTTCCCTATTGATTTTAGGGGATCTTGTCTCTTTCCTCTTATAGTCGCCTAGCTATCTTATTGAGAATTTTATTGAGACACACACACACACTATCTAGTAATGGATTAGTTCTCCATCATATGATCTTGTGAAATGTAAATGGAAGATAGTAGAAGCTCTAGTTCATTTACAATAAACATGATAGTGGAAGTTCTCGTAATAATATGGAAGTTTGCCCTTCACTTTAGTGGTAGGCTTCTGTGACAATCAAACAAGTACAATCAGGACTGGCAAGTGCTACTTCTAGGTGAGTTATCACTTCTCATGATTTGTTGAGATTACTCCATATGCGATGACTTGGATCATGTGTGATCATCTACCATACAAACCTCCTAGTTATTCAAAGGGTTATCGACAAAGCTTATTTTTCAATATAGAAGTCAGTTCATCTGTGACACGTCACAAACGAGATTACTCAAAACAAAATTGTAGAATTAAAACTAAACATCCAGGTTACCATAAAACATAGGAAATTAAAACCGATTTCATATAACCATAAAAGTTGCAACATATTGCACATGAGTCCACAAAGGCCACATGTATTGCATATCACCTATCCAAAACATTATATAAGATATTGTTCACTGGATCTCTAGCCACATCATGTTACACATGATAACCTGTTCATATACATATATGAAATCTCTATACAACAACGGGCATAAAGCCAAAATCTCGTATCGATACATACAACAAAAACCTCCTCCAAGGACCTGAGTGTACAAGAATGACACATAGGACTCTACTTCTATACACAAGCAGCACGTTCAACCTTTCAACAGCTATTGGTCCTCTTGCTACTCAACACCAACAACATGATCTCTACTCCCTCGTGCTCAACCACCTAAAAGTTGTGGAAACCCACAAAAATGCCCCAGCGAGAGATATAACTCTCCGCCAACGTCTATTAAAAGCACAGATAATTAAGCAGGTAGATAGTATACTAAGACGGTTGAGCAGATTCAACTATATGATATGTAATCAATAGATAAAGTAGATTAAGCAAGACTACATAGCTACCACTGAGTAGTAGAGCAATTTATATTCTAAGAAGGAATATGAAGAACATGTATAACAATTGACTTCTCTTACCGTCTTATAATTAAAAAAATTAATAAAAGATAAGACAAAGGGCTCAACCAATGTTATTCGTATTTGGCCCTAATCAAGATACGCTACACTGTTGTGTTATGTTTTTTATTATTATTGCCCTGAGGATTTGAGTCATACCACCCAAATCCAACTGATCACTACTAAGTCAAAATTGGCTCCATAGAAGGTCAATGGAAGAGTCAGAATCCACAACCTCCTCACACCTCTTGGTCAACACAAGAGAAAACACCGTAGAGACATATCAGTCAACTGTAACAATGACATATAGTCAAGCTCAGGGATTGGTTCATGAATGGCCATACACATATATAATCACACTTATCCCACCTTGGTACAGGTGATGGTGCTAGAAGAATAGGCTCATGCATGGCCATTATAAAAAGGAGTGGATCATGCATAGCCATCCATATCACAAGGAAATCAGCTCACGCATGGCCGTCTCATACAACTGTAATTATGGATGCTAGGAGATACTTGACTTGCACCCCCGCATATTCAAAAATATGCGCTATGAGTTATAATTGTTTCACCAATCTAGTAATTAAAGCTGACACTGGAAAGGATCTATGTCACAAGGCACCTACATGATTAGATTTCACTTGATTAGTTAAGTCAATGGGTGAGTTTTAGAATTAGTCAAGTTACAACGTAAAAACCCAAAACAAACTCTACAAGAATAAGGGTATAGTACAACTTCAGAAGATATAAAATGTATAAGGTGTGAACTTGTCATGCTATCACCACAATCTTCCTGTAGCATTTCCATTCACAAGGCCACCACCAGTGTCACGCCACTTGGGAACATCAATCCCTCAATCATATCACTAGAGGTTATCACCTCACAATAGGCATCATGCCATCACCAGGTCATAGGACCCCATCACATACACCATGCATGTCCCTCATCACATTATGCCTCACCAATGTGCATAATCACCACTCTATTTTGTACAATTATCACCACAACATACACAAGATACGACATACTTATCACCAACAATCTTAGAGATTTATAAATAGAAGAGAGAAAGTATCAAAATATAGTAACCACTCCAAGTGAGACAAAGAAAATGCATCATTTTTTTCAACATTAGAGTTAGGGGTACATGTAGTCAATTAGGGTTCATAAGAGATCACCAAACCCTAGGTACACCTTCTCCCATTTCCTTGGAACATGTTGTCGTTAGCACATCATTAAGCAACACGATAGGAATAAAATATTAAAGGCACTGTCTATGTACATGTATAGGTGTAACATCTCATTTCTATGCATGTGTTATGACCAGCCATCACCCATACATGTGTCACATAACCACACACAACACAAGTGTGTCTGGAAAGAGACAAACCACCTTGGTCACGACTGAGGAACCATGTGTCTCGACCACCATGCAAGTATGGTGTCAATAGCGACAAGATCAGGTCTCGACCACACCATAGCCATGGTCTTGACCACAAAACCACCCAACTAGGTCACAACTGCAACGCCTAACATTTTGGTCTTGACTGTGACACACCGCCGTTAAGTGTCTCGACCCAGCAACTCAGCGTCTCGACCGTGACATCCCAAGCACAACGTCGTAACTGGCAAGAATCAGGTGTCACGACCCAAGTGACAAACATCATCTCACACCCCCATCATAGTAGGAGCTACGACCAACCAGCACAAATGAAAGGGGTGTCAATCTGAAAGAAGACCCATGTGTCTCGGCCCAAAGACAAAACCAAGGAAAGTTTGTCTCAACCCAAAGTAAAATCTGACTCGGCCGAAACAAAGGTAAAAAATAAGAAACCATGCATCATGTAACACCCCAATTTCTAAAAACATGCACATCACTAAGCAGAAGCATAGATCTTGGGATGTCACAAAATGATTATCATTGCATAAAAATAAAGTTCATATATAAACCAACACAGGATAAAATAACAGTTCTCATATTCAAGTCCTCAACATAACTCATACATGAACAAAACTAAACATCCTTACTCTTAAACATCCTAAACTTTCTCATAAACTCATACTAAAACTAAAACATATGTTTCATAAACATAAAGGAAATCTAATCTATGGATAGTTGGCACCCCACCAGGTATGGTCTCAAATGTCCTTGAGCTCCTTCTTCAACTGGTCCTTAGATGGCTTTATCCTTGACTTTGCTCCTTTCCTACAGGTATTGTGCCCCCAACCATGCATCAAACAAATTGGTAAGTGGAATTTAATATTGTATCTTTAAAGAAAACATGTGAGCTGAAAATAAACTTTAAACATTAAACATTGAAAAAGGGACACCATTACTTTTAAATTACTTCTTTTATCTTGACCTATATAAGAATCCTCATGTTTTGCACCGAAGTGCCTCTTATCTTATGCACTAAAGTGCCTCTTGGGTTGCATCAGAGTGCCTCTTCTCTTATGCACCAAAGTGCCTCTTAGTTTTGCTTCGAGGAGCCTCTTGGTGAGGATCTTACATAAGTTGTCTTTTAATCATTATCTTTCTCTTAAAACTCTTAACTTTCTCTTAGAATCTTAATCTTATCATTAATTGTAATGTTCATGCAAGATAATAAATAAATATTTACAACAAAGTATGACTTTTAGTTTATTATATAATCATTAACTTTTAACAATTGAAACAGTAAATAATCATTCATAGCATTCATTATACACATACTTAAAATCAATCAATAATTATGGTCAAAGTGCATGGACCACTTAACTCTCTCTTAGAAGATATCCTAGTTTCTTCCTTAGGTTTAGGAAACCCTAATCTCATTCTTGGGGGTTAAGAAACCCTAATTTCCATGTTATAACAATTATCATTAATTAATAATTACTATTCAACCTAATTTCTAGGGTTTTGGGATTCTTGATCAAAACAGGGAAAACCGGAGTCGAATTAGGTTTTGAAACTTAGTCCATCTTGTAGATCTAGAAAAACTTAGAAAAATTCATATAAGGTTCATCTCCATCTGAGCTCTGTAGTAATTTATATGAATTTATTAAGATTAGGTCTATTCTGGCCAATCAGAAAGCTCAGAAAAACCACGTATGTGCATTATAAAAAATATGAGCACTCTACTCGCTCAAAGGTAAGCCTGTGGCTGAAGAAAAAGATCATTGAATAAAAGGTCTGACCTTGGTGGCGCATAACACAAGACTTATAGATGTGGGCAAAACTGGGAAACAAGGTCAGCAATTCTTCCTCTCAACAAAGAACAACAGAATAAGCTCGACCAAATCTCGCAATATGTAGACCTCGATTAGGTTCCTGTTCTCTAAGAATCAAGGTGTTGGGCACCTTCATGATGGCCTGACAAATTCAAAGAACCAAACATGAGCACCTCCAGTGACAGAAAGCCCTAAGAACATTATCATCCATGGTGGTAGCAGGGCATAGGTCGGAATCATCAAAAATAGGCAAAACCTAAGGCGAGAAACTACCCTGGACCATGGGTTAGTCCCGAAGAAGCAAACATAGAAAGAACATACCAAATCTCAATTATTCTAGGTGGAAAAACCTCTGCGGATACGTGAAATATAGAGTAGACATACGAAATTGGGGGGAAAATGACGGAATACCTGAATAGGGTGAAGAATTGATTAAAACTACTGCTCGAGAAGATGTGCAGGCATTCCCTTGAACTATCTTAGAGTGTCGTTGATCCTTTGAGGTGCCTAGGGCATCGTTGTAGGCCGGCGGAGGTAGCCAGAATAAGGCTGAGTAGGGGAGGTCATCGCGAACAGGCGAGAGAGAAAAAGAACAGCAGAGAATGGTTCCCTGATGGCCGTTAAATGTTTTTGCGAGGCGGGTTATATATGTGACGCCCTATAGAGGACTGGAGTCACTGTCGAGGTGGGAAATAGGGGAGGAAGGGGGAGTTCTAGTCAACCTATGGTTCTAGGGCATGAAGCCCCGTCATTTTTAGGATCAAACTATCCAGGACGCATCTCTAATGGTGAAGAGAGTCCCAAATTCTTGCGACACCGATGAGAGATAGAGAGAGCGGGTGTCAAGAGGTGGCTGGTCACTATGGAGTCCCTGCCTCACTAGACTCAAGTGGAGGGGATGGTCTCCCCATGCATGGCTAGATCCATAAGAGACCGACCCAGATTGGGTCACTAGCATAGCTGCATGACAGGATAAATCGGCTGGATATAGGATTAGATTATTATAGGAGTATATATTAGATTAGGTCATTTCCTTATTATTTCAATTGGATTAGCTAGGCGACTCCAAATCTTATCAAATTTCATGTGTTACTTAATTGGGACACAAGGAACCCAAAAATAGGGTTAGATTCCTGATTTGGCCAACTTAGGTTGTTATTTCTCTCTTTTAGGATAAACATTTAATTTGTCATACAAGATTATTTAAAATGAATTTGAGGATATTCTTTTGGGAAAAACCCAACCTTATCATAACCAACTTTTGTTAAAATTATTGGGCCATAAAAAGAATGTTGATTGGGTTAATTTCATATAAAACCTTAAATGTCCATTATTGGATGCTTAGAGCTACATTGGTGATATTAAGTATCAATTTAGGGAAAAACTTATCAAATTTAGTTTATTTAACAAATTAGGAGTCATCATTGCATTATCATATGTTTTAATTATCAATTTTGAAACAAAACAAATTAGGGTTTCAAAAAATTTAGGGTGTTACACGTCACCAAGATCATCACTCATTTGCTCATGATCATCAAACCCTAGAACAAGCTCCACAAGAGTCATCAAGCAAAACCACTTAGGAGAGAGAAAACCAAACTACAACACATGTGATAAAAACACCCAAAACTACAAAGGAAACATGATGGCTAAACATAATACATGGTCACAAAACCGAAGCTCAAGATGCATGCAAGATCACCCTCTCATGATCAGCTAGAAAACGTGCTCATAACAATTAGTGTCATAGAAAGAGAGTATATTTCATGAGAAAAATACAAAGTCATAAACCATAGATTACAAGATCATCATATACCATCTTAAAATCATCTTTAGATATGGAAACAAGAACGTGCAAGCATAAAAGTAAGGTGCTAATGATAGAAAGAGGTAGAGAGTTATATAACCCACTTGATTTGAAGAGAAATCAAGCTCCAAGCTCAAGCTTCAAACATGAGGAAGGAAGCTCCAACAAGATCACCACTTCTTCCATAAGGTCACCTTCAAAAATAAGAACATCTTGGTCAAAAGGTAGCTCAAGAAAAGAGCAATAAGGATTTTAGGACAAACCAAAGAAGGAAGGAGAAAAGAGAAGAAAACATCCTTCCACTAGTTACCACCATGTCAAAACACAGTCTAAAGGCCTTTGTGAGGAGGAGTTTCTCTCAAGGCGACCACCAGGGTAGAACCCTAGTCTATGGTCAAGAAAAGAGGAGAAGAAGATGGGGGTTTCCAAGGGAAACCGTGATAAAGATGATAAAACTACTTACCAAGGAACGAAACCACCACAAGTGTAACATCCCATGATTTGAGGCCTCAGATAAAATGATCTTATAAGGAATGATTGGACTACCCATATCACCAAGGTGCACCTCCTTTTCCAGGAGCCCATCACTAAAGAACTCCATAGTTAAGTGTGCTCAGCTTGTAGTACTAGAATGAGTGACCAGTCGGGAAGTTGACCTCGGCTTGCGCATGAGTGAGGAAAAAGTGTGTAGTTAAGGCTAGTGGTGGTCTGTGGGGCCAGTTATCATTCATGAAACTCAATTAGAGCCTTGGGCGGTGGGTGGGTGTTACAAATGGTATCAGATCCATAACCCCTCCAGTAGGTGGGCGCTGGTATTCCGTGATTGGGAGTTGCGTGTCCATGGGCCATTCTGGGTCTGCACTAAAATGGGGTGATATTATGAGGCCATATAGTTGAGCCTTGACAAGGACGTCAAGATTCTAAGTGGGGGAGATTATGACATCCCAGGATTTGAGGCCTCAGATAAAATGATCTTATAAGGAATGATTGGACTACCCATATCACCAAGGTGTACCTCCTTTTCCGGGAGCCCTTCACTAAAGAACTATGTAGTTAAGCGTGCTCAGCTTGGAGTAGTACTAGGATGGGTGACCAGTGGGGAAGTTGACCCTACCTTGCATATGAGTGAGGAAAAAGTGCGCATTTGAGGCTAGTGGTGGTATGTGGGTCCAGACGTCATTCATGAAACTCTACTAGAGCCTTGGGTAGTGGGTCCGGGCATTATAACAAGGAGGAAGATTGAGCTTCAAGGCACCACATGCAAGGATGATCCACCTCCAAAGAACCAAGAACAACACTTTCTTTGCTTCACCAAGATCTAAGGATGAGCACAGGGGAAGGGAGAAGAAGGATGGCTGAAAAAGATCACTTGGATGGAGAGAAAAGGGTTTATATACCCAAAGGAGGAGGGAATTAAGGTATATATGCTGTGTCAACACCAAAAGGAACCAAAGGGACACTTGTCCACCCAAGAAACCAACATGCAACCACTTAAAACATGCATGCACGAGGTGGTGATATAACCTATGTTGGGTATCAACCTCTCAAAGTCACCCACATATAGGTCGCGGTCGAGACAAACCAAGGGAGGTCGAAACAAGCACAAAGCAACTTGTTTCGGTCGAGACAAAAAGGATCACCAACCCAAGGTCGAGACACACCTCAAGGGGACCACTGTCTCAACCCAAGGTACACCCAAGACCATCATAGTTGAGATAAGAGAAACCAAGGAAAGTGTCTTGGTCGAGACACACTAAAACACCCATTAGGTCATGACATAGGTTGCTACAACCATCAAGATACTCATGGTCGAGACACTAAAAACCCTAGAAACCCTAATCACCCCTAAGGGTGCCACCACTTGTCCAAGGCTCAACCAAGGTTCCCCTATGTATCTTTGTCTCTCTTAAGATGCCAAAGTACTAAGGGCACACTCTACATGTGACAAATCACAACATAACCCCTCAACTTGGGTAAATTGCAATTTGGTCCAAAATAAGCAAACATAGCTCAAACAACATCTAAATAGGACCAAACTTTAAACATAAGCATGTCACATGATAAAAAAAAGTGTGCAATTAAGGCTAGTGGTGGTCTGTGGGGCCAGTTGTCATTCATGAAACTCTACTAGAGCCTTAGGCAGTGGGCCCGAGCGTTACAACAAGGAGGAAGATCGAGCTTCAAGGCACCACATGCAAGGATGATCCACCTCTAAAGCACTAAGAACAACACTTTCTTTGCTTAACCAAGATCTAAGGATGAGCACAGGGGAAGGGAGAAGAAGGATGGTTGAAAAATATCACTTGAATGGAGAGAAAAGGGTTTATATACCCAAAGGAGGAGGGAAGTAAGGTATATATGATGTGTCAACACCAAAAGGAACCAAAGGGACACTTGTCCACCCAAGAAACCAACATGCAACCACTTGAAACATGCATGAACGAGGTGATATAACCTATGTTGGGTCTCAACTTCTCAAGGTCACCCACATATAGGTCGTGGTCAAGACAAACCAAGGTAGGTCGAAACAAGCACAAAGCAAATTGTCTCGGTTGAGACAAAAAGGATCACCAACCCTAGGTCGAGACACACCTCAAGGGGACCACTGTCTCAACCCAAGGTACACCCAATACCATCACAGTCAAGACAAGAGAAACCAAGGAAAGTATCTCAGTTGAGACACACTAAAACACCCATTAGGTCATGACATAGGTTGCTACAACCACCAAGATACTCATGGTCAAGACACTCAAAACCCTAGAAACCTTTATCACCCCTATGGGTGCCACCACTTGTCCAAGGCTCAACCAAGGTGCCCCTATGTATCTTTCTCTCTCTCTTAAGATGCCAAAGTACTAAGGGCACATTCTACATGTGACAAATCACAACATAACCCCTCAACTTGGGTAAATTGCAATTTGGTCCAAAATAAGCAAACATAGTTCAAACAGCATCCAAATAGGACCAAACTTTAAACATAAGCATGTCACATGATAAAAAAAACATCCCAATGGATTATAGAAAAGTTATAAACATCGACATTAAGCAAAGAAAGCATACCCAAGCACTAATCTAGGTTAGGGGCCTTACAACCATAAACCACTAACAAGGATTTTGCCCCCAAAATCATATGCAAAAAGAGACTGGTACTTCCTTTTCATATCTTCCTCAAGCTCCCACGTGGCTTTCTCTATGCCACGGTGATGCCACAGAACCTTCACCAAAATGATGTCCTTCTTCTTTGACTTCTTGATCCTCCTATCCAGGATCAACATAGGTCCCTCTACATAAAACACATCCTCATCAAGCTCCACCTCTACTGGCTGCAAAACTTGCTCTGTATCTGGATGACACTTCCTTAGCATGCTAACATGAAATACTAGATGTAACCTATGCAAATCAGGTGGCAACTCCAATTTGTAAGTCACCTTCCCAACACGAGCCACTACAGGGTAAGGTCCCATAAACCTAAGAGACAACTTACCCTTCCTTCCAAACCTCAAAACACCATTCCAAGGAGAGACCTTGAGATACACTCTATATCCCACCTGGAACTCCAAGTGTCTACACCAGTTATCTACATATGACTTTTGTCTATCATGTGTTGCCTTCAGTTGTTGTTAAATCACTTTGATTGTCTGTTGCACAAGCTCAGGACCTAGAATATGATACTCACTGGTCTCATACCAACACAACGGTGACCTACAACATCTCCCATACAACGCCCCATAGGGGGCCATGTCGATGCTCCAATAATAACCGTTATTGTAGGCAAACTCTATTAGACTGAGGTGTACATCCCAACTGGCCAAAAAGTGTAACACATGGGCTCTCGATAGATCCTCTAGCACTTGTATCGTCCTCTCAGACTAGCCGTTTGGCTGATGATGAAATGTCATCCTAAACGTCAACTGAGTTCCCATAGTTGTGTGCAAGTGCTCCCAAAAATGACTTGTGAACTGAGGTCCTCTATCTGACACGATAGTAGTTGGGATACCGTGCAAATGAATGATATGATCAACATATATCCGAGCTAGACTCTCTGTAGTATATGTTGTCTTCATAGTCAAAAAGTGTGATGACTTGGTCAACCTATCAACGATCACCCATATGGAATCATGACCTTCGACTGTCCTAGGTAGACCAACAACAAATTCCATAGTCACATGATCCCATTTCCACTGTGGTATAGGCAATAGTTGCAACGTCCCTGTAGGCTTTTGATGCTCTACCTTAACATGATGACACACTAGACACCTTGCAACAAACGTTGCCACATCACGCTTCAAGCTAGGCCACCAATACAAATCTTTAATATTATGGTACATCTTGGTGCTACCTAGGTGCATAGCATACATTGAAGAGTGAGCCTCTTCTAGAACCATCCTCCTCATATTATTAGCATCAGGAACCACAACTCTGCTGTGGTAGAAAATTGTCCCATCTTCTGCCTCATGGAAGCCATCACACTTCTCGTTGTTGAACTCTAATCGTATGTATTGTATCATAGTATCACTCTAATGTGCATCACAGATCTATTTCTTCAACGTAGGCTTCACTTGTAACTGTGCCAATAGACCAGCCAACATAGACACCTCTAGTTGAACGTTCATCTGACGTAAGGAGACCAACATGTCTCATTTATGTCACACCAAAGAGCACAAATGCTTTTTGTCTGTAGAATATGATGAAGAAGATTGTTTGCTCAAAGCATATTCCAAGACATTTGCCTTTCTTGGATGGTAATCAATTGTGTAGTTGTAGTCCTTGATTAGCTCCATCCAGCATCGCAGTCGCATGTTCAGCTCCTGCCGCAAAAAGATGTACTTCAGGTTCTTGTGATCTATGAAGATCTGACACTTCTCACCATAAAGGTAGTCCCTCCAGATCTTTAAGGCATGGACCACTGTAGCTAGCTCTAGATCATAGGTTGGGTACTTCTCCTCATGTTTCTTACGTTGTTGCAAAGCAAAAAAAATCATGCTCTTATCCTGCATCAGCACACAACCAAAACCATTCCATGACACATCATAGAAGACTATGTATTCTTTCCCTTGCTCAGGCAGCACTAACACTGGTGCACTAGTCAGTTTCTCCTTTAACAACTGGAAGGCACGCTGACACTTATCTTCCCATATGAAAGGCACGTCTTTCCTCGTCAGCTTTGTTAGGGGTAATGCCACTGAACTAAAGTTCTTAATGAACCTCCTTTAGTATCTCGTCAAACCCAGAAAACTACGAACTTCTGTCAGTGTCTTTGGATGTTGCCACTCTATCATAGATTCTACCTTCTTGGGTTCCACATGAACACCTTCAACAGATATCATATGTCCTAGGAAGGACACCTCCTTCAGCCAAAACTCATAGTTGTTGGACTTTGCATACAACTGGTGTTGTCTCAACATGGTCAACGCTAGACGCAGATGTTTCTCGTGTTGATGGATGTCCCAGGAGTATATCAAGATATCATCTATAAACACTACCAAAAATTGGTCCAAATAAGGCCTATACACCATGTTCATCAGAGCCATACAAAATGAATCGACCTTCAAGCAGAGGGTTGACCATCGGGGAGAGGTACAAATTGACGTTGTTGGTGTATTGGTTAGCCCAAATGGTATAACCACAAACTCATAATGACCATACCTAGTCCTAAATGTTGACTTAGGTATGTCATATGCCTTAATCTGCAACTGTTGATATCCCAATCTCAGATCTATCTTGGAGAACATTGTGGTTCCTTGCAACTGATCAAATAGGTCATCAATCTGTGACAAGGGATATTTGTTCTTTATCGTCACTTTGTTCAATTATTTGTAGTTGATGAACAATCTCATAGATCTATCCTTCTTTACAAACATCATTGGAGCACCCAATGGTGATGTACTAGGCTTGATGCAACCTTTCTCAAGCAGCTCTTGTAACTGTTCTTCAACTTTGCCATCTCAGATGGTGCCATCTTGTACGGTGAATGAGCTATAGGCTAGATACTCAGAACTAGATTGATCTCAAAATAAATCTCTTAAGGTGGGGGAACACCTGGAAACTCTTCTAAAAACATGTCCTCAAACTCACAGACCACTGCTACCTCCTGAATACTAGGACTCCTCGCCTTAGTATCCATCACATGTGCCAAAAATGCCTTGCAACCCTACCTCATCAGCTTCTCCACCACCATCACTGACACCAGACATGTCGGGAGAATCTTCCTATTTGCTTGGAAGATCCATGTCACATCCCTATCCCGAAACTTCACCACCTTAGCAGTACAATCCAAGACCACTTGATATTTCTCCAAGGTATCCATTCCAAGGATCACATCAAATCCATGCATTTCAAGTGGTATGAGATCCACTTGAATGCGATGTCCTAAAAAATAAAGGACACAGGAAGGGAACACCTCTGGCAACTCTATGGAATCGACCAATGGGGTTTCTAAATAAAGGCTATCACATTTAAATCTAACAAGAAAAGATCTACTAGAAATCACTTCACGGGTGATAAAAGAGTGTGTCACACTGGATCAACCAAAATAGATATAAAGTAAGAAGAAGACAAATCAGAATGAAATAACTCCATCTGACTTGTCACTACTGGCGGGTTGACCACTCCTTCTGGCTGACTCATGGCATAGAATATAGTCATCATCTACTAACGTCCCCATCCTCTATTGGCATGTCATGAAGAACCAGCCTGCTATGCATGTCCATGTCCTCATCCTTCTCTACTATTTTACTATTGTCTCTGCGAGCCATGTTGACTCTATCTCGAAAGTTGGGTCACCTCATCATCCTTAATGGAACAAAACTACTTGGTATGCCCAACCTGACCACACTTGTAGCACATTTTTCTCTCATACCATGGCCTCTACGGCCCTATCACTAATACTGACACTATGATAGGGGCTCCTGTAGGTGGAAAGATGCAGCCTCTGCCTTTACTAGGCGATCACCGAGTCTATGCACTGGACCTCTACTGAGTTGGCGGTGCATAAAACATAGGATTCTTAAAGCCTCTTGATGACTATCCTTAATATTGCATAGGCCTCTTCTTGGCACTATTCTCCCACTTCTCAATCACTGGTCGTTCAATCCTCCTAATAGATTCCATGAACGTCATAAACTTCTCACGATTCTTAAGTGTTGCCACAGCTGTCATCAGCTTACTATTTAGACCCTTCTCAAAACGTATGATCATCTCCTCATCTGTCGCCTCCATGTGAGGACAGAACCTTAGCAACTCCATGAATCTTGCCTCATATTCATCGATCGTCATGGGTCCTTGCCTAATCTTCTCGAACTAGGAGATCTTCTCATCAAGATAGGTATGTAGGAAGTACATGCTGACAAACTCTTATCTAAACTCCTCCCAACTGATATCAACACCTAGTCATTTCTCCTCCTCTATGGCCCACCAATGGCCATCACTTCCCTTTAGAAGGTAAATTGCATGCTTCATCTTGTCATCCTTGGGGATGTTAAGGATCTTGAAGGCCTTCTCCAACTCTGTCAACCAAAAATCTACATCTGTTGGATCCACCATACCAGCATACTCCACAACTCCGACACACCTCAACCTCTCGAAGGTATTCCTAATGCCCAAGGATTATGCATGGGGAACAGCTGCCCTAGTCTGGGGGATAGGTATCATGTCCGCCATGTGCATCATTGTCGTCATGAACTGTTGCAAGATGGACTGGAAAGTTGGATTTTCCATCATGGTTGGATCAAACTGGGGCACTTCAGGTGCCCTTTCATCGACAACCTACCTCCTTGCACCTCCACCTGGTGCAGCAACACCACTCTCAGCAATGTGTTCTTTGTGTTCTCTAGCCACCTTTTTACCTCTTCTTCTTCTGCATAAGCAGAAGTCACCATAATATAAATTGGATGACACTAGAATAGACACAACCCTAGTCCTATGCCCTAGTAGATTCAGTGAACCTAAAGCTATAATACCAACCAAAGTGTGATGCCCCGACACACTACAAATGAGATTACTCAAAACCAAATAGTGAAATTAAGACTAAACATCTAAGCTACCATAAAACACAGGAAATTAAAAAAGATTTCATAAAACCATAAAAGTTGCAACATATTGCACATGAATCCACAAGGGCCACCTGTATTTCATATCACCTGCCCAAAACATTATACATGATATTTTTCACTGGCTCTCTAACCACATCCTGTTACACATGATAACCTATTCATATACATATATGCCATCTCTATACAACAACATGCATAAACCCAAAACCTCGTATCGATACATACAACAAAAACCTCCCCCAAGGACTTGAGTGCATAAGGATGACACATAGGACTCTAATTCTATACACAAGCACCACTTCCAACCTTTCAACAACTATTGGTCCTATTGCTGCTCAGCACCACCAGCATGATCTCTACTCCCTCATGCTCAACCACCTAAAATATGTAGAAACTCATGGGCTGAGACCAAACGTCCCATTGAGAGATATAACCTTCTTCCAATGTATATTAAAATCATAGATAATTAAATAGGTAGATATCATACTAAGCAGGTTGAGAAGATTCAACTATACGATATATAATCAACAGATAAAGCAAATTAAGTAAGACTAGACAACTACCACTGAGCAGTAGAGAAATTTATATTCTAAGAAGGAATATGAAGAATATGTATAAGAGTTCACTTCTCTTACTGTCTTATAGTTCAAGAAATTGATAAAAAGATAAGGAGAAGGGGTCAACCAATATTCTTCGTATTTGGCCCTAATCAAGATATGCTACAAGTTTTGTTATGTGTTTTATTATTATTTCCCTGAGGATTTGAGTTGTACCATCCAAATCCAACCGACCACTGCTAAATCAAAATCATTGCCATACAAGGTCAATGGAAGAGCCAGAATCCACAACCTCACACGCCTCTAGGTCAGCAAAGAGAAAACACTACAGAGACATATCAGTCAACTGCAACAATGACGTATAGTCAAGCTCAAGGATTGGCTCACACATGGCCATCCACATATATAATCACACATATCCCACCTTGGCACAGGTAACAATGCTAGAATAATAGGCTCATGCATGTCCATTCTAAAAAGGAGTGGCTCATGCATGGCCATCCATATCACTAGGAGATCAGATCACGCATGGCTGTCTCATACAACCTGTAATTGTAGATACAAGGAGATACTTGAATTGCACCCTTGCATATTCAAAAATATGCACTCCGAGTTATAGTCCTTTCACCAATCCAGTAATTAAAGCTGACACTGGAAAGGATCTATGGCATAGGTCACCTACATGATTAGGTTTCACCTTGATTAGTTAAGACAATTGGTTGAGTTTTAGCATCAATCAAGTTACAACATATAAAGCCAAAACAAACTCTACAAGAATAAGGGTATAGTACAACTTTAGAAGATATAAAACATATAAGGTGTGAACTCTTCGCACTATCACCACAAGCTTCCTATAGCATTGTCATTCACAAGGCCACCACCAATGTCACATCATTTGGGAACATCAATCCCTCAATCATATCACTAGACATTATCACCTCACAGTAGGCATCATGCCATCACCAGGTCATAGGACCCCATCACATACACCCTACATGTGCATCATTCACATTATGCCTCATCAATGTGCATGATCACCACTCTGTTTCATATAATTATCACCGCAACATACACAAGCTATGGCATACTTATCACCTAAAAGGGTAGAGATTTATAAACAAGAGAGAGAGAGAGAGAGTATTACAATATAGTAACCACTCCAAGTGAGACAAAGCAAACACATCAATTTTCTCATCATTATTGTTAGGGTTACATGTAGTCGGTTATGGTTTATAAGAGATCACCAAACCCTAGGTACACCTTCTCCCATTTCCTTGGAACATGTTATCATTAGCACATCATAAAGTAACATGATAGGAGTAATAGATTAAAGGTACTAGCTATGTACATGTATATGTGCAACATCTCATTGTTATGCATGTGTTATGACCAGCCATCACCCATACATGTGTCACACAACCACACACAACACAAGTGTGTCTAGAACGAGACAAACCACCCTGGTCACAACCAAGGCACCATGTGTCTCGACCACCATGCAAGCATGGTGTCGACCACGACAAGATCATGTCTCAATCACACCATAGTCATGGTCTCGACCGCAACACCACCCAGCTAGGTTGCAACTATAATTATCAACACTTTGGTCATGAACGCGACACACCATTGTTAGGTGTCTTGACCCATCAACTCAACGTCTCGACCGTGACATCCCAAGCATAGTACAGTGTCGAGACCGGTAAGAATCAGGCGCCGCGACCCAAGCGAAAAACAACATCTCGCTCACCCATCATAGTAGGAGCTACGACCAACCAATACAAATAAAAGGGGTGTCAATCTGAAAGAAGAACCATGTGTCTCAACCCAAAGACAAAGCCAAGGAAAGTGTGTCTCAACCCAAATCAAAAGTTGAATCAACCGAAACAAAGGTAAAGAGTAGGAAAACCTGGCGTCACCAAGATCATCACTCATGTGCTCATGATCATCAAACCCTAGAACAAGATCCACAAGAACCATCAAGTAAAACCATTCAGGAGAGAGAAAACCAAACTACAATGCATGCAAGAAAAACACCCAAAACTCCAAAGGAAATGTGATGGCCAAACTTAAAACATGGTGACAAAACCAAAGCTCAAGATGCATGCAAGATCACCCTCTCATGATCACTTGGAAAACGTGCTCATAGAAATTAGGGTTTTAGAAAGAGAGTTATCTTCATGAGAAAACTACAAATTCATAAACCCTAGACTACGAGATCATCATCTACCGACTTAACATCATGTTTAGATACAAAAATAAGAGCATGCAAGCATAAAAGTGAGGTGCTAATGATAGAAGGAGGTAGAGAGTTATATAACCCATCTGATTTGAAGAGAAATCAAGCTCCAAATAGGAGGAAGGAAGCTCCAACAAGATCACCACTTCGGTTACAAGGTCACCTCCAAAAAGAAGAACACTTTAGTCAAAAGGTAGCTCAAGAAAAGAGTAAGAAGGACTCTAGGCCGAACCAAAGAGGGAAGGATAAAAGAGAAGAAAACATCTTCCTACTAGTTAGCATCATGTCAAAACACAGTCTAAAGGCCTTTGTGAGGAGGAGCTTCTCTCAAGGTGACCACCAGGGTATAACCCTAGTCTATGGTCAAGAAAAGAGGAGAAGAATATGGTGGTTTCCAAGGGAAAACGTGATCAAGATGATAAAACTACTTACCAAGGAAAGAAACCAGCACTAGGAGGAAGATCGAGCTTTAAGGCGCCACATGCAAGGATGATCCACCTCGAAAGCACCAAGAACAACACCTTCTTTGATCCGCCAATCTATAAGGACCAGCACAAGGTAAGGAAGAATAAGGATGGCCGAAAAAGATCACTTGCATGGAGAGAAAAGGGTTTATATAGCTAAAGGAGGAGGGAAGTAAGGTATAGATGATGTTTCAACACCAAAAGGCATCAAAGGGACACTTGACCACCCAAAAAACCAACATTCAACCACTTAAAACATGCATGCATGAGGTGGTGATATAACCTATGGGGTCTTGACCTCTCAAGGTCATCCACATATAGGTCGCAATTGATACAAACCAAGGGAGGTTGAAACAAGCACAAAGCAACTTGTCTCGATCGAGACAAAAATGATCACCAACCCTAGGTCGAGACACACCTCAAGGGTACCATTGTCTCAACCCAAGGCACACCCAATACAATCACGATCGAGACAAGAGCAACCAAGGAAGGTGTCTCGGTCTAGACACACCAAAACACCCACTAGGTCATGATATAGGTCGCTACAACCACCAAGATACTCATGGTCGAGACACTCAAAACCCTAGAAACCCTAATCACCCCTAAGGGTGCCACCACTCACCTAAGGCTCAACCAAGGCGCCCTATGCATATTTCTCTCTCTTAAGATAAAAAATCAGTAAGGGCACACTCTACATATGACAAATTGCAAGATAACCCCTCAACTTGGTCAAATTGCAATTTGGTCCAAAACAAGCAAAATAGATCAAACAACATCTAAACAGAACAAACTTTAAATATAAGCATGTCACATGATAACAAAACATCTCAAAGGATTAGCAAAAAATTCTAAACATCATCATTAATCAAATCAAGCATACCCAAGCACTAAGCTAGTTAGGGGCCTTACATCATCTTTCTTAAAGGCCACTCATACCATGCCATATTGATGGTCTAATTTTTTTGACTATGATACTTGAGTCTTCTTTTACTAAATCAAGTCCTCAATAGAATGTTTACTATCATACACTTTTCTTTGTGTGTCTGGCCATAAAATGGAATTCATGGTAGGATTGTATGTTGTACGTAGGAGGCAAAGTGTTGGGTTTGACCATGGTTATGGGATCTTCATTAATGATTTCCCAATTTATAATATGTCAATGGAGGTTTTCTCAAGAGAGTTGAACACTAGTTGTTGCTTAGAATTACGTGGTTTCCTCTGGCATTTATTTTGCACCTGGTTTGTTGCTACTTCTGGTGCGAATATTTTTGTTTGAGATCCATCTACTAGTGGCCTATATGGATAGAATGGCATTAGAAACCCATAAATGACTCTAGTTATTGTTGGTACCTTTAACTTATTAGTATAGGTTGTCAGTGTTGTTATTACCCCTCCATAGTTGGAGCTTTAGTTTCAAAAAATTGTGAAACCATATCATAGCTCTCATTGTAGTTTCTAAATCTACCATACTTAAGTTTGTTTATGAATGTCTTATCAGAATTTACCATGTTCCCTAAAGTTTCATAGAGACATGAGCTAACTACGACCTTGATGTGGGTCCTAGCATTAATAAACTGGCATAAGATGAGTGTGATTGGTTCATCAATAGCCATGATATTGCTAGCAAGGTTACTTTCACTCATATCTATAAATTCTTCATGAGATGGCCGATTATTCACTTGGGAGGCCATTTCACGCCGCCTACTGACAAACTCAATGAATAATCCATTGGTCTTCCAATTTTAGATATTCTAAATTTTCCTTTTAGGAAAACAATTCACTTTGAAGACATAGTGATCCACAAATATTGAACGATTATTCCCATGAGGATATTGTTTTTGTTCAATGTCATGTACAAAATCAAGGTTTGGGCATGTTAGACTTCTCTAAAAGATGTGGATGTGGAACTTGTCCTTCCCTTAATGTTTTGCCATGTATATGAAGTATGCCCGTAGATATGCCACATGATCACCTTTATCATTGTACTTCTCTAGTTCATGTAGCTCAAGTTTATCCAACAAGCTTGTCTTTAGATAGTGAGTGTGGTTTTTGAGGAAGTCCCCCTTGTCTTGGATTTCTCAAATTCTTGGACCATGTGATTCAATTCTTTTTTTTGTTCCTATAAAAC
Source organism: Alisma plantago-aquatica (assembly GCA_963693085.1). NCBI lineage: Eukaryota > Viridiplantae > Streptophyta > Magnoliopsida > Alismatales > Alismataceae > Alisma > Alisma plantago-aquatica. Next base: position 714,518,779 of record OY856412.1, on the reverse strand, counting down.
TTTGTTAAGGTTTGGGATGACAAGGGTCTTGAACTATTGGGTGGTATTCATAATATCTATTATTAATACTTCTGGCATCAAATGAAAATGCTCATCAGTCACTCAATTTGGGGTTGTTGATGCAAAATATGGAAAAGAAGATTAATTTCATTGGAGAATAAAGTTGTGATAAAATAAATAAATTTGAGGTATTTGTGAAACCCTATTTTCTAGAACTTTAGGAGGCTACTGAGAGTTGAGGTTTTGGAGTTGACCATGGGGCATGTTAGGGCCCATTCCTAATCATGCACCACCTATAGTCTAATAAGCCTTTACCGGTCTATCATGGGACATTATCTTAGATAACCTGAGCCACTTGTATAAGTTCTTCCTCCTTAGTTGGTCTAAAATTCTCATCATTGGGGTTATCATAATCTACCTAGAGAGAGGTGGTTGTAAATACTTTGTTGCGGGATCCTCAGTGGGATGTATGAGCGTCCTTGCTATTTTTGGCCCTCATCCATTCAGAATTGCTGACTCATCTCATTTACTAGTGAAGCAATGACCTTTTGGTCTCTAGTATAGAGGTTTCTAGACTATATGTTATCATCAATAGAGGCATAAACATGTTCTTTTGTTTGAAATTGTAAGAAAATTGGATTTGGTGGAATTTGGCACCTTAATTGAGCATGATGTTAGAAGTATATGTAAAATATAAAAGCTTGCAATGAGATGATATGGCACCCCTTCAAATTTTGTGTGAGCTTATTTTTTATTTTAATAGTTTGACTCTTTTTGGTAGACAAGGTGGCTTCACTAGAAGAAGTTAGACTAGTTGGAATTCACTTGACGATGAATGTAGGCTGTGATATAATGCGGGATATCTTTCCAGTTGGTGTTGAACGATAGTAGAAGGATATTTATGTGTTGGAATGATAGTTATTATTTTTCATATTAATAACTCTACATCCACATGACTCTCTCTATATTATTTGCAATCATTGGGTCATCTTTCTATTATTTATGGGGGAGGTGGGGAAAGTGTAGAACCTTAAAGGAGGATGCATCCCCTTTGTAGTATATAATGGATGAAAAGATGGGAGGTTGCTTGAATGGAGGTTAGCCACCATCCAATATATGGTACATGTGAAAGCCTTTATTTATGGTTACATTTCATGGAATTACTCCTCAGGTGTGAAATTGTGGATAAGAACTTATGGCATGAAGAGAAGTAGTATTAGAAGGAGCCAAAAGACAAACACTCTAATATTTAAACTGATGGGTGACTATATAGATAGGCATTTGGTAGACTATTCTAAATAAAACAGACAGAATTTGTGTGGTGTTGTCCGGTATGTTAGGGCGGAATGTACATACTTCTTTGTGCGAGCCTTCCTCTCTATTATTCAAATTTGAATTTGAATTTCCAAATATCTAGTCTTCTATAATTTTTTATATTTTCAACATGTCTTGAATTTGAAAATTATATTATATTTTTTAGAAGGCTTACTTTGGATAGGACTGCCACATAAGCAATTTCTTTTATCTTCCAAAAAGTTGATTTTGGAAAAGGATTTTTGTCTAAAAATATATATTTTGAAAGGATTCTATTAGAGAATAATTATTTAATATTTTTCAAAAATATTTGAATGATAAGGATTTTTATTTCTAGATTTTGTTTGTAAAAGAATCATCTATGTTTTATTTTTTAAAACACTCTACTTTAAAAAAATCTAGTTTTCAAAATATTTTATTATAAAAAGAATTTCTTAGAAAACACTTCATTTTTATTTTTGCATGATAAGGGATGTTCTTTTTGAACTAACATAGAAGTTCAACATATATAAACCTTATGTCGATGATATCCCCCCATTTATGCCACATAACTAATGGTATCTCGGTAACATATCCCCACTTTTACTTGCATAGCTGAAAAATGATTGTCCTCATCTTCTTCAGGGTTGCAATTTGACTTTATGATGGTCTTGTTCTTCTTAAGGGTTGTAGTTTACTTTGTTCTAATAGGCCACTGCGATCATAAAACTGAAGGTACTATCCATTATATACCCCCTAATTATGGATTAAAATCAATATCTAGCATAAGGGAGTGGATGTGTTTGAAGTTAAAGATAAGCCACTTGTATGGGACCCTGCCTCTACCATTAACCTGAAAGTTTTTCAAACTAAATAACATGATTTCTACTCTTCCATACTTTGCATACTGGTTGAGATGTATGCCTTTTACAAAGTTATATGAATCCCATGCATTTGAAAACTTCATGAATTCATTGGACAATTAAGGCAAACACATATGCCACGAAATGACTATGCCACCAACATTAATGTTGAGCATTCAAGATGTTCATCAATCATTCAATTGTATCAAGATAAATATTAAATTATACATGAATAGATACATTAGCCACCTTAGATTGCGATTTAGTGGACACTTCACCAATTTTTTATGTTCCAAGTAGCACCCATATTTTTGTTGGTTGTATGTCTTGAGAGCCATGTGATTATTATAATAGGTATACTTTTACATGATTTGGTTACTGATAAGAAGAAATTCCACTTATTCTACTTGTTTCAGTTTGAGATAATAAATAAACCTAATAATGTCCCAAGAATGTTTTTACTTGATGACATATGGTTTGGGTAAGGACCTAACCATGAGATCTTACATATAATAAGAGTACTCGTTCTTGTTATATACCTATTCAGTTATTATTTTGTATAGTAAAGGACAATAATTATACACAAGACTAGCATGTATGGTGAGAGATGACTATGTCTCTTTAGTCATGATATTGGGTATCGACTCAGGTACATAGATACTTGTTAGAGAACAAGTTGTTCTGAATAGACCTGAATAGACCCACATTGACGTTGACACATGGGAGTCATGCAATGACATGTCAGAGTCATATCTCAATGTGATAGTGGTGATTATGATCCTTAGACATGAAGCCACTACATTAATACATGTTGTTTTTAGTACTTTGACACTATGCCAACGTGTTTTTAAAAAATGAGTTACCAAAAATGTGGCAATTAGGTACACTATGACACATGGGGAATACTATGAGTGGTGTAGATAAAATTTGTCCCTCCTTTGGACTGATATCCCGACTACTTGATAAGATAGACTATAAAATGCATGACCATTCTCATATGAGTAGTTATATATGATATTGAGATCACAGTATCTCGAATAGTCTATTGTAGTTCACGGATTATAGACTGAATGTTAAGAGGATGACATCCCATGCCCTCAGTTTCAATCTGGATATCTATGAAAAAGAGATTATATGATCACGGTAACATTGGTCACTTTACATGTTGTAATTGTTCTCCAAATCATTCCTATTACTTGAGCAGAAATGATATGTGGCTAGACACCAATCATTACTTTTTTTCTTTGAGCATAACTACCAATGTAATTAGGAACCTATCAGGTCATATGCATAAGGTAATTTAAGTTCTCAATCTAACAAATGATTAGAGTGGCTCTAAATCATAAATAGGTTGTTTTCCTATCTGATTGTATGACCAAAATGTTCGATCGTCCAATCAAATTGGTTGGATCAATGTATCAATTAATTGTCAACTGGTTTACTGAGTTTTCTACTAGACTTTGACCTAGTTGGAAGATCATACAACTTGATCGGTCAATCAGAATGCAATAGAGAAAGTATTAAAATGGAAAGTAATTCATATCTGGATTTGAACTGACCTAATCAGTCATTCATCTAACACGATGGGTCAATTAGAAGACTTTCTTGACCCTAATCGGTTGATTAGGTTATGTGATCAATCAATCAAAATGCATGTTTGAGTTTTTTAGTATTGGACTATTTTTTGGATTGTGATTAGAAAATAGATTGGAATTAGGGTTTGTAAAACCCACTCTCCTATATAAAGGGGTCACGTCACAAAGGGTTTAAAACTTCCTTGTGATATCTTTGAGACAAATTGTGAGACAAGTTGGTTGTCAAATTTCTATCCTAAAGAACGGAAGAAACCTAAAGGACCACTTCCCAAGATTGATGAAGAAAGGGAGTTTCAGTATAACTAGCACGTCAAAAACTTACATTCCTTTTTGACTTGGTGTCTAAGGTGGTGCACCAAATTCTCCCTCATCTGCATAGATGAAGTAGAGGCCAAGACACACATGCAGAGGCTTAGAGAATTTGTTCCAGAAGACAACAACAAGGTGACACAAAGAAGACAATTGAGCAATAGTCTGGTGGCCAATCTAGATCTCTTTTTTATCAATTTGGATTTCTTGATTGTTGTACTTGGTCTATTAGAAGTTATTCAATGACAAAAGATGTGTATTGTGGTTGGACAACTGATATGCATAGAGGTATAATCGTTATTCCTTCTTATGTCTTTTGTTTACTGACATTTTATAGTTATGATAGATCCTATGGTTAGGGTATAAAGGGTAGAATTTTTTTATTGTCTTGTGCCCCCTATTGGTGATATGCCCTGAGAGTCAATCATATGATGATTGTAATGGCATGTATTGTAATTGATTTTACTATAAATAAAGGTAATTCTAATTATTATGTTTGTTTCAATATGAGGTAATGAATACATATCATATTGTCCTACGAATGTATGACTCAATGACATGTAAAGTCAGATTGAGGACCTGAATGTGAGATCATGTGTATGCTAAGAGTATTCATTCTTGTCTGAGTACATAGTTAGATATTGTTGTGGAAATTAGGACAACAATAATACAATGATACCAATATGTGTGTTGATTAATGACTATGTCTCAATAGTCATGACATTGGATATCAAATCAAAAACTGGTATGAATAAGTGTACTAGAGAAACCCACTTTGAGTGTGACACATGGAAGCCAATTATGATGGTTGGAACCACATATCATTGTGACAGTGGTGATTGTGGTCCTTAGACCTGAAGTCACTATAGTGATCACATGTTGTTCGTGTGCTTTAGCACTACCTAATGTGACCTTGGATAAGGTTGTTATACAAATAGAGCTTAGGTGCATTGTGATACATGTGGATCATTGTGAGTGACGTAGATGGAATTTTTCCCTCCTATTGAAGTGGTCTCTTGACCACTTGATGAGTTGGACTATGAAATACATGTGACTCAATATACATTATTTAGCTCACAAGTATCTCATATATTTTAGTCTAGATCAAGAAAAAAGATTGAACACTAAGAAGGTGAGATTTTCATGCCTCATATTCAATCTAGATATTGGGGACAAAGGGATAATACAATCACTATAACATTAATCACAAAACTAGGTTAAAGTTGTTCTCCAACTTCTCTAGTTACTTGGGTGGCAATGAAGTTCTGCTAGATACCAATCATTCCTTGTGAAGTTGTAATTTGATTATGGACATCACTACTAATATAATGTGGAGCCTATAAGGTCACACACATAGGATGCTCTAGAATAGAATTATAATTTTGGACATGGTTGGAAATGTCTAAGTTATATTGATTACCAAAATGTTTAGGTAATCAACTAGAACAATTCTGGAATAAAATCCAAGGCAATTGTCTAAAAGCTTTAAGCCAATTTATCAGACCAAAATTATCAACTGATGTGATGAGTCAAACAACTAATTTTGAGTGATTGGCTGGAGTTACCAATAGGGTGACTAAAGGACAACCGATTAATATGATTAATGATCAATTAATTATTCAGTCAATTATTTTGATTAATCAATTAATGACATGATTCCAAAATATCCTAAGTACATGTTTGGTTGTCCACAAGCGGCCCACATTAAATGCAGTCACTGCTTTCTCATTTCCCATGGTTTTAGAAATCTTGCTTTCCTGCCTCTCTTATTTAAAGGGACATTGGTTGGATCACACATGCTCTTGCACGTGAAACCTAGTTGTCATCATCCTAGGGAGAAAGAGAGAAGGAGAACGCCCGTGATGCTAGCACATAACCAAGTGAGATGCTACTCCTTTCCACTTGGCTCAAGCAGGGTGACAAGGAGTTCCAGTCCATTTGTGTGGATTGCATAGAGACGTCGATATTGTGTGATTGCATTCAGTGGACATCTTCAAGGATCGTATGTGCATGAGAAGCTATACACACTAATGTGCAAGGAGGATATTACTGGACTCGCTCCATGACAAGGTATACCTCATGCACCCTCCTTCGAAATACATCATTGTCGACGAGATCTGCTTATATAAAATGTTGATTTTTTTGTTATTTCTACTGCCTTTGTCACCTCCATGATTCTTAACACCCCCTTCCCAAAAACCCAACAATATGTCCCTATATAAAAATTTAAAGGTGATCTCTTGAACAAAAAATGACCATCCTGAGATATGTAGGTGAACCATAAGACCTTCCTATTCTAGAAGATTCCAAAGCAAATTGATGAAGCCTATATTAATTTACTATAGAATATAAAAGTCCTTGTATATTGCATAAGCATTGTGCACATGTATAGACATTGATCAATATAAACAAATACAAACTCGGATGAAAAATAAGTAAAAAAAACTTTGACTTGCACATATCCATTTCCCTCCTATACAAAGCAATATACAAGTGAAGTAGTATCTTAGAACATTATTACTAATCATTGCAGGTGATAAAAGAAGTTACAGATAAGAAAATATCAGTTATGATTCTTGTATGCATGGTTATAAAAATAGTTAAACCATTAAGAACTTTGTGGACCAACAATCTCATTCTAGATTGGTGAGAACAAGCACACATCAGTTATGTGCATGTTCTTACATATCCAAAAAAAAATCAAATAATTGTTATTTAGGCTTGTTTCTCGAGAGCAATCATCAACTTAGGTGTAACGACCCAGCCACCCGATAACCCCCTGTTAAGGGAGACCAAGAGGTCAGAGGCGTTATCCCAAAATAGGATCAGTTGTTTTACAAATAATCAACAATAATTAATAAATTCTACTACAACTAAACTTTTAATGGAATAAAAATTTTATATTCATACCTTGCAAAATATAGGAAGTGGAAGTCTTTACCCAAGAAAGAACTTATCTAACTACAATCCTCCAATTATTTATTAAGCTTTATTCCATAAATGTCACTTTAAAGGAATATCTATTTTCTTGATAACCTAAAACGCCAACAAACAAAAGGGCAGTCAGTATAATGAATTATACTGGTATGTGGGGGAAACAATAATCTTGCATTTAATTGTAACAACATATTGCAAGCAATTATGGTTTAACAAGAAAACTTTATATTTTAAACATGACTACTCAATCCTTACATACCCTAGCCTCTGTGTTGTCCCTACAGTGGACATGGATACTACCTCTCATATGGTAGATCTCAGGTAACCCCCATGATCCTACCTTACAGGTAGATCAATACATAGGGTTGTGGAGTCGTATGGTCCTACCCAAGGGTAGATCAACACGTCGAATCGGGATAACCTGATGATCCTACCTTACGGGTAGACCATGTACTAGGTCATTTATCTCATCAACATCAAAGCTACAGAGGAGGACCAGGATCTGAGCTAGTTATGCACATATATTTATGGTGATAATCATAGTCACTTTATAGTTGTGTGAAATAAAAGACAATGAATCAATTATTCCAAGCAATCGATAAAACTTCGGGAATCGCCAGGAAACTAAAGCAGTTTAACCATAAGTGTAACCACATACCTATTCTTGAGCAATAGAATCCAAATTCAACAAAATATCCAAGCAAGCACCTTAATGCAAACAACCCTGAATCCCTGAAATATATAGATTACCTAATGTCAAAACACCTTCCTAATGACATGAGGATACTTTCTAAGGCTTCCAAGCCCTTAGGGTTCATTAGGGTTTCTTAGGTTTCTTTATCCAACTTTATTTCCTTTTTAGGCTAACAACCCTAAAATAGGTTTCTTATTTACAAAAGCCCTAATTATTCCAATTATCTTCATTAAGGGTTCTCTAATCTTAAATCAAGTTCAAGATCATTATATCTCTGTTGTATATTTACAATTTCATATTACAACCATTAAAACTCATATATTCCCAAATTAGGGTTTTAATCCATTAAGACATAAACATGTGCATAAAAACCCTAAAACAAGCATACAATCATCTTTTTTGGATTCTCCTTTTCTTTTATTCTCAACAAGTTAAACCAGCTAGCTCTGGGTTCGAGTGGCATTTCACCCCTAACCACAACTCATCCATTGATTCTTCAACATCAGTCGGTTCAGACCTCCACTTAGTTTCACCCAAGCTTCATCCTAGTCATGGATAGATCACCCAGGTTTGGGTCCATAAGCAGTGACAACCGCCCTATGAAGACTCACTTTCACTACAGCTTCGGTGGGTTCCCTTAACCAAGCCACTGCCTATCAGTCACCGGCTCATTCTTCAACAAGCATGCGGTCAGAGATCACATTTCTCCTCCCACTGCTTGGGAGCTCACGGTTTCATGTTCTATTTCACTCCCCAATGGGGGTTCTTTTCACCTTTCCCTCACGGTACTACTTCGCTATCGGTCACCCAGGAGTATTTAGCCTTGCAAGGTGGTCCTTGCTGATTCACACGGGATTCCATGTGCCCCATGCTACTCAGGTCAGAGCATAAACTAGTGATATTGATTTAATATTATATCAAGCAGATCTAGGAATGAATCAGTCGAATTATGTTAGGTACAAATCCAAATTAACTGATAATAGATGATATTGATTTAATATTATATCAAGCAGATCTAGGAATGAATCAGTCGAATTCTTTTAGGTACAAATAAATTTTTAATAATTTATCATGTTTTTTATCCAAATCCAAATTGGATTTGGATTTGGATAAAAAATAAATCAAAGTTTTTGCATGTACCTGATTAAAATTATTAAAATTAGAGGTATTATTAGAGACATTATTAAATATATATTATAAAAATTAAATTCATTATTATTATAATTATTATTCCTGATCGGTAAATTTAAATTAAAAAATAAAATATATATATTAAATTAAAAAATATATATAATATAACTTTTAACTTTCTTTCTTTATTTTATTTTCTTTATATTATGATAAAAAATGCATTCATCTCAACAATTTCACAAGAAGAAAAAGAAGAAAACAAGGGATCCGTTGAATTTCAAGCATTCCGTTTTACAAATAAAATATGGAGACTTACTTCACATCTAGAATTGCACAAAAAAGATTTTTCATCTCATAGGGGTCTTCGAATAATTCTAGAAAAACGCCAACGGTTGCTAGCATATTTAGCAAAGGAAAATAGAGTACACTATAAAAAAATTAATAAGTCAACTAGATATTTGAGAGCAAAAAACTCGTTAATTTCATCGAAACTAAATCAATTTATTAAATTTTGATTTTTATTATTACGTATTATTAATTTTTTTAGAATATTTTAGTAGAATTTTTATTAGTACTCAAAAATTACTATTAAATTAGAAATAAGAATTATTAGATTTTCTATTTTTTATGAACCTCGTTTTGAGAAACTCATAAAATAATGAATTGGGGAAAAAATATATGATTGTACCGTCTACAAGAAAAGATCTCATGAAAGTCAATATGGGTCCTCAACACCCATCAATGCATGGTGTTCTTTGACTAATTGTTACTCTTGATGGTGAAGATGTTATTGACTGTGAACCCGTATTGGCTTATTTACATAGAGGGATGGAAAAAATTGTAGAAAATCAAACAATTATACAATATCTCCCTTATGTAACACGTTGGGATTATTTAGCTACTGTGTTTACATAGGTAGTAACTGTAAATGCACTAAAACAGTTGGGAAATATTCAAGTACCCTAAAGAGCCAGCTATCAGAGTAATTATGCTAGAATTGAGTCGTATAGCTTCTCATCTGTTATGGCTTGGTCCTTTTATGGCAGATATTGGTGCACAGACCCCTTTTTTATATTTTCAGAGAGAGAGAATTAATATATGATTTATTCGAAGCTGCTACAGGGATGCGAATGATGCATAATTATTTCCGTATCGGAGGAGTAGCTGTTGATCTACCTCATGGCTGGATAGATAAATGTTTAGATTTTTGTGATTATTTTTTAAAAGAAGTTACCAAATATCAAAAACTTATAACTCGCAACCCCATTTTTTTGGAACGAGTTGAGGGAATAAGTATTATTGGTAGAGACGAAGCAATAAATTGGGGTTTATCAGGACCAATGTTACGAGCTTCTAGAATACAATGGGATCTTCTAAAAGTGGATGATTATGAGTGTTACAATGAATTCGATTGGGAAGTTCAATGGCAGAAAGAAGGGGATTCACTAGCTCGTTATTTAGTAAGAATCAATGAAATGACAAAATCCATAAAAATTATTCAGCAAGCTCTGGAAGGAATTCCTGGAGGAGGAGGACCCTATGAAAATTTAGAAGTACAACATTTTGATATAACAACAAATTCTGAATGGAATGATTTTGAATATAGATTCATTAGTAAAAACCCTCACCAAATTTTGAATTATCGAAACAAGAACTTTATGTGAGAGTAGAAGCCCCAAAGGGAGAATTAGGAATTTTTATGATAGGAGATCAGAGTGTTTTTCCTTGGAGATGGAAAATTCGTCCACCAGGTTTCATCAATTTGCAAATTCTTCCTCAGCTAGTTAAAAAAATGAAATTGGCTAATATTATGACAATACTAGGTAGTATAGATATCATTATGGGGGAGGTTGATGTTGAAATGATAATTGACACGGCGGAAGTACAAGCTATTAATTATTTTTCTGGATCCGAACTTTTAAAAGAGGCCTATGAACTCATATGGGTCATTATATATCCCTATTTTGATTCTGATATTAAGAATTACTATAGGTGTACTAGTAATTGTTTGGTTAGAAAGAGAAATATCCACAGGAATACAACAACGTATCAGGCCTGAATATGTTGGGCCATTAGGAATTCTTCAAGCTTTAACAGATGGGACAAAATTACTTTTTAAAGAGGATATCCTCCCTTATAGTGGAGATATTCAATTATTCAATGTTGGACTGGCTATAGCAGTCATATCAACTCTACTAAGTTATTTAATAATTCCTTTTGGATATCGTTTTGTTTTATCCGATCTAAGTATAGGTTTTTTATGGGTTGCTATTTCAAGTATTGCCCCTATTGCACTTCTTATGTCAGGGTATGGGTCTAATCATAAATATTCTTTCTTAGGTGGTTTACGAGCTGCTACTCAATCCATAAGTTATGAAATACCATTAACTCTATGTGTGTTATCAATATCTCTACGTGTGATTCGTTATAAGATGAGTTTTTCCTTCTTTTCTTCATTTCTAAATAGGAAAAGATTTCTAATAATGGATGGATCCTTTTGTTTTTTGATTCATTATTCAGATAAATAAGTTAAACCAGATAGTTATATGAGTGAAACAAAATAGCCTATCAATTTGCAATAAGAAGATTAAATCTCATTCCCTATGTACAAGAGTAAAGAGGCAAATATAAACAGTGTAAACTATTTATCTCAAGACTAAGACTGTTTTATGACTAAGATTATTTTATTAGTCATGGTATAATGTCTTGAAGCGGGTGCAAAAGATCCAGCGGATTGGGTTTATACTATTTTTTATATGTATTACATATCAGGATCGAGCACAAATTAGTGAATGGGTAGAAATACCAAGATACACAAAAGATTAGTAATGGAGATAATGCAAAGTACCAAAAAAATATTTTTACATAAAATGAATCATAATTAGTGCTTTAAGTTAGTAAAAATGATCAAGCAGTACTTATCTACGATTCTGATCTAGAGTATGATCCTATTCACTGATTAAAGAAATGACTATCAAGAACGGATTAATCCCATTTTTCTGATTTTTCTTTTCTTTTTCAGAGTAGCCTCTTATCAGAAACAAGAACAGGAACAAAAGAAATAATGGAATGTAGAATGAATAAGAAAAGATCTTTATTTCTTTTTCTATATATTATATCTATATATCTATATATATAGAAAGAGAGAAAGAATTCTTATTTTGATTTGTGAACTAATCTCTAACTCTTTTTTGTAATCAAAAGATATGGGTCAAGGGAAAATAAATATCTATTGATACAACAAGACAACACGTATTTTATTGAAAGAGAAATTTTTATATTATAAGGGGACGAGATAAATTCAGAAGCACTTTTTTTAGTTTTTATTTGAGCAGACAGAATTACATCGGTCTAATTTAGGACTCTTCGATGTATCTTTATTCTATCTATCCTTCAATATCAACAAATGTTGAATTAATGGTAATATCCAACTAGTCTTTCTATTTATTTGTGGCCGTAGAGGAGCCGTATGAGGTGAGAATCTCATGTACGGTTTTGAAATAGCGATGGTAACAATAATGGTATCATCGACTATGATTATATAATAGTTCAAGTACGGTTGATATAGTTGAGGCATAGTCAAAATATGGTTTTTTTGGATGGAATCTATGGTGACAACCTATTGGATTTATAGTTTTTCTAATTTCTTCTTTAGTAGAATGCGAAAGATTACCTTTTGATTTACTAGAGGCAGAGGAAGAATTAGTAGCGGGTTATCAAACTGAGTATTCAAGGATCAAATATGGTTTATTTTATGTTGCTTCTTACCTAAATCTATTAGTTTCTTCATTATTTGTAACAATTCTTTACTTAGGAGGGTGGAATTTCTCTATTCTACCTATTTTTTTATTCTTGATATTTTTGGAATAAATAATATAAGTGGGGTCTTTGGAATTATAATCGGGATTCTTATTACGTTAGTTAAAACTTATTTGTTCCTATTTATTCCTATTGCAACTAGATGGACTTTACCAAGAATGAGAATGGACCAACTATTAAATCTTGGATGAAATTTTCTTTTACCTATTTCTTTGGGTAATTTATTATTGACAACCTCTTCTCAACTTGTTTCACTATAAATATAAATAAGAGAATATGATAACGACATTTGAAATTATCTTAAACAAGAGAAAGAAACATCAACTTATTTATTTCATAGATATTTACGATAAGCTCCCTATGGTAACTAGATTCATGAATTATGGTCAACAAACAGTTTGGGTCGCAAGGTACATTGGGTAAGGTTTCATGATTACCTTATCCCACACAAATCATTTACCTATAACTATTCAATATTTGTATGAAAAATTAATAACATCGGAGTGTTTCTACGGCCGAATTCATTTTGAATTTGATAAATGTATTGCTTGTGAAGTATGTGTTCGTGTATGTCCTATAGATCTACCCGTTGTTGATTGGAGATTAAAAATGGAATTTAAAAAGAAATAATTTCTTAATTATAGTATTGATTTTGGGGTATGTATATTTTGTGGTAACTGTGTGGAGTATTGCCCAACAAACTATTTATCAATGACTGAAGAATATGAACTCTCTACTTATGATCGTCACGAATTGAATTATAATCAAATTGCTTTGGGTCGATTGCCAATGTCAGTAATTAGAGATTACACAGTTCAATCAATTATGAATTCGACTCAAATCAAAATAGACAAAGATAAATCTTTCAATTCAAAAACAATTACCAATTATTGAATTTAATATAAACTAAAACATAATATAAAACCTTTTTCATTGGAATTTGGATTAATAATAACTATTGATTGTTCCTAATTATTCTTTAATTTCAATTGATAAAATTGAAATTTTGAATTGAGATAATAATCCACTTTTTTATTTAGTCACTATTTGATTTGGCCATTTCCATTATATGGTATTTAAGATAGATAGATTAAGATATAATATTAATTAATAATATTATTTTTCATATTTAATAATAATTAAGAAATATTATGCTATTCATATATCATATCAAATAAATATTATTATTTTTATGTAAATAGTATTATAAAGTATACATAAAAATACAAACAAAATTGAAAAATAGTCTTATTACTTATTATTATATTATTGTATTATTATACATATATATAAAGTATATTATGTAAGTAAATATAAAGTATATTACGTAAGTAAATGGAATGGTTTCAAAATACACAATTCCAACTCATTTTTTTGTAAAAAACTGGGATTGATATAATAATTGTATCTATATTAATCCATACTACATTAAGATTTCATTCAATTAAGAACATATTATATATAAGAAAAAAATGAGGGAATTCCTCTTTTCCTGGACTTATTTAATAAGATCATGAAATATTTTGACTTATCTATTTCTCACTTTATACATAATGGGTTTAACTGGAACAATACATGATATCCTTGTAGTATTTTTGGGATTTGTTGTTATATTAGGGGGTATAGGAGTAATTTTATTTACCAATCCCATTTTTTCAGCCTTTTCATTGGGATTGGTTCTTGTTTGTATATCCTTATTATATATTTTATCGAACTCCTATTTTGTGACTGTTGCACAGCTCCTTATTTATGTGGGAGCTATAAATGTTTTAATCATATTTGTTGTAATGTTCACAAATAGTTCTGAATATTATAATGATTTCAATCTTTGGACTGTTGGAAACGGCCTTACTTTGCTAATTTGTACAAGTATTTTTTTTCACTAATTACTACTATCCTAGAGACGTCGTGGTATGGGATTATTTGGACTACAAGATCAAACCAAATTATAGAATAGGACCTGATAAGTAGTGTTCAACAAATTGGGATTCATTTATCAACGGATTTTTTCTTCCATTTGAACTAATTTCAATAATTCTTTTAGTTGCTTTGATAGGTGCAATTAGTATGGCTCGTCAATAAAATACTAAGTATAATTTCTTAGAATTAGGAATTATCCTAAATCAAAAAAAATGTCTTGTTTTATTTTATCATGTGTTATTATTATAACATAATACTCTTTTTTCATATACATTATTTTTCATATATATATATATATATATATATATATTATAACATATTTAAGTATAATATAAAATAAATAAATAAAATAGTATAAGGTAAATAAAGTTCTAAATTTGATCTATCAACAATATTTTTTTGTTCTATAATTTTTTTAATCAAATCGTTTGAATAAATGTTCATTCGTATTGATTCAAATGAATCGAGATTGATGAGGAGTTAGTCAATGACGTTTGAGCATGTACTTTTTTTGAGTGCCTATTTATTTTCTATCGGTATCTATGGATTGATCACAAGTAGAAACATGGTTAGAGTGCTTATGTGTCTTGAACTTATACTAAATTCAGTTAATATCAATCTCGTAACATTTTCTGATTTATTCGATAGTTGTCAATTAAAAGGAGATATTTTCTCCATTTTTTAATAGCCATTGCTGCTGAAGCAGCAATTGGACTAGCTATAGTTTCGTCAATTCATCGTAACAGAAAATCAACCTGAATCAATCAATCGAATTTGTTGAATAAATAGTCGTAATCATATAAATCTAATTAAAAATAGGTAATTTTGATGTATAATAATATTATTATTTTGAATTATTTCTAACAGTAATACAAATTTCTATTAATAATGAATATTCTAATTAGAAATTGGAATATTTACTAATTTTAGTTAAATTAGCATGTAAGATTTGTATTACCATCTTTTTTGAAATAAAAAATTCAAGTTTATTGGCCCTTTCTCGTAAACATATCCAGAAATCTATTTATTCTAAAAATTTTTGGTAAACCACTGATTTATTTGGTATCTATACTATAGAATTCATTTACTACTTTTTTTTACCAGATCAAAATATTTTATTTCCAAAATTGAAATTTATAGATACAATGTCACATTCAGTAAAGATTTATGATACATGTATAGGGTGTACTCAATGTGTACGAGCTTGCCCCACAGACATGTTGGAAATGATACCTTGGGATGGATGTAAAGCTAAAAAAATTACTTCTGCACCAAGAACTGAGGACTTTGTAGGCTGTAAAAGATGGGAATCCGCTTGTCCAATGGATTTTTTGAGTGTTCATATTTATTTATGACATGAGACAACCCGTAATATGGGTCTAGCTTATTAATACATTACAAAAAATTCCACTTGAATCATTTTATTTGATTCCTATTTTTTCACCGTCAAAAATCCGTACTCAGAAGAAAATATTTCCTCGAGTACAGATTTTTTATGGTCAAGTGTATCTTGTCTTTACCATGAGCTATTTTCCTTGGTTAACAATAATTGTAGTTTTTTCGACATTTGCGGGTTCCTTCATTTTTTTTCTCCCACATAGAGGAAATAAGGTAATTAGGTGGTATATTATATGTATATGCCTATTGGAACTCTTTCTAATGACTTATGTATTCTGTTACCATTTCCGATTGGACAACCCATTCATACAATTGGAGGAAGATTATAACTGGATAACTATTTTTTATTTTCACTAAAGACTTGAGAATCGATGGGCTTTCCATAGGACCCATTTTACTGACAGGATTTATCACAACATTGACAACTTTAGCGGCTTGGCATGTTACTCGAGATTCACATTATTTTATTTTCTAATGTTAGCAATGTACAGTGGTCAAATAGGAATATTTTCTTCTCGAGACCTTTTACTTTTTTTCATGATATGGGAGTTAGAATTAATTCATATTTACTTACTTTTATCTATGTTGGGGGGGTAAAAATATTTGTACTTAGCTACAAAGTTTATTTTATACACCGCAGGGGGTTTGATTTTTCTATTAATAGGGTTTTAGGTATAGGTTTATATGGTTCGGATGGGCCAACATTGAATTTTGGAGCATTAGCTAATCAATCATATCTCGTGGCCCTGGAAATTCTGTTATATTTTGTCTTTCTTATTGCTTATGTTGTCAAATCACCGATTATACCCCTATATACATGGTTACCAGACACCCACGGAGAAGCACATTACAGTACATGTATGCTTTTGGCCGGAATCTTATTAAAAATGGGAGCATATGGGTTGATTCGTGTCAATATAGAATTTTTACCCCACACACATTCGATATTTTCTCCATGGTTGGTCATAGTGGGAACGGTATAAGTAATTTATGCAGCTTCAACCTCTTTCAATCCACGTAATCTAAAAGGAGAATAGCCTACTCTTTTGTATCTCATATGGGTTTTATAATTATAGGAATTGGTTTCATAATAAACACATGACTCAATGGAGCCGTTTTACAATTATTGTCTCATGGGTTTATTGGCGCCACCCTTTTTTCTTAGGGGGTACAAGCTGTGATATAACACATCTTGTTTATCTTGATGAAATGGGAGGGATATCTATCCCAATGCCAAAATTATTTACCCTGTTCAGTAGTTTTTCCATGGCTTCTCTTGCATTACCGGGAATGAGTGGTTTTGTTGCAGAATCAGTAGTATTCTTTAG
Source organism: Alisma plantago-aquatica (assembly GCA_963693085.1). Classification (NCBI taxonomy): domain Eukaryota; kingdom Viridiplantae; phylum Streptophyta; class Magnoliopsida; order Alismatales; family Alismataceae; genus Alisma; species Alisma plantago-aquatica. Next base: position 714,501,492 of record OY856412.1, on the reverse strand, counting down.
AATAATTACAAGTCCAAAATATCTTTTAATGCCAAAAATACTAATTACTTTTGTAATGAAATTGGAATGATATTAACTCCTATTTATTTATTATCTATGTCATGTCAGATGTTCTATGGATACAAGTTCTTTATTGTTTCAAAGTCTTGTTTTGTGGATTCTGGCCCCCGAGAACTATTTGTTTCAATATGTATCTTTCTTCCCGTAATAGCAATCGGTATTTATCGTGATTTTGTTTTCTCATTATCAGTTGATAAGGTAGAAGCTATTCTATCTAATTATTTTTATAGATAATCTTAATGAATTGAATTGAAATTCAAGTAAAAAATCAAAAAATTATATGATTTTTCAATTTGAAAATAGTTCATTGTGCAATGAGAAATAAAGTGAAGTGAATTAAAATATTTATTTCGAGTTTTTGATAATTATTTAACCCCATTTCATCGTTCAGTAAAAAATGGGTTAAATAATTATCAAAAGCTCACACAAATTTTCCTTATATGTGAAAGTTATATAGAAAATTATTATCTGAGATATTCTTTAAGTGGTTTATTCAATTAGATGGGAGTACAAATGAAACATAACTATGTAGACCTATTCCTAATAGATTGACACCAAAATAGCATATCCAAATTATAAGAAATCATATAGAAGCCACAATTGCTGAATTCATACCTTGAAGATTTTGGTTTATTCTAGTATGTAAATAAATAGTGTATACGGTCCAAGTAATAAAAGCCCAAGTTTCTTTAGGGTCCCAATTCCAATAAGATCCCCATGCTTCATTAGCCCATACTGCTCCAGAAAGAATTCATATGGTTAAAAAAAGGTAAATCATGGACTAATGACACGATAACTCCAATAATCCAATGTTTGAGTCAATTGATATTTATAATAGTTTTTAAATGAAAGCAAACCCGTACTTTGTAAAATATTTCTTTTCTCATTGGAGTGAATTTTGTCAAATAAAACGAAACTAATTAAGAAATTATTGTCTTTAGAAAAAAAATGATGTTTTTTTCTAAATGTAATGACTAAAAGAGCGATTGAAAATAAGGATCTAAATAAAAGAGCTGCATAGATCAACAACATCATTACTCAAAAATAACCCAAAAGATTCATCATACTCGATTTTTACATCATTTTAGGGTTTTATTATGATCTAATGTGTTAAGAGAGGTAACTTCATATAATTTTTTAATTACAAATTATATCATGCTTCAATTCCATTTTTATTAGATTCTACATATTTTTATGATAAAAAAGCACTATTTACTTTTATTTTTTGGCCAAAGGATCGATTTTTAGTGAATTAAACAAGATCCAATGATTTTCTGGAATATTGGACTAGAGAGGTGACTTACTTTAGTTTTTCAAAAAAATGTTGGTCGTTGGATCGCAGGTGGTCGTTGACTGAGTGAGATCATGTGGTCCTCAATGTTCACACCTACTAGCAGCCTTCTGAAGTCGCGGAGCGAGCCCAACTGTCGATCTTTCTCGTGATCTATCGTGGGCTCTGATCAAACAGTTACTGCTCCTCGTTCCACCTGATCCAGCAAACAAAACTCACGGCGGCGCCGCAGCTTCAAGCTCTTCAGAGCTGGTCCAATATGAGGATCTGAGGAACGAGAGCAGAAGGGAAGTGGCACGTTGAGTTCGTGGAATCGTGAGGAGTCAAGAGGGGGTCCTATTTATAGGATTGGGGGCCTATCTAGGGTTTTTCCAAACCCGCCGCCGCCCAAGCTTTCGGCCAAAAAGGGTGTTTCTTCGAGAGACCTCTAAACCACCCAAAACCCAGGTTAGGCGTGTGTGAAAACTCCTCCCGAAGATCCTCGTGGTCTCGGATTTTTGTTTAGTGTTTTGATTCTCAAGAAAAAAGGATTTAAAATCCGGATTCCTTTCTCCCTCTTTCCCTCTACGAGTCGGGGTTGACGATGCATAGCCATCATCGGATCATGTGGTCCCCTCGACCATGCAGGGATTCGACGGCTGTCATCACTCCCGCTTTTCTTTTCCTTTTTCTTTAAATCAGGAAATTACAGTGACATTTAACAAAAACCTCTCACTTTAGGGGAACTTTTAAAAATCATAACTCTTAAACCATTTATCGAATTAACCCCAAATTTTGAGGGGAACTAAATAATGACTTAATCTATTAGAGTGCCAAGTTTGGGGTCATTATTCAGAACCAAACAAACCTTTTCTTTATGTACAAGTTATTGCTTTATATATATATATATATATATTTCATTCATATTTCCTCTCTCTCACTTTATTATTTTCCTTTATTTCGATTCCTTGTATCTCAAGAATCCATGTGGGGTTCGAAACACCATCTATTATGATCAATCTCACACTTATCTATTTATTTCTTATATTTTCACCTTTATTCCAATTTCCTTTCTTATTATTAATGCATTACTTGTTTTCTTTTAACTTATCTTCCTCTTTTATTATCTTGGACCCATTATTACCAAAGGTTCCACGAAAAACCATGCACAAGGAAAAGTTATAAAAGAAATTCATATATTTCTCTTAAATCATGCAATTTACAACCAAGTACATTTCTTTTGAAACAATTGCAATTACGGTCGTATAAGCAAAAATTAAGGTTATAACATTCTCCCCTCCTTATAAGAATTTTGTCCCCAAAATTCAGCCAATCAAACAAACAATTCAGGGTATGCCTTTTCCATGTTTGTCTTCAGCTCCCATGTAGCTTCATCCTCTCCATGGTGCTTCCAAAGAACCTTTACCATCTCTATTTCTTTATTTCTGAGTTCTTTCACCTTGGTATCCAGTACTCTAATAGGTGACTTAGGATATGTTAGCCTCTCTTGGAGCTCAATAGGTTCAATGTTTAGTACATGGCTCGGGTCCTTCACATAGCACTTTAGATTAGACATGTGGAAAACATCATGCATCATACTATACTGAGGGGGTGAGGCCAAACGATAAGCAACTTCACCAATCTGTTCTAAAATCTCAAACGAACCTACGTATCGGGGACTCAGCTTTCCTCTATTCTTAGCAATAGCTCAGAGGGGTCGGATTTTCAAAAACACATGCTCTCCCACGGTGAACTGCAAGTCAGTCTGCTTCGCATCCGCATACGACTTCTGTCGATCCTAGGCTCTCTTCAGCCTTTGCTTGATCAAACATCTAACCTCAACAAGGTCCTCTCACCAACATCATCCCAGTGAAGTGGCAACCGACACGGCCTTCCATAGCGAGCTTCATATGGTGGCATCCTGATACTGGCTTGATAGTTGTTATTATAAGCAAACTCAGCGAGGGGCAGGTATTGCTCCCATGAACCACCCCAATCGAGCACACAAGCTCTCAACAAATTCTCTAAAGTATGGATTGTCCTCTCTGACTATCCATCAGTATGGGGGTGATATGTTGTACTGAACTTGATCGCGGTCAGAAATGATCAAACTCAGAACACCATGTAGTCGTATAATCTCTCAGATGTACAGTTCATCTAAGTATGTCACTTTGGCAGTGGTCTTTAGGGCGAGGAAATGTGCCGACTTAGTAAGGCAATCTACCACAACCCATATTGTGTCATGAACTCTCTTGGTCTTGGGGAGACCCACCACAAAATCCATGGTGATCTGTTTCCATTTCCACTCAGGAATTTCAATCGACTATAGCAATCCACCGGGTCACTGGTGTTCAACCTTCACCATCTGGCAAGTGAGACAACTGGACACATATGCTGCTATATCTCTTTTCATTTCGGGCCACCAAAAGTACCGTTGTAGGTCCTTAAACATTTTAGTAGTGCCAGGGTGTACTGTGTACTTCGAACCATGAGCTTCTTGCAAGATATGATCCCTCAACAGCGACCTTTCAGGAACCTAAATACGACTCTTGTATTGGATCCCACCATCCACTCCTACAGTGAGATGGGTCTGAGGTTTCTCCAATAAACCTTTCATCTTGTCAAGCTCTGGAATGGCTAACTGGGCAGCTACCAACTCAGTCAACAGGTATGGTTTAATCTGTATGTTAGCCAATCGGACTCGGTCTTCTGAGGGTTGTGGAGTCCACTCCACAAGATCTTCTAGCTTCCTCCACTGGCTAGACAAGACAGCTGCATACCTGAGCTATTTTCAGCTAAGAGCATCAACTATAACGTCTGCCTTTCCTGCAGGGTGATAGGCAATGATGAAATCATAGTCTTTCATATATTCCATCCACCGCCTCTATCTCAGATTTAGGTCCTTATGAGTGAGGAGATACTTTAGGCTCTTGTGGTCGGTGAAGATCTCGAAGGTGGCTCCATACAGATAGTGTCGCTAAATCTCCAGGGCATGTATAATCGCAGCCAACTCTAAATCATGTGTCAGATAATTCACTTCATTAGGTTTGAGTTGTCTGGAGGCATAGGCAACAACATGTCTATCTTTCTCTAGCACACATCTGAGTCCCATCTTTGATGCATCAGTGAAGATCATAAAACCTTCGTTACCAGACGGTAGAGTCAATACTGGGGCTTTAGTCAACTTCTCCTTCAACTCTTGGAATCATGCTTCACATAGGTCTGACCACACAAACTTCTCATCTTTTCGGGTGAGCTTGGTAAGAGGCAACGCAGTCTTTGAGAAATCCTTTATGAAGCGTCGATAGTATCCAACTAATCCCAGAAAGCTACAGATCTTTGAGGGATTCTTTGGTGTTGGCCAATCTTAAACAGCTGACACCTTGGATGGATCTACCGAGATGGTTCCTCCAAATATGATGTGTCCAAGGAACATGATACAGTCTATCCAAAACTCACACTTTGAGAATTTCCCATAAAACTTTTGCTTTCTCAAGATATCAAGGACTCTACTCAGGTGGTCTTGGTGTTGTTCTAGGTCATTAGAATAAACCAAGATGTCATCTATGAACACTATGACAAAAGAGTCAAGGAAGGGTTGGAACACACTGTTCATGAGGTTCATGAACACACTCAGAGCATTGGACAACCCAAAAGGCATAACCACAAACTCGTAGTGGCCATAACGGGTTCTAAAAGTAGTTTTTGGGATGTCCTACTTTTGACTCGCAACTAGTGGTAACCCGATCTCAGGTCAATCTTTGAAAAGACTCGAGCTGACTTCAACTGGTCAAACAGGTCATCTATCTGGGGTAAAGGGTATTTGTTCTTAATGGTAGCCTGGTTGATCATTCGATAGTCTATGCACATTTTAAGCAAACCATCCTTCTTCTTCACAAAGAGAACTGGTGCTCCCCATGGTGATGTGCTAGGGCAGATAAAACCCTTGTCTAGCAGTTCCTGCAGTTGTTTCTTCAACTCGAGCAACTCATCAAGGGCCATCCTATAAGGTGCTCTTGAAATAGGGTTTGTCCCGGGAGCTAGCTGTATCGAAAAGTCTACCTCTCTCTCAAGAGGAATCCCAAGAAAATCATTCGGGAAAACATATGCATAGTCCCTGACTACCTCTATTTCCTTTAAGGGATGCACCTTGGGCTTCGGCTCGACAACGACTGCTATGAAAGCTTGACAACCTTTGGTCATCATCTGCTCTGCCTTCAAGGTTGACACATACAGGTTGGTGGTAGCATCCTTCCTACCCCTAATGATGAATGGCGGGCGAACTGGTCTTTTTATGATTACCTTCTTCTCCCTACAATAGATATTGGCCCTATAGGTATAAAGCCAATCCATACCAATGATCACATCAAAGTCATTCATGTCAAGGAGGATAACATCTGTAGGGAACTCATGATCTTGATACTTAAAAGGTATCATAGGAGTTTCCAAAAGGGATGTAAAGATCTGACCACTTGGGGTTGTGACATCCAAGATATACCCGAAATCCTTGATACACAAATAAAGCATAGTTGTGAGATTTCTCGAAATGAAAGTATTAGTAGATCTAGAGTCAAATAAAGTTTTTACATTATGTCCCATGACTTCAAGCATGCCTACATTGTTTTTCACCATACATTAGACCATTACATGCTTATCTTAAAACATAAAGGAAAACTCTAAGGGTTATTACCCTCTATCAATCGATTAGTATTAGCTTGAGCCTCCTCATTGTCAATAGCAAAAACTCAAGCTTGTCTTCTTTCTCCAGTAGGTGGGGCTACAACTATAGGTTGGGCTGCTACATGTGAGGTTGCTATTGGGCCTGGCCTCCTCGGGTCTGGCAGAGGGCAGTTGGCTTGAAGATGTCCCTCTTGCTAGCAACGATAGCACATCCTCTTCTTGTAGCGTCACTCACTTGAATGCCATTTTCCGCAGGTGTGACACCTAGGTCGGTTGTTCTCATGACGGGGTTTTCCTTTTCCTCCATGCTTTCCCTTGGTATGGTTGCACCCTTGTCCTTTTTTGTGATCATTCTTCTGGCCTTGGGTACCTTCAGTGAAACCCAAATATCCTTTGGGTGGGTTATGAACAAGCATCACCGTCCTCTCCATGTCTAGGGCGGTGTTGTAGGCTTCAGTGAAGGTTTTTGGTTTACTTGCCATCACATGAGGCCTAATGGTAGGATGAAGATAGTCTACGAAATGGTCCACTCGTCTATCCTCATCCATCATGTGCCCAAAACACTGCAAGATGTGAAACTTGCGACCAAAGTCTGTGACGGATAAGCTACCTTAGATCATGTTGGTGAACTCTCTTTCCTTCTCCTTCTTAGTTAAGGTGGGAATGAATCTGGCTGTGAAGATAGTCCTGAAGTCAGTCCATGCCATTGGGTCCGCACTCAAATCTCGACCCATGATGTAGTTCTCCCACCAGATCTTGGCTGCTCCTTCTAAGAGGTGTGCAGCAAAAGGGACCTTCTTGTTCGGCTGCACCTCCAAGAATGCGGAAATCATTCTCGATCGCTATCATCCAAGCATATGCTTTATCGACGACTTTGGTCTTATCTTCTCCCTAAAATTTCTCAATGTTCAGCTTGACGAAGTCCAGGATGGTGACTCCAAGTCGGGGACAAACGGAAAGCGACTCACCATTCTCATCTCTGGATATATCCCTGAGGGCCAGGGCACTAATGGCCTCAGTTAGCCTCTTTCGCTGTTCCATCCATAGGGCATTAGGGGTGTGAACTACCATTATAGGTCCTGGACCACCAGTCGGGTTCTCCTCAAACTCGGCCTCATCTTCGGACATGTATTCCTCTTCCTGGTCCATCTCTGGGTTATTGAAGGGAACTGTCTTAGGGTCTGAGCCTTCTTCTGAGGCTCCCTCGGGTCTCTTTCTCTTCTTTGAGGACTCATCACAATGGTTCCTCTTCCTCTTCTCAAAAGATCCCTTCCTCTTGCAGGGAGACCAACCCCTAGCAGGGTTCTTGGTGGCCTCAGGGATAGCTACGGCCTTCACACAAGCCATGTTGTTACACACAAGTTAAAAATCTTTTTAAACACAGATTTGTAACTTCGAAGATATAAACTTTAACTTACATCCATGTCCTCTTGTTTACATGCATTTATTGTTTGTTGGAGGATCCCTGAATCCTTAAAACTTTGTATTCCCAAACATAGGAGGTGGTGGAGAGAGAGAAAACCCTAAGCTCTTAATGTTTCTCCAGAGATAAGAGGTAAAGAAGGGATGAAGATAGATGAGAAAACCTAGAGGTATCTTATTTTGAGTCAATTCTTTGGATTTTGGCCAGGCTAATTTGGGAGTCCTCGTTGACTGACTAGTGGGGCAGAGGAAAATATTGCCAGCCCCCGGATCATGATCCTTTTCTAGACACCTCCATCCTCGAAAAATCCTCTAATAACTCCCTTGGGCTCTAAAGAGTTTATCAAATTTAATAATTATGGAAGATTAAATGAAAAACCATAGCTCTGATACCAAATGTAACGACCTCGCCACCTGGTAACCCCCTATTAAGGAAGACCAAGAGGTCAGAAGTGTTATCCCAAAATAGGATCAGTGGTTTATCAAATAATCAACAATAATTAATAAATTCTACTACAACTAAACTTTTAATAGAATAAAAATTTTCTATTCATACCTTGCAAAATATAGGAAGTGGAAGTCTTTACCCAAGAAAGAACTTATCTAACAACAATCCTCCAATTCTTTATTAAGCTTTATTTCATCAATGTCACTTTAAAGGAATATCCATTTTCTTGATAACCTAAAACGCCGACAAACAAAACAGCGATCAATATAACAAATTATACGGGTATGTGGGGGAAATGATAATCTTGCATTTAATTATAACAATATATTGCAAGCAATTATGGTTTAACAAGCAAACTTTACATTTTAAACATGACTACTCAATCCTTACATACCCTAGCCTCTGTGTTGTCCCTATAGTGGCCATGAATACTACCTCTCATATGGTAGATCTCAGCTAACCCCCATGATCCTACCTTACAGGTAGATAATTACATAGGGTTGTAGAGTCGTATGATCCTACCTAAGGGTAGACCAACACATCGACTCAGGATAACCTAATGATCCTACCTCGCGGGTAGACCATGTACTAGGTCATCTATCTCATCAACATCAAAGCTACAGAGGAGGACCAGGATCTGAGCTAGTTATGCACATATATTTATGGTGATAGTCATAGTCACGTTATAGTTGCATGAAATAAAAGATAATAAAGCAATTATTCCAAGCAATCAATAAAACTTCAGGAATCGTCGGGAAACTAAAGCGATTTAACCATAAGCGTAACCACATACCTATTCTTGAGCAATAGAATCCAAATTCAAAAAAAATATCCAATCAAGCACCTTAATGCAAACAACCTTTAATCCCTGAAACATATAGATTACCTAATGTCAAAACACCTTCCTAATGACATGAGGATATTTTCTAAGGCTTCCAAGCCCTTAGGGTTCATTAGGGTTTCTTAGGTTTCTTTATCGAACTTTATTTCCTTTTTAGGTTAACAACCCTCAAATAGGTTTCTTATTTACAAAATCCCTAATTATACCAATTATCTTCACTAAGGGTTCTCTAATCTTAAACCAAGTTCAAGATCATTATATCTCTATTGTATATTAACAATTTCATATCACAACCATTAAAACTCATATTTTCCCAAATTAGGGTTTTAATCCATTAAGACATAAACATGTGCATAAAAACCCTAAAAAAGCATACAATCATCTTTTTTGGACTTTTCTTTTATTCTCAACAGTTTAATATTACTCAAAAATAACCCAAAAGATTCATCATATTCGATTTTTACATCATTTTAGGGTTTTGTTATGATCTAATGTGTTAAGAGAGGTAACTTCATATACTTTTTGAATTACAAATGATATCGGGCTCCAATTCCATTTTTATTAGATTCTACGTATTTTTCTGATCAAAAAGCACTATTTACTTTTATTTTTCGTCCAAAGGATCGGTTTTTAGTGAATTAAACAAGATCCAATGATTTTTTGGAATTTAAGACTAGAGAAGCGACTTACTTTGGTTTTTTAGAAAAACACTGGTCGTTGGATCGTAGGTCATCATTGTCTGAGCGAGATCACATGATCCTCAATGTTCGCGCCCACTAACGGCCTTCTGAAGTCGCAGAGCAAGCCCAACCGTCGATCTTTCTCGCGATCTATCGTGGGCTTTGATCGAACGGTTGCTGCTCCTCGTTCCACTCGATCCAGCAGAAAAAACTCACGGTGGTGTCACATCTTCAAGCTCATCGGAGCTGGTCCAATGCGAGGATCTGAGGCACGAGAGTAGAAGGGAAGTAGCCGGTTGAGTTCGTGGAATCGTGAGGAGTCAAGAGGGGTCATATTTATAGGATTGAGGGCCTATCTAGGGTTTTCCCAAACCCGCCCCCGCCCAAGCTTTCAGCCAAAAAGGGTGTTTCTTCTAGAGACCTCTAAACCACCCAAAACCCAGGTTAGGCATGTGCGAAACTCCTCCTAAAGATCCTTGTGGTCTCGGATTTTTGTTTAGTGTTTTGATTCGCGAGAAAAAAGGATTTGAAATCCCGATTCCTTTCTCCCTCTTTCCCTCTGCGAGTCGGAGTTGACGATGCACAACCATCATCGGATACTGTGGTCCCCTGGACCACGCAGGGATCTGACGGCTGTGTCGCTCCTGCTTTTCTTTTCCTTTTTCTTTAAATCGGGAAATTACAGTGACATTTAACGAAAACCTCCTATTTTAGGGAAACTTCTAAAAATTATAACTCTTAAACCATTTATCCAATTAACCCCAAATTTTGAGGGGAACTAAATAATGACTTAATCTATTGGAATGCCAAGTTTGGGATCATCATTCAAAAGAAAATGAACCTTTTATTTATGTGTAAGTTATTGTTTAATATATTTATATACATTTCATTCATATTTCCTCTCTCTCACTTTATTATTTTCCTTTATTTTGATTCCTTGTATCTCAAGAATCCATGTTGGGTTTCAAACACCATCTATTATTATCAATCCCACACTTCTCTTTTTATTTCTTATATTTTCACCTTTATTTCAATTTCCTTTCTTATTATTAATGCATTACTTGTTTTCTTTTAACTTATCTTCCTATTTTATTATCTTGGACCCATTCTTACCAAAGGGTTCACGAAAAACCATGCACAAGGACAAGTTGTAAAAGAAATCCATATATTTATCATAAATCTTGCAGTTTACAACCAAGTACATTTCTTTTGAAACAATTGCAATTACAATCATATAAGCAAAACGAGGTTGTAACATTAGGTGTTAGATGCCCAATGGGGTCACTACTTAATGAACATTGATAAAAAAGGTGGACTTAGAGGGGCTGCATTTTGGGTGCAAAACAAATATAGATCGAGTCACCAATGAAGATAGTGGTTAGAAAGGTGATTTTGGGTGCAAAACAAATGTAGATGGAGTCACCACTAAAATTATTTGGGGATGAACGTAGAAATCACGACATAACGTTGAAATACCAAACAAATGAGGTTGATATACAACCAAAACCTATGTGTGATTCACCACATTGAAAATTAGGAAGGTGTTAGGAACCCCAATACACCCATAATTGTGTTGTTTCCCATTATGATGGGAAAAAAACTTGATGAAAAGATCACCATGAGAAATTACAAAACATGACATGAAACGTCTATTTCGAGAAAACAAGATTAACTAATGCGGAAGCGTTCACTAAGCATCGGATTACCAGAAATCACTAAAAATTTTAAACTTTTTACAAAGAGATCCTTTAAAGGTAAAGCTTTCTCATAAAGCAACATGATAAGTTGTTTACAACTGTTCCATCAGTAAAACTCTGTAAGGCAAGATACAAAAGTCTCTAAGGACTGGACCAAAAACTCGAAAGCACTAACTATTACTCCGAGGACCCGAGAGTACAGAGACGACATATAGGACTCTAACACTATCTACACATGACATAGCAGCCAATGCCTCCACCTAAAGCTTCACTGCTGTCCTTGGTACTGCTGATGCTGCCCTTCACCTATTGAAGGATTTCTGCCTCCTCGCCCACATCCACCTAAAGGTTGAAATCTACGGGGTGAGACAATAATAAAAATCGTTCCAGCGAGAGATATAACTCTTCGCCAGAAGCATAATTATTGCAGCATAAGAGAATAAATGTACACAAAGAAGTTATGTATATTTGAGAGTAGTTAAAACAATGTTTAACAGATTAAACTATTCTTTCTACTAAAATCAATGCAACTATAAATTGATAAAATCACATGTCACTTATCACATCACTAACTCCCTTCAGACTTGGATCATATATCCATTGCCTGGCATTATTATTTGGGAAAGGATGACTTGTAGCCGTACTCCTTCTCCCAAAGTGTTAGGATTCCAACTCCACAACATATCTGCATAACTTATACATATGATATCAGACTTAACATTACTTATGTAATACAAGGGTTATTTACATTCATAACCCATTAGTCTATAGTTAAGCTTTTCATAGGATTATTCCGTAATAGAATTTCACATAGAAACACTTTGGTTTAGGTCATACCTCATATTTTTAATATTGGGATATCAATCCCTAACCATCTTTATATAATATGAAATCCGGAATGTGGGAGTTCAAACCCCTGGACTAATCATAGCATTTGTTACCAAGTAACATCTCATTTTATCTGGTTATCTAAATAATATGACCTTTGAAGATCAACAAATCATATTACTCGTGGCTCATTCAACCTATCAAGCTCATATGTTATGACTTACCAGATAACATGACATTTAGTTATACTCTTGAATTTTAGGTAACAAGTGTTCTTAATGCAATTAGCATTATAAATCTTACCTGGATCTGATCACCTCTATATGAAACCTGTCAAGCTTAACTTTTATCAGTTATTCCATATACTCCGACATACTCTAAAGTATGTGATCCAGGAGTTCCCTTTGTAAAACCTGTTTCACTATTATTTAAATTCTGACAATGATGGATCTATGATCATGGCTCTACATGGTATGATTATACTTGATTATTAGGTACATATCAGTATTCTTTTAGCATCATACATGTTTCCAAACATTCAAGTACTAAACATGGCTATAACAGAAGAATACTAAATGTACAAGTATAACTCATATCAGTTATCAACTGGATATCAATTCTTAATCATCTTATCACTATGATTTAAGAACATGGGTACTCACACCCTTATATCATCATAACACTTGCTATCAAGTGCCATATCAGCATCAAGTCATCTATTAGCATGACCTTGATTGAAGCAATGTATATACTTTTCACATATCATTACTCTAAAAGCTTATAATTGTTTTCAAGGAATATGACATCATAACTCATACCTGGCTATGATTACCTCATAATATCAACCTGTATGACTTATACAAATAAGGACATGCATATATAAAAATGTCAGCACAATACCAAAACTTCTCAATTTCTATATAGGACACCACGGCCGTGCCACCTTGCACGGTCGTGCAAAGTAAGGCTACCACGGCCGTGCTCCCTTGCACGGTCGTGCAGGCTAAGGCTACCACGGCCGTGCTCCCTTGCACGGTCGTGCTACAGCAGATCATTACATGATTCATATTTCTATCTATCTATATATATATGTATTATAATTTCTCATTCTTTCAAATTGATTAGGTCACATCGACCTTTCAATCAAGTACATACTACCATGGTTAACATAGTGTATCAAGCTATTAATCCTATAAACAATTAAGAATTCTCCCTTTAATTGGTTCTTAATCACTTAGGTATTATTAGGGTTTCAACCTTCACACCTTCATTAATTATCATTACTAATCATTATTGGATCAATAGAACATTCATCATCTTAATTCTCAAAGATTCAATCACATTGGACCTCCACTTCATAAGGTATCCAATTGAATTAGGGTTTCCAATGTTGATTCCTTCAATCTTTGAATTCATGGAACCAATCATCAATTGGACCTATACTCATACCTTAATTGAGTTTAATAGGTCAACCTTCAACTGATTTGTCCCTCACTTGACCCTTAATTGACCATCAATTAGGGTTTAACTCAAGTGAATTAGGGATTGGAATCAATAACCCTTCAACATATTTCAATGTGGGACTAATTGATTTGAACCTATTGAACCATCATTACATTGGGACATGACCTGACTCCAAACGGTCTTGAGGTCGTTTGGATGACCTCCAAACGGTCTTGAGACCGTTTGCCCATCATATCATCAAAATCTAAGTCAACCAATTAAGGTTTGGATCATTGGATTGATCACCAAAACAACAATTGATTACATTCCAACTTAGTATCATTGTATCATCAATTGCTTAACCATACTCACCCCTAGACCTACAAACGGTCTTGGGTGACCTCCAAACGGTCTTGAGACCGTTTGGATGAGTTCCAAACGGTCTTGAGACCGTTTGGCTCACCCAACCCTTGGATTCTAGTGAAAAATCATTAGGGTTTGAGCTATTGAGTTGATCATCAAATCAGCAATTGATTACTTTGTAATTGTGTACCTTTGAACCTTCAATTGGTCAACTATACTTGACCCCATACCTCCAAACGGTCTTGGGTGACCTCTAAATGGTCTTGAGACCGTTTGGGTCAATCAACCCAAAACAATCAACTCAATTCAATGCAAATCCAACACTTAGCCGATTAGGTTTCACACCACATCTTTGGATCTTCAAACACCTATCCATACTTGACCCTATACCTTCAAACGGTCTTGGGTGACCCCCAAACGGTCTTGAGACCGTTTGGATGATCCCCCAAACGGTCTTGAGACCGTTTGGGCAAGAAAACCTAAAAAGTCAAATCAATCAAGTTGAAAGTCAGCACTTAATCCAATTAGGGTTTACATAATTAATTAGCCTTCAACTCACGATTCCTTTGGAGTTAATCCCTCAAATTTGGAGGGTCATTAACCAACATGATTATGAACAGGAATCCCAAACGGTAAATGCTTGGTCAACTCACTCAAACGGTTTGAAACCGTTTGCCCAAAAAGTTCAAGTTAAACAGATTGGAAAATCAGCACTTAATCCAATTAGGTTACCTAATTGTTTAGCCTTTAACTCATGATTCCTTGGGAGTTAACCTATAAAATTTGGTGGGTTATTATACCACATCATTAGGAACAGTAATCCCAAACGGTCCACGCTTGGTCAATGCACTCAAACGGTTTGAGACCGTTTACCCAAGAAGTTCAAGTTAAACAGATTGGAAAAACAGCACTTAATTCAATTTGATTGGCCTAATTGATTGGCCTTTAACCTACGATTCCTTTGGAGTTAACCCCTCAAATTTGGTGGGTCATTATCCTACATAATTATGAACAAAAATTCCAAATGGTCCACGCTTGGTCAACGCCCTCAAACGGTCTTGGAGACCATTTTCTCCAACCGACCATGTGAAACCGTTTGCCCCTCAAACGGTTTTGCAAAACCCCCAAACGGTTTTGCAAACCGTTTGGCCAAGGGTGCAAGACCGTTTGCTAAAGTGACATAGGTATTCACGCCCCCCTTCTTCTACCTCCAGATCCAGGTCTGTTCCTCATGGTTTTAGATGCAAGAAAGCAAGGAAGGATGGGGGAAAGAAGAACAAGCTACTTTTGCAAGTACAAAGATATGCATAAGAAAGCAAAAGGTTTAGAGTTATAAAACCCGCCTTAAGGTCGTTCCTTGAGCTCCAAGCTTCCAAGATTCCAGTCTTTAATGGTGTATTGAGCTCCACAGGTCGGCCAAGGGTGTTTCTCCAAGGAAAGGTTGGGAAAAGATGGCTAAAAAGAAGAAACAAGTAAGGAAGACCATAAAACCAACCTTGCACCATGAATTCCTCCATGAATTCGAGCAAGATGATGATCAAAGCTTACCTAGAACTGCTTGGACGTTCTCCTCTTCCCCAGAGCTCTGTCCTAAGTCGGACTAAGCAAAGGAATAAGAAAGTAAGTGAAGGAAATGATCCTTGCTAAGTGAGAAAAGGTGTATATATACTTTAGGTGAAATTTCAATCATGAGGACAACTTGTTTCTCCATTTCTCCTCTAGGTCCTTCCTCTATTATAAACCACGTTTCTCCCTTCCATACTTAAGCAAAACTCATATTAAACCCAAGGTCTAAAGGTGAAGAAAGCCAACTTCTTACTAAGTTGCACATATAGAAGGGTTATTAGACTTATAACTTGATCATTTAATTTATAAGGGTTATCATTCTTATTTAATTATTCAATTGAAGTGACCTCTTCATCATTCTTACTCTTAATGATGCCAAGAGTTATAAAAGATACTCTAGAAGGTGTATTTTACAAGTTTCACCCCATATTTTGGGTAAATTGCACTTTACACCAAAACTAGAGTTTTAAGTACAAGGATTGCTCCACAAGCTGCATCTTGGTGCACAAGGTTGGAGAATCCATCATACTTTATCATATTCATTGTTATGATGTCTCAACACCAAAGGAACATCTTAACATGTGCAATTTGTAAGTTAACCCCTTTTAATTGGGTAATTTGCACATAGGTCCCTGTATTACAAAACAATATTACAACATAGTTCAAAAGGGACAGAAATGGAAATGTATGTTCCTTAGGAGATTTAATTACATACCAAAAGATAATCACAAGTATCTAATTACATAATTAAGCAAAACACCTAGGGTTAGTTCATAACTCAGGTCAGGGATGTTACAGATTATATCCCCCTAACAAGGATTTCGTCCTCGAAATCTCAGATAAAAGGAAGCAGATATTATTTAAGTATCATATCTTGCTAATCAATTAATTTGGAAACATTCACTGAGAAGGTTCACTAAGCAATTTGTCTTGGAGGATTTCACTAAGTAAATTTACTAAGTTTGCGCACTAAGTATTCACTGAGTAAGTTTACTGAGTATATTCACTAAGTATGTTCACTAAGTATTCACTGAGTATATTCACTAAGTATGTTCACTAAGTTGGCTCACTAAGTATTCATTGAGTAAGTTCACTGAGTATATTCACTAAGTATGTTCATTGAGTATTCACTGAGTATATTCACTAAGTATGTTCACTGAGTATTCACTGAGTATTCACTGAGTATATTCACTAAGTATGTTCACTGAGTATTCACTGAGTATATTCACTGAGTATATTCACTAAGTATGTTCACTGGGTATTCACTGAGTATATTCACTAAGTATGTTCACTGAGTATTCACTGAGTATATTCACTGAGTATGTTCACTAAGTATGTTCACTAAGTATTCACTGAGTATATTCACTGAGTATGTTCACTGAGTATTCACTGAGTATATTCACTAAGTATGTTCACTGAGTATTCATTGAGTATATTCACTGAGTATGTTCACTAAGTATGTTCACTAAGTATTCACTGAGTATATTCACTGAGTATGTTCACTGAGTATTCACTGAGTATATTCACTAAGTATGTTCACTGAGTATTCACTGAGTATATTCACTGAGTATGTTCACTAAGTATGTTCACTAAGTATTCACTGAGTATATTCACTGAGTATGATCACTAAGTATTCACTGAGGAAGTTCACTAAGTATATTCACTAAGTATGTTTACAAAGTATGTTCACTAAGTATTCACTGAGGAAATTCACTGAGTATGATCACTAAGTATTCACTAAGGAAATTCACTAAGTATATTCACTAAGTATGTTCACAAAGTATGTTCACTAAGTATTCACTAAGATCCTCTCATTTAATTTTTCTTATACTCCTTAGATTGTTTCAAAATAATTACCTGATCAGAGTAATCAAAAGATAACAATCTAAGAGTTTCATACTTGCCTTATCTGCAATAACCATATACCTGGCCAGGGTATATAAGTATTGAGATTAGGTAGTATGTATTTTACTTATCATCCTATTCTTTGCTTTTCATATCATTATACATGCAGAATTTATCACTCTAGGTTATTCTTCAGGTATCACATCTATATCTCATCCTTTTAATACACAGTTAAGGGAGATTATAAATTGTTTTCAAGAATATTGAGTAAGATATGAATTCTTATCTTTCTTGTGTCCTTCTAGGACTTAGTCAAGAAATTCAAAAGCAGCTAACTTCCAAATTTTTAACACATAGAATCCTAATATGTAATAATAAAACAATACTTATTTCATCTGACATGTATGGGATGTTTGTCCACGTCCTCTATTATTATATTGCCTCCCTTGTGGGCCTTGCAGACTCTGTCCTTGAGGTCGAGTCATTATTGCATTCCTGTCTGGACAATCCCTTGCCATATGTCCCGATTGTCTACATAAGTAACAGATCTTGGGTGCAAGGTGTCTATACGATCCAGTTACTGATGCTGAGGCTATGTCGGAGGGTCTTCTTGGAATACTACTATGGTCCCTATTTCCACTTGACACCCATTGTGTCTGGGTAGGGAATTCTGATATTGCCGTTGGTGTAGAAAATCTTAGCTTCTTAAAACTTTCAGGCCTTTGTTCTTGAGGCTGGGTGTACATCTTCTTACTACTTGTCTGTTGTTTCACGGTTTCCGACCTCTCTATCCTTCTTACTGACTCCACAAAGGTGGCAAACCTTTCTTTGTTCTCCAAGGCAGACACAGGAGTGGCTAGTTCAACATTCAATCCTTTCTCAAAATGCCGAATTCTTTCTTCATCACTAACTGCCATCTGTGGACAAAACCGTAGTAACTCCATGAACTTAGCTTCATATTCACTAACGTTCATCAGTCCTTGTGTGATCTTCTCAAATTGAGAGATCTTCTCATCTAGATACGTCTTAGGGAAGTATCTATTGACGAATTCTCGTCGGAAAACCTCCCATCCTATTTCTTCACCTGATCTCTTATCTTCCTCTATCATCCACCAATTACCAGGACTTCCTTTTAGGAGGTATACCGCATGCTTAACCTTTTCAGCTTCAGGAATATCAAGGATCCTGAAAGCCTTTTCCAGCTCTGTCAACCATAGATCAGCATCTGCTGGATCAGATGTACCAGCATAGTCTATGGCTCCCACCTGGCGAAGTCTCTCGAAAGTCTTGCCGGTTCCATAACCTTCTTGATGGGCTGGTGCCCTAGATGCAGATGGTGGCACCCTATCTGCTATGTGTGTTATGGCTGCCAGAAACTTATCAAATAAAGCATAAGTAGCTGGATTTTCTATCTCAGCTGGGTCAAACTGGGGTTGTTCAGGTACATGCCCTTCCCTATTATGGTCTCCTTCACCTCCTCCTGGTGCAGCAGAACTGCCCTCATCGGCATGCTCTTCACGTGGTCCAAACATCTTCAAGTTCTTCTCCTCTTATGTGAGCAGAAGATACTATCAGATAATCTGGAAAACACTTAGAACAGACTCTACAATCTTAGTCCTATATCTCTGTAGACTCAGCGAACCTAGAGCTCTGATACCACTAATTGAAATGTCTATTTCAAGAAAACAAGATTAACTAATGCGGAAGCGTTCACTAAGCATCGGATTACCAGAAATCACTAAAAAATTTAAACTTTTTACAAAGAGATCCTTTAAAGGTAAAGCTTTCTCATAAAGCAACATGATAAGTTGTTTACAACTGTTCCATCAGTAAAACTCTATAAGGCAAGATACAAAAGTCTCTAAGGACTGGACCAAAAACTCGAAAGCACTAACTATTACTCCGAGGACCCGAGAGTACAGAGACGACATATAGGACTCTAACACTATCTACACATGACATAGCAGCCAATGCCTCCACCTAAAGCTTCACTACTATCCTTGGTACTGCTGATGCTGCCCTTCACCTATTGAAGGATTTCTGCCTCCTCGCCCACGTCTACCTAAAGGTTGAAATCTACGGGGTGAGACAATAATAAAAATCGTCCCAGCGAGAGATATAACTCTTCGCCAGAAGCATAATTATTGTAGCATAAGAGAATAAATGTACACAAAGAAGTTATGTATATTTGAGAGTAGTTAAAATAATGTTTAACAGATTAAACTATTCTTTCTACTAAAAGCAATGCAACTATAAATTGATAAAATCACATGTCACTTATCACATCACTAACTCCCTTCAGACTTGGATCATATATCCATTGTCTGGCATTATTATTTGGGAAAGGATGGCCTGTAGCCGTACTCCTTCTCCCAAAGTGTTAGGATTCCAACTCCACAACATATCTGCATAACTTGTACATATGATATCAGACTTAACATTACTTATGTAATACAAGGGTTATTTACATTCATAACCCATTAGTCTGTAGTTAAGCTTTTCATAGGATTATTCCGTAATAGAATTTCACATAGAAACACTTTGGTTTAGGTCATACCTCATATTTTTAATATTGGGATATCAATCCCTAACCATCTTTATATAATATGAAATCCGGAATGTGGGAGTTCAAACCCCTGGACTAATCATAGCATTTGTTACCAAGTAACATCTCATTTTATCTGGTTATCTAAATAATATGACCTTTGAAGATCAACAAATCATATTACTCGTGGCTCATTCAACCTATCAAGCTCATATGTTATGACTTACCAGATAACATGACATTTAGTTATACTCTTGAATTATAGGTAACAAGTGTTCTTAATGCAATTAGCATTATAAATCTTACATGGATCTGATCACCTCTATATGAAACCTGTCAAGCTTAACTTTTATCAGTTATTCCATATACTCTGACATACTCTAAAGTATGTGATCCAGGAGTTCCCTTTGTAAAACCTGTTTCACTATTATTTAAATTCTGACAATGATGGATCTATGATCAGGGCTCTACATGGTATGATTATACTTGATTATTAGGTACATATCAGTATTCTTTTAGCATCATACATGTTTCCAAACATTCAAGTACTAAACATGGCTATAACAGAAGAATACTAAATGTACAAGTATAACTCATATCAGTTATCAACTGGATATCAATTCTTAATCATCTTATCACTATGATTCAAGAACATGGGTGCTCACACCCTTATATCATCATAACACTTGCTATCAAGTGCCATATCAGCATCAAGTCATCTATTAGCATGACCTTGATTGAAGCAATGTATATACTTTTCACATATCATTACTCTAAAAGCTTATAATTGTTTTCAAGGAATATGACATCATAACTCACCCCTGGCTATGATTACCTCATAATATCAACCTGTATGACTTATACAAATAAGGACATGCATATATAAAAATGTCAGCACAATACCAAAACTTCTCAATTTCTATATAGGACACCACGGCCATGCCACCTTACACGGTCGTGCAAAGTAAGGCTACCACGACCGTGCTCCCTTGCACGGTCGTGCAGGCTAAGGCTACCACGGCCGTGCTCCCTTGCACGGTCGTGCTACAGCAGATCATTACATGATTCATATTTCTATCTAGCTATATATATATATGTATTATAATTTCTCATTCTTTTAAATTGATTAGGTCACATCGACCTTTCAATCAAGTACATACTACCATGGTTAACATAGTGTATCAAGCTATTAATCCTATAAACAATTAAGAATTCTCCCTTTAATTGGTTCTTAATCACTTAGGTATTATTAGGGTTTCAACCTTCACACCTTCATTGATTATCATTACTAATCATTATTGGATCAATAGAACATTCATCATCTTAATTCTCAAAGATTCAATCACATTGGACCTCCACTTCATAAGGTATCCAATTGAATTAGGGTTTCCAATGTTGATTCCTTCAATCTTTGAATTCATGGAACCAATCATCAATTGGACCTATACTCATACCTTAATTGAGTTTAATAGGTCAACCTTCAACTGATTTTTCCCTCACTTGACCCTTAATTGACCATCAATTAGGGTTTAACTCAAGTGAATTAGGGATTGGAATCAATAACCCTTCAACATATTTCAATGTGGGACTAATTGATTTGAACCTATTGAACCATCATTACATTGGGACATGACCTGACTCCAAACGGTCTTGAGGTCGTTTGGATGACCTCCAAACGGTCTTGAGACCGTTTGCCCATCATATCATCAAAATCTAAGTCAACCAATTAAGGTTTGGATCATTGGATTGATCACCAAAACAACAATTGATTACATTCCAACTTAGTATCATTGTATCATCAATTGCTTAACCATACTCACCCCTAGACCTCCAAACGGTATTGGGTGACCTCCAAACGGTCTTGAGACCGTTTGGATGAGTTCCAAACGGTCTTGAGACCGTTTGGCTCACCCAACCCTTGGATTCTAGTGAAAAATCATTAGGGTTTGAGCTATTGAGTTGATCATCAAATCAGCAATTGATTGCTTTGTAATTGTGTACCTTTGGACCTTCAATTGGTCAACTATACTTGAACCCATACCTCCAAATGGTCTTGGGTGACCTCCAAATGGTCTTGAGACCGTTTGGGTCAATCAACCCAAAACAATAAACTCAATTCAATGCAAATCCAACACTTAGCCGATTAGGTTTCACACCACATCTTTGGATCTTCAAACACCTATCCATACTTGACCCTAGACCTTCAAACGGTCTTGAGTGACCCCCAAACGGTCTTGAGACCGTTTGGATGATCCCCCAAACAGTCTTGAGACCGTTTGGGCAAGAAAACCCAAAAAGTCAAATCAATCAAGTTGAAAGTCAGCACTTAATCCAATTAGGGTTTACATAATTAATTAGCCTTCAACTCACGATTCCTTTGGAGTTAATCCCTCAAATTTGTATTGTCATTAACCAACATGGTTATGAACAGGAATCCCAAATGGTAAACGCTTGGTCAACTCACTCAAACGGTTTGAAACCGTTTGCCCAAAAAGTTCAAGTTAAACAGATTGGAAAATCAGCACTTAATCCAATTAGGTTACCTAATTGTTTAGCCTTTAACTCATGATTCCTTGGGAGTTAACCTATACAATTTGTTGGGTTATTAGACCACATCATTAGGAACAGTAATCCCAAACGGTCCACGCTTTGTCAACGCACGCAAATGGTTTGAGACCGTTTACCCAAGAAGTTCAAGTTAAACAGATTGGAAAAACAGCACTTAATTCAATTTGATTTGCCTAATTGATTGGCCTTTAACCTACGATTCCTTTGGAGTTAACCCCTCAAATTTGGTGGGTCATTATCCTACATAATTATGAACAAAAATCCCAAACGGTACATGCTTGGTAAACGCCCTCAAACGGTCTTGGAGACCGTTTGCTCCAACCGACCATGTGAAATCGTTTGCCCCTCTAACGGTTTTGCAAAACCCCCAAACGGTTTTGCAAACCGTTTGGCCAAGGGTGCAAGACCGTTTGCTAAAGTGACATAGGTATTCACGCCCCCCTTCTTCTACCTCCAGATCCAGGTCTGTTCCTCATGGTTTTAGATGCAAGAAAGCAAGGAAGGATGGGGGAAAGAAGAACAAGCTACTTTTGCAAGTACAAAGATATGCATAAGAAAGCAAAAGGTTTAGAGTTATAAAACCCGCCTTAAGGTCGTTCCTTGAGCTCAAAGCTTCTAAGATTCCAGTATTTAATGGTGTCTTGAGATCCACAGGTCGTCCAAGGGTGTTTCTCCAAGGAAAGGTTGGGAAAAGATGGCTAAAAAGAAGAAACAAGTAAGGAAGACCATAAAACCAACCTTGCACCATGAATTCCTCCATGAATTCGAGCAAGATGATGATCAAAGCTTACCTAGAACTGCTTGAACGTTCTCCTCTTCCCCAGAGCTCTGTCCTAAGTCGGTCTAAGCAAAGGAATAAGAAAGGAAGTGAAGGAAACGATCCTTGCTAAGTGAGAAAAGGTGTATATATACTTTAGGTGAAATTTCAATCATAAGGACAACTTGTTTCTCCATTTCTCCTCTAGGCCCTTCCCTTATTATAAACCACGTTTCTCCCTTCCATACTTAAGCAAAACTCATCTTAAACCCAAGGTCTAAAGGTGAAGAAAGCCAACTTCTTACTAAGTTGCACATATAGAAGGGTTATTAGACTTATAACTTGATCATTTAATTTATAAGGGTTATCATTCTTATTTAATTATTCAATTGAAGTGACCTCTTCATCATTCTTACTCTTAATGATGCCAAGAGTTATAAAAGATACTCTAGAAGGTGTATTTTACAAGTTGCACCCCATATTTTGGGTAAATTGCACTTTACACCAAAACTAGAGTTTTAAGTATAAGGATTGCTCCACAAGCTGCATCTTGGTGCACAAGCTTGGAGAATCCATCATACTTTATCATATTCATTCTTATGATGTCTCAACACCAAAGGAACATCTTAACATGTGCAATTTGTAAGTTAACCCCTTTTAATTGGGTAATTTGCACATAGGTCCCTGTATTACAAAACAATATTACAACATTGTTCAAAAGGGACAGAAATGGAAATGTACGTTCCTTAGGAGATTTAATTACATACCAAAAGATAATCACAAGTATCTAATTACATAATTAAGCAAAACACCTAGGGTTAGTTCATAACTCAGGTCAGGGATGTTACATGACATGTCAATAAGGTATGAATTGGAGTGATTGAAAAATATAATACCTTAAAAGGGATCCTTCGCTGTTCATGCCACATTACCTTCCCCATATCTAAAAGAAAGTAGGAGGTACTATGTCATTTTGTCTTATTTTACCCTCCCTTTTTCACCCTTGTCTGAATAGATTCTTGGTGTCAGTTCTTCACTTCCCCTTTAAGGTTAAACGCATGATGTCGAAGCCAATGACAGGGTAAGGAGTCAAGTTACACTAGATAATAACCTTAGGGGGCATGTGAGCTAAGCTCCTCCGAGGACTTCTCTCATTTTACCTCTCAACTCTTTTTTAAACGTCAAAAGTCCCTTCTAAGGTCAAAATAGGACCACATCTACATAAGAGGGTTATTAAGTTAGTGTTTGGAATTCCCAACTGAGTGTTGGAAAAGTCTCAGTCAAGATGCTAGGAGTTGATTGCAATATCTCATTATATCCCAAGACTAACATAGCTAGGCACAAGACTAAGCTGAATTTCAATCTTAAAATGAACATCTTATGATCCTGTCAAGGCTATTGTGGGGAGATATATGAAGAATTATATACAAAATCATATTATGCACATATAATGAGATTTGGCCTCTTTAGTTTACATTATATATATGTGCATATATATATATATATATATATATATATATATATATATATATATATATATATTCTTTTGGAGGGTACATATCAGTTATGCCTGCATAACATATTTTTAGCATGATTTTGGAAATATAATATGGATAAGTGTTGGATGTTGATGGAATATGGATGTTTGAATCTTCCCTAGGGTGTATCCAAGCATGAACCTCATAAGGTGGTCTAGTATGTTGCGTCTACATATTCTGGTAATAAATGAGAAATAAATTATAAATCCAGTAGTTGAGCTAATGTAGGATGATTACACCCTGATATGAGTTCATGAATGACATATTGTGTAACTGATACATTAATGAAAAAATCTAGGAGTGAATGATAGAAAAGCCTTAGAACACATAAAAGCATGTTTATGTATGTTGGTTTTGGCTTGGATTGCATACCAATGCAAATAGAGGCATTTAGAGTATAGATATTAATGGTTCATAGAGAAATCGACCCATTTTCAAGGTTTACCGATAAGATTTGATCTACATATTTTAGTTAATTCTTTAGGAATGCAACAGATAGTTGACTAACTAACAATATTTCTGAAAGACTATAGTGGTCGACTACAAAAAATCAACTAACCTATATAGTCAAAGTAACATTTATGGATATTGGTATCTAGAGTAACTAATAGAAAGATAATTGAATAACCACTCTTGATTTTCTTCACTTAAAATGGGAGTTAAGGTCGATTTGATGGCCTACTTGTAATAGTCATACCCATTATGTAGGAAGTCGATTTGTTATTCCTTCCCGGCAGACAAACACATAGAGTGAGGTTAAAGGGGTCTTTGACCAACTTAGACACCAAGTTCATATATAAAAATCAACCTCAGATCAATATTTTCCCGCTCTACGTATTTTAAACCCTAGTTTTTTTCATGTGTGTGATTTTGTGGCAACTTTCAAGATATGTGCAAAGAATGGATGGGTCATAGGCATGTTCTTCATTTAGTTCCAAACCAAGTTTGGTTGATCATTTGGTACTTCATTCCTTTCTATTTGTATACATGTTTAGTAAAAAAATTGCCTATTATATCCCCTATAATATTATCTTATCTTGGTTTGGCCTAATCCTTGATCTTAGGAACAAGGAACATGACATGTTCTTCACACATGAAGATCTGTTTATGAGATAATATACCTAATTTCATATTTGAAGTAGATATCCATATTGACTATATAATGGATGATTGGAAGGTGAGCTTGATGGATTGAGATAGCTTAATTTCCTGATCACTTGGCTTCCTCTATTTAAAGTTACTAAGATGGAACTCATTTTTTTGGTGTTTGTTTATAATAGGGTAATGCACAAACCCTAATTTCAGAATCGAGTGATGATACACCATTGGGAATGTATGTATATATCCTAGTAGATAATTTAGAATTACTTCATTTATATAAATGGTATAAAACTAGGGTTTTTGGTTTTACCTATATTGTGGATATGACTGGATTGAATACTCATATGCATTAATAGATTAAAATGTGAAGAATGAGAATAAAGGAATTTATTTGTTAATTAGGGTTCCCATTATATATTTTCACACCTCAGTGAAATGTAAATAAAAGGATGAACCTTAATTTAGTGTAAATAAATGAATCTAAGTAAGTAGTTTTTTTAATTATATCGAATTAACTTGAAATTGAACTAGAGAATGATATTCGATAAACTTTTTAACTGGTACAAATGAAAGTAATAACATGTGAAATCAGTAGTAATCGATGCCAAGCACATTTTTGAACCTTTCCCTAGAGGTCTGTATTGGAAAGGGTAAATGGGTGATTGATTGATGTAGAGTATCACCGAGAGCACAACCAAGTTGTGGGTACTAGCTATCCCATTGTCACTACATATAGTAAGTATCCAACATTAACTAGTCACATAGCAATGATACTAGTCTAGTATAGTTATTTGCAATTCTATTTTAAGCGTGCTAACCCTTGTGGATCCTCTTTATGTGGAGTTAGTGGAATAAAGACCCATTCCACTAACCAAGCCATGTGGCCACAATTTTTCAAACATTTTTTAAATGCAATTAAGCCAGACATGTCAACCTCATTGCTGCATAGGATTTGTTCAATTAGTACTTTAAATTTTTACAAGTTACACCTTAATACTTATTTAGAAAGTCATGCAATAGAGCCTTTTTCTTGATTGGTGGTTCAAGGGCAATGTTAAAGAATAAGTCAGTCAATAGTTAGTGTGAGTAAATAGTTCGATTAATAATTTAAGTTAGTAGTCAGTATGCTAAATGAGGGAAACTCTATCTTACATATTTGATTATGTTAATTGATTTATTATAACTTTGCATAAAATATCTTCTCAGTTGTCATTCTATTTCACCAAACTACATGGATAATGCATTTTGTTCCTAAACTTATAACTACACCAAAATAATTATTTAAGTGTTTAAAATTGTTTCTTAATAATACCGTCTCATGGCACAGTTGGCCACTCCTCTACTTACAAAAATTATACTAGTCACAAAAAAGGTGTGGATACTCCACTCAAAGGAGAAAACATATCAGTAGACTCACTTAGAGGTGGTCGTAGTATTTATATAGATAGTTTAGATTTGTGATCTACGCCACTCAAGAATTTAGAGAAGAATATGTAATGTGTTTTTACTAACCATATTTCTTGTAATAGTTAGTAGTCTAATCTTACTTTTATTTCAATAACAACTAGTATACTTTCCTTCTGGTTGTACAAATGTAAAATGTTTACTTAAGTTGGTTTAGCATACTCCTACATGTTCAGATGTTCATATTTTGTGTTGTTAAAAAGAAAAAAGTTACCAATGAATTAGTGGTCGATTTGGATTGGTGCATCACTTGTGACACCCTAAGCTTGGGGTTTATGCAACCTTAGTGTTTGGTCCCATACGATTCCTTTATCGATTGTCATTTGAATAAAGGGCCACCATTTACCCATATATTTGGGGTAGATCGTATCAATCTTTGGAAATGCAACTAAATTCAATACAACTTTCCATCCACTAATAGACATTAGTCTAGGAAGATGACATAATTAGCTAAGAATCTATTAAGATCTTGTGTTCTGAAATACCTTGACAGTTGGGACTCACGCTTGAGATTGTTATAATTTACCAATAAATATAGCTAGAAGAACTATATAGATAACACTATGCAATGCTTTAAAGAGTACACTTTGCAAATCACTAGTATGTTGGTATGAGCCAAATTTTGGGTCTAGAAATTGTATAGTAGACCAAAAAATGGAAATATATTATCATTAAACAAGTGAAAGAAAAAATTTAAGATGTTGTCTGAAATTGAATTTCCAAGGTAGAGTTGAAAATTTAAGATCAATTAGATGTATCAGTGAATAAATAAATAAAAATAGTACACTCCTATACTTCAGCCTGTTTAGCATGATTGGTGATTTTGCTTTGGGGTAACTTGACCTATCGACACGTTCAGGAAGCATTCAAAAAACTCTAAGAATTTACAATAATATTTATATTTGAGTTATCCAAACTATATAATTTTTTTAAAGAAATAAGAGTTATTTATAAAGTACTAAAATTATTTACTACACAAGTATAGTTATCACATTTTATTTTCTTATACTTATCAAGATTCTCAATTCGGATAATTAGATTTTTTTCATTTGACAAGCTCTACTTATTAACAAATCATACTCAAAGTTTATCATCATGTTTAAGACATTATATATATAATATCATCATGAATCAAGCTTAAACAATGACCCCTATAGATTAAGCATGCAATCATTCAAACAAACCCTAGTTAAATGGGTTAGATGAAAATGGGCCATTATAATGACATTCAACTATAGACTTGGAAGATGAATGAACTGAGTAATTTAAATGTAATCTACTATAAAATAAAATATCAACACTCGTATATAATATCTAATCTCTAAAAAGTTTCATGCCATAAAAAAACCTAAATATATCTGCTAGTTCATTACCTCTTATCATAAGAGGCTCCAACTAGATAGAAATTGAGGGAAGAAGGAAAGAAGAGGAACAATTAGGGTTCTTTGTTTCCATATTAAAATTTTGACAGAACTATAGTAATATGAGAAACACTATGTAAAATGTCAAATTTACCATAAAACTACCTAAAAATCACAATAAAATTGCATATAAAAGTTAACAAAAACATCAATCTATAATAGTCAACCAATGAAAGTAGGCCAAGTCTTTAAGAGAATAAGTCCAACTAGTCATCCATGAATGTATTTATAACTTAGTAAGTTCATATTTCAGTTGTCGGTCCGATTATCTAGATTGAATTAATACACTCAAATTCATTGTCTAGTTATCTGACTTTTCATAGTAAACACACATAATTTAGTACGACTATAATGTTAGTAATCCAACTACTCAGAGTCAACACATAAACTATAAATGAATATTGTTGATGTATTCATCCTCTAACAACCTCACAAAATTTTCCAACATTACTTAGTTCAACTAACATCTCTGACTGCCTTAAATCAAGTTGTATCAATTGCATCTAATTGCATTGCAACTTGACCTAATCCCAAATCAACTTACCAAGGCAACTATTTTGAGGCATCTTTACCACTATCATGTGAATTATATCTATGAAATTTGAATTTTCATCCTCATTCCATTAATCAAATTAAATTAAGGCCCAATCATTCTAAATATTTGATTAACAAATGGAGTGCTTATCTGATTCCATATTTTACTATTATATAATAACCATTGTACTTAATTCAAGGTTTACCAAAGCTTAACCAACTAAAATATGTGTCATAACTTGAACCTTAGATATTACTATAATAACCATGTAAACATGTACACTAAACCAAATAAGAACTAAAAACATGATGTATGTTTTCAAATTGAGCTTCGAGTTTCATAAACTCTAGATTATTTACTAAGATGAGACAAGCTCATAACGTGTAAAGTATTTTCAATCTCTAGATGACACTTCCTTATCATTACATTTCCAACTTGGGTGGTAACTCTTAAGTAGTATGTCATATTTTAACACATTCAACAACCAATTAAGGTCCCATTTATCTAGGTGACAACTTACCCTTCTTCCCAAAACTAAAACATCACATTACAACAAAGTTTAAGGTAAACCATGACCTCAAATCGAATTTCAAGAAGTCTTCTATGAATGTTTCTATAATATATATGTATGTTATAGTCTTTTGATAATATTAGAGTGATCACAGAGTGTTGTGTCAGTCAAGTTTTTTGTTAGTAACAACTTGGATGACCAACCGATCTAAATAAAAAAAGACTAATAATATACTTTTTACTTGTTTGTGAATGCTCCAAGAACCTAAATTTATCTATATAATTACCCTAACACCTAGTACATCTCTTAATTAGTCATTCTCATATGAGATACATAATTTGAGAGAGAGAGAGAGAAGAATTAAGGTTTTGAAGGAAAAGGTCTTCATAGTGAAATTTCTCTCTTATGTCTAATTTTGATCTCCCTCTGATTTGACTTAAAAAGATATTAAATCACCTCTTTTCTCTTTCTTTCTCTCTGATTCTCCTTTTCTAGGGTTCCTAGTTGAAAAGAGTAAGAAAATGATTGAATCCTTTGGAGTTGGTTGGATATTTAGAAATTCAAATGATGGGCAACATTTATGAAGGGCTCGGTATTTGTGGTGAGTGTTTATCTCCCCCTTAAGCTCTGTAATCATGTTGAAAGATTCATTCTATTGGGCTAAGAATCAATGAAATCAATGGTTGTATTATATGTGTATGCAAACAAATAATCAATTGGGGAAAATCTTGAGGAACTGAATATTACTGATTAAATTTCTTCTTAATGACTTGTATGTGTTTATCTCTTGATCTGTATATTCAAATTCTATTTGAGAAATTAATGGTCAAAGAACTACCTTACCATGTGACTATATTGCTTAAAATCAGCCTGTGAGTGATATTGTTTGAAAACTTAATGTACATGTTCATAATCATGTTTGGATTGAATAGTCACTAATTACTCAAGTGTATTGTTGAATCTTACTAAAATTTAATACGACATGTACATGAGAATCAATATGAAGATTTGGAATGGAGGCATTCCATGTCTAGGGTTAGTGTTGTTGGATTGACTCAAATGAGCCAATGAATCGATGCATACTTATAATTGCTAAATGGATTGTGTGGGAATGAAAACTAGGATTTCCATATATTGTGAATAGACTTAATGAGCATTTGTACACCCTTTGTGGTTAGTGATCTTATAATGTGTCACACTAATCCAACTTCTTGAAAATCTTAGAAATTAAGTATTAAGAAGAGCATGTGAGATAAAGCCTGAACTTATATATAATCTTGTAAATGTGAATAAAATGCTCAATTATAGGTGTTATTTTTTCAATTGAAGGTGATAAGTTTAGTTATGATTATCTAAGACTAATGCATCTATTATATTATAATTTATGGAATAATAAGTAAACCTCACATGAATGCAAGTCTTTTATACAAGTAACATAATAATGAGTTAAGAAGATGACTAGAGACTAAGGAGTGATAAGAAATAACATTGATCTGTTATGTTTCCCTAATGTGAGTAATCTTATTAGGAATGGAAGAATTATTTTTAATTACCAAAATGCAATTATAAGTCAAATAACATAGCACATGTACAGGAAATGGACAAGGGAGAACTGAATTGTAGTGATAAATTATGGGAAAAGTATTAACGAAATGAATATAACCAAGTCTACAATTTATTTATATTTTATTACATTTGGGTCGACCTATGTTGGAAGAAATACACCAAAATTGGATTATGATGGATGTCAA
This sequence comes from Alisma plantago-aquatica, assembly GCA_963693085.1. Classification (NCBI taxonomy): domain Eukaryota; kingdom Viridiplantae; phylum Streptophyta; class Magnoliopsida; order Alismatales; family Alismataceae; genus Alisma; species Alisma plantago-aquatica. The sequence continues at coordinate 714,470,158 of OY856412.1, read as the reverse complement.
TGAAAGAGAAACATTGTATATTAAGTGAATGAAGAATGACCGATTCCAATAATGTAATGAACTGAAAAGGAAGAAGTTAAGAGTAATGAATCTTACCCAAAAAACTAAGAGTAATGAATATTAAATGAAGAGTGGTCTTTACATATACATTGTTCTTGTCTAGAACTGCATGTTTAAAAACTCCCCATTGATGATTGACCACACCTTAAAAGCCCAACTCTCACTTCAAAATGTGTTTTTACAATGCTTAAATACTCATGCTCTTTTTTATTATCCTTGTTCTTGTAAGCTCATGGGATTTACTGTTGTTGAAGCCAACCGATTCCTACAAGTTCTGCCTGGCCTCACCAACAACACATGTAAGAAGAATTGGGCCCTAGTCTTGACCATTCTTTAATTTTGTAGAAAGCACCTCATTTAGAACATGTGAAAGTTCCTCAAGCAAGAAGTGGATGTTTGTATATATATATATATATATATATATATATATATATATATGCCTGAGAAGATTTTGTTACTTTTTCCTGCATGAAAACATACAACTAGTTAGGCCGTTTACTGTTTTTGTCTCTTGTATAAATATTCATCAATAGGATGCTTGTTTAGGTATATGTCATCAAAGAAATAAAAAACCAGAGGTGCATGCACTACCCTACTGCTGAAATGAAAAGAATTTCAAATGTTCATTAAACAATTGAACAACTTGGTAAAGCGACCATAAACAACTGGGTAGCATTTTCCATTCACAAGCAAGGCACACTTTTTTTTACCAAACACTCATGAAACAACTGTTTCACTTTTGCAAAAACTATGGTCTTATTCTGCAATCGAGCTAATATCTGATCATCGCATATCAACTATATATCTATGTATATTAGCTTTAAATTGTGTTCTTATATAGCTATGCGTCAGAACATGTTAAATTTACCCATTATAAATCAACAGAAGCACACAAATTTCAAGACTAGGCATTGTTAAGGATCTGAAATGAATGTATAGCTTGGATATACTTTTTTGTTGGTGGGTACTCAGACTTACTAAATATACACATTTTGTTGGAAAACCCACCATGAAAGAATTATTTCAATTTTGTCAAACTCACTATCACGTTAGATGCACCAATAAAGAGAACATGTCAAGCACCCGGCAAATAATCCCTAGCTCCCGTTGATGGAAAAAACGTACCCTTGGCCCGCCCGCTGGCGCTGACCTTGTTTCAAAAACTGTCTATTCTATCCACCCCTTTCTTGTTTCTCTCTCCGGAGTCTTCCTTCCACGGTTCCACCGCATCCTCCCTCTCCCCACCTTCTTCGTCGGTGGTTGGTGTTCTAGCTCCGACAGCTTTTTCGGACGTGAGAAGAGAGACGACCAGAATCCTGCTGGAATACAGGAATCAACTTTTCCTCTCTCCTTCAAATCGACAGCCACCTTCCAAATTTCGAATTACGGCGGTAGACATATTACGTGAAGAAACTGATGAAATGCGGACAATTTCGATGGCTCGCTTATTGAGATCAAGTAAACATTCGATTCGTTTTCTCTATTCTGGACAGAATGGGCTTATATTCTCTCCCCTTATATTGCCACAATGAAAAAGGTTTATTATGTCCGTCTAATCCTGTGTTTCTTTAACTACCCATTCAAAGGAATTTCAAGTCAGCTTCTGCCATTTCCTCGGAATTGCTATGTTGATGATAGCTTGCTGATTGCGTGCATAACGTTTCAATTATGCCTATCGTACAATGCTTGGCCTGGTGGTGTTGCTTTCAGGGAGCTAGACAAAACATATGGAACGACACTAATTTTGGTCTCTCTGCAGGAAATATCGTGAAAATTTCAACCATCTGTCTTTGAGGAAGGGAGGGAGGAGGGGAAACAGCTGCAGCTTTTGTTGTCCTGCATTGGACATACAGCCTAAAGATGTTTTCTTGCTGTAGGGCTGCACCAGATTATCAAGCCGATTTTGACGTTTACTTTGCCATAAGACCTGAATATCAAAATGAGGCCCCTGTCACAAGATTCAAGCCTAAGGTGTTTTCTCTTTTCCATTTTCTACTTGACGCTTGACATTTACACCTCTCTTCAATAAAATATCTTCGTTTTCTTCAAATTGTGGTTCAACTTATCACCTGATTCCATCCTGTATTTTAATTAAGACCGACTTAAGCATTGTTAAAATGAGTTAGATATCAAGTATAGTCATTGTCAACCATTCACTTATTCTTTTCACATTGCTTATGATAAATGTCTTCCAATTGTCAGCCAGGGAAAACCCTCAGTGCTCGAAAATGGCATTCTTCCTTTTCTGAAGAAGGACAGATTGATATGGCCAAAGTGCTCAATCGAATACAAAATGGGGTAATCTTTGGAATCATGTTACTTTAACTCATTTTTTATGCATACTTTATCATACAAAAACCAAGTTTATTATCTATATATCAGCATATGATCCAGGATTGAATTGGGCATACAGAAGCTTGTGGTGGAATCCCCTTGGAATGGGTGTCACTAGGCTAAGGGCAATGCGGAATATAAACACTCATCTATCTAGAACAATAACTCAGTGAAGAACCAGAACTAGAGTCTAGAAGAAATAGTTGAACCAGAGACTTGTGGCTCTCTAGAAGATAGTTACCCTTCTCTACAATTATCTCCACTGTCAAGAGGCTAAGAAGGATAAAGGCAAGGTTGTCAGAACTGAACCGGTCAACTTACCAGTGAGGACTGTGGTTCTCGGTTCACTGGTTAAACCAGTGGTCTGACCGGTTCAACATGTCACGTCAGTATCACGTTACTAATAGTTTAAAAATATAGAAATGTCTTCGATACTCATGGAAAATAGCCTTGCAAAAGTTATGAAACATGAATAATAGTGTAACTTCTCACAATAGCTTGACAAACAGATCATATAGCAAATATCATTCTATTCTTGGACATACATATACCAACATTTATGTAGTATTCAAAATTAAATAGCAAAAAATGGCAGCAACAATACATTTATTTGCTAAGTGAGAGAACCGGACGGTTGGGCTAAAACCGGACCGGTTCGCCAGTTCACCGGTTCAACCGGTCGGTTCACCGGTTGATGCCAGTCAGACTTCATTTCCGGCTTTAGGAGGGAACCGAATTGGTAGAGTGACCGGTTCAACCGGACGGTTCGGTTCTGTTCTGATAACCATGGATAAAGGCATGATGGTCACGTGGAATCATAGTTTATTGATTATGACCGTTTCATGCATCTCCAGCTTGTATTCCAACTTAGTCACCCAATGACCTGTTTGGGTATATTTTGACTTTCCTCAAGTCCTAGCAAAATACAAACCTCCTAGATGCAAACTCGAGGCAAATCATTTTGACTTGTGTTGGACCCCGTTTTAGACAGACTTGTGTTGGATAAAATTTAAGGAACTAAAAGTTCACATGTTTTCAGTGATCACCTTGCTCTTAGTCACGTAATGCTCCTTCTATCTCTCTATCTTTCATCCTTACAGTGTGGCCTCTCTCTGTTGCTTGTCTCCTAACTGAAGTTTCTCTTTATAACTCTCTAGAGCCTTTTCTATTCATCAATGCCCATGAACCATGGGCCGTTCAAGAGGTTTAATTCTTGTTGAGTCAACATTGTTAAAGGCGAGTAGATACGTCTTCCATTTCTCATTTCCTATCTTCTCAATATAACTTGAACTGAGAACCATACTTGTCTAGGCGGCTAGGCGGTCCTTCCCACCTAGGGTAAGCCTAGGCGTTTCTAGGTGTTCTTCATATTTGTTTATATTTTACATACAATTAAATGATTTTGTGTATACATTCAGTTACATTCAAATATGTACATCATTATGTACATTTGTATTGCTTATCCCCAAGCTTAATCAATCATAACTTCACCTACATCACACCTGTCGCGACCTAAGATGGACCTATTCGGCCTTAATTTGACCTAATACGATCTAAATTGAACCTAATTTAACTCGTCTTACCTAATTTAGCCAAAGCCAGACCGATTTTGGCATAACATGACCTAATCAGACGTAACCTCCCCTAGTTTGTCCTACATTGACCTAAACGAGCCCTAATTTAGCGAAATCGGATTTCATTCCCCCAAATAAGACATTTTTCCCAAATCATACCTATTTCCCCCAAATTAGACCTAATATGTCCAAATTAGATCTGATTTGGCCTATATTAGACCTATTTCTTCCCCAAAATAACTAAACATGATCTAATTTGATCAAATTCTGACCTAATCTATGCTAATTTTGTCTTCAAGTGTCTTAATTTGGGCCTAAAAGGCCTTAGGGATCCACTTTATTATCTAAAAGCCTAGGCGCTTAGTTTAAGGCGGAGCACCTAGAGCCTAGGTGGCTTAGGTGGGAGCCTGGATAACTATGCTGGGAACCTCTGTTGTCCTCTTTGTTTGAGTTGACCTGTCCTCATTTGTTGGTTGTGCTCTTCTTGCCCTACAATTGCCGTCAAGGTAGACTCTAGCTGGCTGGGTGGGGTTGAACTCTTTGGGAACGAATGATGAAGAATGTGTTTTTCGACATCTGTTAATGGGATGTAACAATTGCTTCCTTGCTGAGCCATTGTTGCACCACATACGTTTAGCAACAAAACTGTACAAAAAAGCTGCAACAATATTAAACTTCCTCCACTAAATATGGTGTGGACAAAATGATTAGGGTGTCATAATCCAAGTTAATTTGAATTTAATATAAATCTCCTATAAATATGAGAGGGAGAGTTGCATGAATCTTTTTAAGTGATAAACAAATCACTTAAGTAAACAACTGAATATAACATAAATGTACCAAGCCCAATAACTAATACACCACTTATGCTAATACTCCACCTCAAGTTGGAGAGTATGCGTCACCTAGTCTCAACCTGTTATTCATATACTTAAAAAGAGGAGGAAGTGGTATTGTGAGAAAGTCCACCACTCCATCTCAGGTCTTCACATATGGCATAAATATCTTTTTTGCTTTGACGAGGCACATAAAAAGTGGTACTCAACCTCAATATGCTTGGTATGCTCGTACACGACTATTTTGTTTGCAATCTGGATGCTGATTATCACAATATGAGACTAGTTTCCCAATAGGGATCTTGAACTCAGATAGGATGGGTTTGACCCACTACAAGTCACAACAGACGTGTGTTGTGGCGTGATATCATGCTTTGATGCTTGAACGGGAGACTACAATTTGTTTCTTGCTCCTCCAAGCAACATGGTGATTTTCTTAGCAAGATGCAATTTCTGGATGTGGATCGCTTAGCTTAGGGGTCTCTGCCCAATTTGCTCCTATAGAGATATGATTATTTTTTATGAAACCAGAGAAATTGGAGAACGTAGGGTTACATAATGTGTGTACCTTGGTATTTATATAAGTGGTACAATTACAATGAGGTCCATATAGAAATGTAAAATTACAGAACAATAAATAAAGACATAAAATAAGGACATATACGAACACTCCCCCTCAAGTTGGAGCATAGATATCAATCATGCCCAACTTGTCCACAAGAGAATAGAAGTGCTTCTTCGCTAGTAGCTTGGTAAATCTGTCAGCAACCTGATCTTCAGAGCGGGTGAAAGGAGTGCAAATCTTGCCAGATAGAATAGTCTCTCTGATGAAGTGGCAGTCGACTTCAATATGCTTGGTGCGCTCATGATATACATGATTGTTAGCAATGAAAATGGATGCCTTATTATCACAATGCATAGGAATAGGAGTAGAAGACTCAACACCTAAGTCTTTCAGAAGAGACTGCACCCATAGAAGTTCACTAGCAGTGTGGGCCATAGCCCTGTATTCAACTTCAGCACTAGATCTAGCAACTACATTTTGTTTCTTACTTCTCCATGTGACCAGGTTACCTCCAACATAAGTACAGTAGCCAGAAGTAGATTTCCTGTCTATCTTACTCCCAGCATAATCAAAATCGGAATAGCCTTCCAGAGAACAATGCCCATTTTTCTTATAATAGAGGCCTTTGTCAGGAGACTTCTTCAGATATCTCAAAATATTGCATAGAGCATCCCAATGACACTGTCTAGGCTTATCTAGGTACCTGCTAAAAAGACCCACAACAGTAGATATGTCAGCTCTAGTCACATTCAGATAGATCATTTTGCCAATCAGCCTCCTGTATTTTTTATTGTCAGGAAATATAGGAAAAGAGTCATCATCCCAATTAACATTGGGATTTAGAGGAGTATCAGTTGGCTGTGCATCAAGCATCCCGGTTTCCTGTAATAAGTCAAGTACATACTTCCTCTGAGATAAAACAAGAGCATTAGAGGTTCTGGATACCTCAATGCCCAGAAAATATCGCAATTTCCCTAGGTCTGTAGTAGCAAAATGTTTACACAAGTGAGTTTTAGTAGCCTGAATTTCAAGAGAATCACTGCCAGACAGAATAATATCATCAACATACACTATAAGAATCACAATACCAGAGGGGGTCTTTTTTGTAAAGACCGAATGATCAACCTGTGATCTCTGAAACCCAAAAGTAGTCAGAATTTTGCTCAGCTTGTCAAACCATGCTCGAGGACTCTGTTTGAGTCCATAGATAGATTTCTTCAACCTGCATACTTTATGTGACTCCCCCTGAGCAACAAACCTAGGAGGTTGCTCCATATAGACCTCTTCTTGGAGATCACCATACAAGAAGACATTTTTAACATCTAGTTGCATAAGAGGCCAGTCAAGATTAATAGCCACAGAAAGTAGAACTCTGACAGAATTAAGACGGGCAACAGGGGAGAAAGTCTCAAAATAGTCAATACCATAAGTCTGCGTATACACTTTCGCCACCATGCGTGCCTTCAGACGTTCTACTGTACCATCAGGTTGATATTTTACAGCATATACCCATCTGCAGCCAACAGGTTTGCATTCAAGAGGTGGATCCACTAGCTCCCAAGTTTTTCGATCAACAAGAGCATTCATCTCCTCCTTCATGGCAGTAGTTCATGCTGTGTACTTTGCAGTTCATCATGTACAGTCTTGGGAATAACAATAGCAGATAAGGCAGTGACAAAATTGCTGGCATGAACACTCAGATGTGCAGTAGAGACATGATTAGCAATATTATGAGTAGTACAACAACGAGTGCCCTTTCTAAGAGCAATAGGCAAGTGTAAATCAGAAGTTACCTCAGGTGTTGCAGGACCTTCTGAAGGAGAAGATTGGTGTTGATTGGGGGGTGCTTGACCAGGTTGGGACCTGTTCCTGCGTTGATATACAATAAGTGGAGGAGTAGTATTTTCAGTACTTGAGTTATCAGAAGCACAGTCACTGGTAATAGGCAGAGGAGGAGCAATAATATCTGAATTCAAACTATCTCCTTTAGCTGAGTAAAAGGGTGTATCCTCAAAAAAGACAACATCACTGCTTGTGAACCATTTTTCAGTAGTAGGGTTATAACATCGATACCCTTTCTGCGTTCGAGAATACCCCAAAAAAATGCATTTTGTGGCTCGAGGAAATAGTTTATCATAGGTTGGCCCTAGTAACCGTACAAAGCAGGTAGAACCAAATATCCGCGGAGGTACATAAAACAATGGTGCATCAGGTTGTAGAACTTGTACATGAATTTTATTACCAATCACAGAGGAAGGCATCCTATTTATTAAGAAGCAGGCAGTCAGAATGGCTTCAGGCCAGAATATGCGAGGTACATTAGAATGCAGCATGATAGTTCTAGCAACCTCTAGTAAGTGTCTATTTTTGCGTTCCACAACTCCATTCTGTTGAGGTGTATATGCGCATGACGTCTGATGAATAGTGCCAACCGATTTACAAAGCAATTCGACATCATTTTGAACAAACTCCAAAGCATTATTAGTTCTAAAAACTTTAACGTGCATAGAATATTGTGTTTTTATTTCAGCAAAAAAGAACTTAATTGTGGACAACACTTCAGATCGGCTTTTCATGAGAAACAACCAAATGGCACGAGAGAAATCATCAATAAATAATGTAAAGTATTTGTATCCAGACAGACTCGAAATATGACATGGACCCCATACATCAACATGAACAAGATCAAAAATATTTTTGCTACTAATATGAGATCGTTTAGGATAACCCTGGTCTGTTTTCCCAACTGACATGACTCGCACTGAAATAAATGTGTCCCTACACCAGATACAATATGTCTGAGCTTCTCAGATGATGGGTGTCCAAGTCTGTAGTGCCACTGTAAAGCCGAAACAGATGAAGATAAGGCTGAAGTCAACGCCACATTGTCCACCTTCTTTAGATAGTCCAGATAATATAATTCATCAGATCCTTCATACCCCCCACCAATCTTCATCCTCGTGTGAAGGTCCTGAAAAACACATGAACTAGGTATAAAGGTGAGACTGCAGTTCAGGTTACGCACAACTTTGCTAACAGATAATAAATTGAGCGGAAATCGAGGTATATATAAGGCAGATTTTAACAGACACTCAGAGACAATGTCTCCAATCCTAGAAACAGGAGATTTGGAGCCATTCGCAAGCATAACAGGAGATACCGATTTAGATAAACTTTTAAAAAGGACCGATTCCCTGATATATGAGCAGAAACACCCGAATCAATAACCCATTTGGTATTACCAGTACTAGATGAGGGTGCACTGAGGAAGGCAGTATCACAACCAGAGTAAGTAGCAGCATGTGCTCCAGAAGTGGCTCCAGAAGATGACCCAGTGCGCTCAAGCAGTAGACGCTCCACCTCAGCACGGATGAAGTCGACAGTAGTCGAACTGGATGCATTAGTAGCTGTAGACTGTGGTACTACCTCAGTGGTAGTATGAGTATCAGAAGCTGCATTAGCCCAGGCGGGCTTTCCATATTTCTCCCAACATTTCTCTTCAATATGATTAAACCGGCCACAGAAGTTGCAGAACCGTTGACCAGTCTGAGGACGTGCAGCAGCAGGAGGTCCAGAAGATGCTTCACGACCAGAAGAGCTCCTCCGCCTTCCAGCACCAAGGGGGGGGGCGAGTGTCGTGAGAACGGCCACGTCCACGACCACGACCACAATCAGACATCGCAACAAGTGCAGTAGAATCACCAGTATCAGTAGATGTCTTAGATGAGGATGCAGGCAGGCGCTGTAGACGCTGAAAAGCACTCTGTAGAGTAGGTAGTGGATCACTGGCTAGAATCTGATCCACAACCCCAGCATAGGAGTTAGGTAAGCCACATAGGAACTGGACTACTTGCAACTCCTGGCGTTGACGTTGCATAGTAGCCAAATCAGTAGACAAGGGATGGTAGGCCTCCAATTCCCCCCAAAGTCCCTTGAAGGCAGAAAAGTAGTCAGTAAGATCAGATCCCGAGAATTGCAGACGAATGAGCTGTTTGTTGATATCAAACACTTTCTTTGGATTCTGGCTGTGTGAGTAGGTACTAGCAAGCTGATCCCACATCTGCTTGGCTGTCTGCAGGTATAATAATGTGACACTAATTTTTGTCTCACTACTATTCAGAACCATGTCATAACAGTAGAGTCATCTTTAACCCAGTCATCATAGGCTTTAACATCTTTGGAGTCGGTAGTTGCAGCAGGCACAGGAGGTGGATCACGCGTCAAGTGTGACAGTTTTCCTTGAGATTTAACATAGATCTGCTTGGAACACACCCAGTGCTGGTAGTTTCTCCCATCCAGTTTCACAGTGGTAACTTGACGACACAGATCATCGTGTGTAGACGCCATGGCAGACAGATCACCAATTGCCGACAAAGAGACAAACACGTAGGCACAGGCAGAACACAACCGCCTAGTTCCTCAGCAAGGCGGCAGTAGGCACAGATAAGAGACTGGACGGACCAGTTACATACGGGCTACGCCGCGGCGCAGCAGAAAACCCGGTGGCTCAACGACCTACACGGGTAGGCAGACAAAAATCCGAAGGTGTGCTTCAGTCGAGATTCAAGCCACCGGACAAGCGCGTCCAGATCAGAGCCCAACGGTTGGTGGGTTGCCCCGGCGGCGGGCTGCGGGCGGGCGGGGGGGGGGGAAGAGAGAGAGAGAGAAAGAAGGGAGGGAGGGAAGGGGAAGAGCGACGACTCTGGATCTAAGCCTGCTCTGGTACCATGAAACCAGAGAAATTGGAGAACGTTGTGTTACACAATATGTGTACCTTGGTATTTATATAAGTGGTACAATTACAATGAGGTCCATATAGAAATGTAAAATAACAGACAAATAAATAAAGACATAAAATAAGGACATATATGAACATTTTACTTATGTGGTTTAGTCCCATATTGCTCATCTCTGTTTTTGTTTCTCCTCTCTTATCCTATATAAGAGAATGCACTATAAACCTTTTTCATTCATCCAATACATTTCTATTCTATTCTTTATATGGTATCAAGAGCAAGTTTTTCATTCATCCAATACATGTCTAAGATTTCTTCATAACCCTGGTTGAAATCCCGACGGCTTCCGCTAGGGGGAGGGAGCGCCGCCTCGGTGCCTTCCTCCCCCTGAACCCCAGTGGCAGAGATCCCTGGCGAGGGTTGTTGCAGATCCCTGGAGAAGGGTCGATGGTAGTCAAAATCGCGAAACTCCTTCTTGGCAACACTGGAAGAAGAGGGACGGAGAGCATCGTGGGAGCTAGGATGGGGCTTCGAGGTTCGCATCGTCGACCAGGTCCACCTCCTATCCTGTCCAAGAGAGACGGATGGAGAAGAGCGTTCCCGTCCAGTCCGAAGCTTATCGTCGATTGCTCCGCCATCGCACACGGAGAAAGCGGGATTCCTCGCCCGTTTGCTCTCTTGCACCTCTTGATCTGGTTAACCAGGATGATGGAGGACCTCCGATTTCAACGTTGAGCATACTCTTGGCAACTAGATCGGCGGAAGGGTGCCTAGGGCTTGACCCCAATTCGCTGGCGGCGGTTTCCCTACAAGCAGATGTGTCCCGGTTCCTGTTCCGGCGGCGCCTCTCTGCTTGGATCCCTGCTTTCCTACACAAAGGAGGCCATCACGGCCTGCAAGTTCTCATGTTTGCCTAGTGGTTCGGCTTCTCGGCTCATTGTCCTCTCCACAGGGGACTCAAAGCGTCAAGGACGATGGCTATTTCAGCCTGATGACTAGGGGTCTTCCCGCCGTTGCAGCTCCGGGGGTACAGGCTGGCTTCTTGCCACTTGAGAATCTTCCCATCCGCATCATCAGGCTCTTCTCCGTCCTTGGGCGGGTTGCTTGGTGACCATGGCGGTGGACATGGCCTTTGTAGGGGGCCTGGGTTACTCATCCTACCCTGCTGGCGGCGCGCCCCTGCTAGCCAATGCTCCACGGGGGGATTTTGGCTAATGCCCTCAAGGTGTTCGTTGAGGTGTCTCTGTGCGAGCTGTTGCCTAGCCTCGTGCCTCCGACTGGTTGCTCCCAGGAGCCTCGCACACCAGGCGTTTGACGGATGGATGGCTGGTGTTCCTTTACAGGACAACATCAGAAAAAGTCACCAAGGGAGAAGAAGAAAGGAGGCTAGCTTCCCCTTCACCTTCTTTGAGACTGTGACTCTTCTACCTATATACCTTGTCAAGATGCCTGGATTCTTATCAGTGTGTTCAACTGTAGAATATCTGCCCCTATTCTTCTTCCCACTAATTTCAGGGAATGGTTTTATTGCTATGTGTGAGGGAGGAATGGATGGCAGGTTTTTTTTTGCTTTTAGTTCATCCTGGTCAGATGTCTTTGACTCTCTTCACGTATAGATGGCTTGGCAGAGTGAAAGCTGCAGCTGCAGCTGGTACTTCACCCTTCGGGTGCTTGTAGTGGTGCTGCTATGCAAACAACAACATTCTGAATATGATCCATCCTGTGCTGCTTATTAGTGATGAGAGGATCAACGGCCTACAACCTCAGATCTTCTGTTCTTTGCTGCTCAGCATGATGTGCTCGTGCTTCCAGTTGCCGATTTGGACCAAGTCTGAGTCCTGGATATCTTACGAAGCCTAGAATTTGTGTGTAGGTGCTGAGTCCTTAGAATTCTGGGTCTGATGGGGTGTGGTCCGCCTGCATTGTCTTTGTACTCATACTTTGTGGGTGTTCTTTATGCTATTGAGTGCTTGGCTATGCTTAAGGCTTCATGTCATTAGGTCAAGTTGTTTAGGGTCTAAGCCTTATGTACAATTTAAGGTCTTTTTGTTCTTTTGCCCTTGATTACTAGCTTGTTGGTATCAAGGTTTTTTGTTCTTGCTGTAATGGGGTATTTTGTGCCCAAAGTTTTGGTATTATAGTAACACGCTTTTTGACCGACAAAAAAAAAGAGCGAGTTTTTCTTTCCTCGTGCAAATTACCACCCCACCCCCATGACCTAAGCCTTCCCCCCGCCGCCGCTACAGCCCCTGCCCTCCGCTCTCTCTTTCGCTGCCACCCCCCACCTGCCGCTGCCACCTCCTCCTTTCCCACCTGCAGTCGCCGCCACCACACCTCCCACTCGCCGCCACTAGGGCTCCCTCCCCAACCCTCCATCCTCCCCTCCCCGACGCCGCCTCCCCTCTTCCTCCACCTGCTATCCCCACAACCACCTCCCCTTGCCTGCTTCATTCCCTCTTCCTCTGCCACTACCCACAACCACCATTTTTCTGCTCATCTAATATCTTTTCTCCCTAACTCTGCCTCTCTACGTTTTTTACGTCTTCGGACAACCATAGCTATTGCACATTGAGAGTCCCTCTGGCTCTTTGGTTTCTTCTGCCTGTGCCTCATGATGGAATCTTGATTTTCCTCATGACGGCGTAGGTTCCTTTATCAGTTACTCTGCCCGTAGCGGGTCTCTTTTGATCAGATGCTTCCGATCTACAATGCTGCTTTACTGCCCCGTAGCGGGCTCCTTTGGATCTGACCTCTACTGCTGCTGCTACGCCGACTATCTCTCCTTCTACTGCTGCTTTGGCTCTGTTCACCATGGCCTCTGTTGAGCCGCCCCATTCCCTGTGTGTTACCACAGTTAAACTTGACGGCTCCAACTATCATCTCTGGTCGGCGTCCTTTGTTCTATATGTCAAAGCACAAGTCCATTATTCACATCTCACTACTGAACCTCCTACTACCCTGCTGCTACTGCGGATGACAAAAGCAAGCAAGCTATGCACAATGGTCCAAAGATGATTCTGGTGTCATGTCCTGGCTTCTTAATAGCACCGAGCCGCGGATCAACCAGTCATTGTTGTATCTTCATGATGCTAAGGCCATGTGAGATTAGCTATCTCACGTCTATTCTCATCAACATAATCCCAAGCGTGTTTTTGAAATTATCAAAACTTTGGCCAAGAAGGAATTTTCTTCTGACACTCCTGTTGAAGACTTCTACAACCAATGCTCTGCTCTCTGGAATAAGTATGAAATTTATTACCCCTTGACTGCCGACATCAAAGAAGCCTAGAAGCATAGCAATGAACTACAACTAGTCCAATTTCTGACTGCCCTTTCTGCTTCCTTCTCTGGAGTGGTCGACCAGATTCTGTCCAGTGACCCTCTGCCTACTCTCCGCAACGTCCTTAAACGAGTTCAAAGACTTCCGTCTATGACCTCCACCCCTGCCATCGAACATCCTGCTCTGGCTGTTCGCACTTTTGAATTTGGTTGTGACCGAGGTCGCGACCGTGGTCGTGGAGGACGTCTTCCTCCTAACGGTGGACGCACTACTGCTCTTGGTCGAGGACAATCTGTTGGCCCTCGCTTCTGCAACTGGTGTGGCCGCGACAATCCCAATGAAGACCGGTGTTAGATCAAGCACAGTAAATCTGCTTGGGCAAACCAAGCATCTGCGGAGACTTCCACTGATACTGCATATGAACATCCATCTACTATGCCTTCCACTGAGTGGCTTCGCTCGAAGTTCGAGAAATTTTTTCAAGAACGCATGACTCAACTACCCTCTGTGTTTGTTGTTGGCTCCTCCGCCTTGCTCGCCTGTCCTTCTGCTGATAACAATAAATGATGCATTGACTCTGGTGCGTCGGTTCATATGGCTGGCGACATCAACTTATTTTTTGCCCTTACTAAAACCACACATATTCCACCTGTTACTGTCGCTGATGGCTCTAAAACTTCTGTTCACGACATCGACACTGTTCCCTTGTCTCGGAATTCACTTCTGAAATCTGTTTTATATATCCCAAAATTTCCTGTTAATTTGTTTTCTGTCAGAAAGACAATAAAAAATCTACAGTGCTCCATTAAATTCGATCCTTCTGGTTGTGTTTTGAAGGATCTCCGCACGAAGACAAGGATTGGTTCGGGCCATGAAGGATCAAGGTTTTGGAAAGCGCGAAGCGCGAAGCGTGCGGAATGCCCCCCATGAAGCGAAAAGCGGGAAGCGGGTTTTGAAGCGGACTAAAGCGGGCGCTTTTTGAAAAAGCGGTCCACATTGTTTTAAAGAACTTAGCAAAATTTAGACAAATTTGCATTTCACTTTCTCCCTTCACGCTGGATCTGGAATAGTGCATTACTTCCACCTTGGATCACTTGTCTTAGCCAAACTTTATTCACCCTCGTCCATACTAATTGTGATATAAAATAGAATAATTAGTAGATTAATTTCCAAATTGAGTAAGTATATTTTAGAGTCATAGAATCATAATGCATACAATTAAAATTTAAATATAACAATGCAGGCTAAGTCTTGATGAATGATAATGCATACAATTAAAATTTAAATATAACAATGTAGGCTAAGTCTTGATGAATGATACATTGCAGCAATTACTACTGAATTTACAATAAATAAATTAATCATAATATTAGTTTTTACAGTGATTAATATGTGACATTGCAGCATATTTTATTCATTATGGAATCATGCAATCATATACAAGTGTCATGATGGTATGTATCGATTCTTCCGACATGATGAAATTGTACAACAACCAACAACAAAAGCAATCGTATATATGTAATGGGATGATGTGCTTACCTATAGGAGGTTACCTTATGAGATTGTGCAATATCAAAAAAATCATGCAAATTCAACCACAGCTGAAACATGATGTATTACTAATATTATATGATGTAAATTAAAATATAGAAGGAACAGGGATGAAACATCAAAGAAATCCTGCAACTATTACTAATATTATATTACAGACTCTATAAATGGCAGATGAAGTACATAGTTTACATATAGACGTACATAATGTACAAACAGAAGTAATTAATTAGAGATACTAATTACCAAAGTGATTGTTACACCTATTACAATACATAGTTTTCATTCTTTTTAAATTTAGAAGGAAATTGGGCAAGTCCAGGAAAACATGTTGTGAAGCGCCCTGAAGCGGCCACTTAAGCGGACCCAGAAAAGCGGCATGAAGCGGGAAAAAGCGGAAAAAAGCGGCCGCTTCAGTGCAAAACGCCTCACAGCCCGCTTCAATGAAAATACAGCGGCATATGTGCTTGGGCGCTTAAGTGGCCGCTTCATCCGCTTTTTTATTCACTGTGAAGGATATTGTTCATGCAGATTTCTGGGTCCCGTGTGCTGTTCGTAGTCATTATAGGGTTAATATTTTCTGACCTTTATTGATGATTACTCGCGTGGTACTTGGCTGTTTTTACTGAAAGATCGCAGCATAGTTTTGGATAATATCATTGTTTTTTTTTCTCTGAAATACAGACCCAATTCAACAAACCCATTGAAATGTTCCGTACCGATAATGCCCTTGAATGCATGCAAAAATCCGTTACATCTTTTTGTTCTGTCTGTGCACCATCCATCAAACTACAGGTCTCTACACTCCACAACAGAATGGCGTTGTTGAACGTAAAAATCGCCACTTGTTAGAGGTTGCTCGCACTTCTTCATTATAAAGTACCTCATCGTTTCTAGCCTGAAGCTGTTTCTACGACATGCTATCTTATCAATCGCATGCCATCCTCTGTTTTGTACAATAGCATACCTTACACCATTCTCTTTCCTGATGCTCAACTGTTCTCTGTTCCCCCTCGTATTTTTGGGTGTACCTGTTTTGTCAAAAATCTACGCCCGGGGCTAATAAAACTTGATCCTTGCTCAACCAAATGTATCTTTTTGGGATATTCTAGAACCAGAAAGGTTATTGCTGTTTTGATTCTATTATGAAGCAATGGTTTGTCAGTGCGGGTGTGGTCTTTTTTGAGCATATGCCATACTTCTCTGATGATGGAGCATCACTCTCGAGTGATATGTTGGCGCCAATGCCACTGCCTGATGTTATTGAGATTTTTCCATCTTCTGAACTGCCTGAAGCCCGCCCTCTGCTTGTATACAAGCGAAGGAACAAGACATGCACTCCTTCCATGGCCCCTCAACAACCAATTCCTCCTTCTACGGATGATCATAAAACCACGAAGGTAACTTCTGACTTACACCTGCCTATCAGCCAGCGCAAAGGTGTTCTTTCCTGCATAAAACACCCTATTAGTCATTTATGCTCATCCGCTAACCTGAATAACAGTTTTGCATGCTTCACTTCTACTATTTCTGCCGTCACTATTCCAAAGACTGCTGCAGAAGCTCTTCTTATCCCTGCATGGAAACAAGCGATGGACCATGAAATGCAGGCACTCTCTGATCGCAAGACATGGGAACTTGTGGATCGTCCTCCTCCTGCCCTACTGTTGGATGCCGATGGGTCTTCACAATTAAGTATCAACCTGACGGTACAATTGAACGCCGGAAAGCTCGTCTTGTGGCAAAAGGATATACACAAACATATGGTGTGGACTATTTTGAAACTTTTTCTCCGGTAGCACGTTTTAATTCTGTTCGTATTCTGATTTCTGTTGCTGTAAACAAAGAATGGCCCCTATTTCAATTGGATGCCAAAAATGCGTTTCTTTATGGAGACCTGCAGGAAGAAGTTTACATGGAGCAACCACCGGGATTTGTTGCTGGGGGGGGGTCCTCCTCGCAGGTCTGTAAGCTGAGGAAAGCCATCTACGATCACAAACAGAGCCCTCGTGCTTGGTTCGACAAACTTAGTTAGATCTTCGTAACTTTTGGCTTTCATCGTTCCCACTCAGATCATTCCATTTTTATCCGCAAAACTGTGGCTGGACTAGTCATTCTTATTGTCTATGTTGACGATATTAGCTTATCTGGCAGTGATACCTTGGCCATTCAGACTACTAAAACTTACTTAGAAAAACACTTTGTCACTAAAGATCTCGGAAAGTTGAGATATTTCTTAGGCATCGAGGTATCCAGATCGTCTGCAGGATTGTGCCTCTCCTAACGAAAATATGTACTTGATCTCTTGTTGGAAACTGGTATGCTTGTCTGTAAACCAGACAACACCCCTCTTGACCCATATATGGATTGGGACGATGAAAACTCTCCCCCTTTTGCTGATCACCACCTGTTCAGAAGGCTTGTTGGCAAGCTTATTTATCTTACAGTCCCAAGAGCTGACCTCACTGCCGCTGTAGGATTCATCAGCAGGTATCTTGATAAACCACGACAGTGTCATTGGGACGCTGTATGTCACATCCTGCGCTATCTCAAAAGTTCTCCAACCAAAGGCTTATTATATAAGAAGCACGACCACTGCAATCTCTCTGGTTTTTCAGATTCTGACTATGCAGGAAGTCGCTCTGATCATAAATGTACATTGGGCTATTGCACATTTGTGGGTGGCAATTTAGTTACCTGGCGAAGCAAAAAGCAGTTATGTCATATGTCCAGTGCAGAGGCAGAATATCGAGCCATGGCTCATACTGCATGTGAATTTCTGTGCGTCCAAAGTCTCTCCTCAAGGAGTTTGACATATCCTATTCCAGCCCTATATCGATGTTTTATGACAATAAGACCTCTATTTTTATTGCGAGTAACCCAACATTTCATGAAAGGACAAAACATATTGAGGTCGACTGTCACTTTGTTCGTGAGACTGTTCTTTCTGGTCGTATTTGCACTCTGTATCTCAACACTGAGAAGCAAGTAGCAGATTCTTCACCAAAACTCTTCCAAAAGCTCTAGTAGACATGCTGGGCATGTTTGACATCTACGCTCTAGCTTGAGGGGGAGTCTAGAGATATGTTTATGTTTCACTGAGTGACATGTGCCTAGCATGTGCCTCACTTGTGTTTTTACTTATGTGGTTTAGTCCCATATTGCTCATCTCTGTTTTCGTTTCTCCTCTCTTATCCTATATAAGAGAATGCACTTTAAAACTTTTTCATTCATCCAATACATTTCTATTCTTATCTTTATAGCTTCCGCGCATCCGTGACTAGTTAATGACTTTTATCGAGGTCGCTCATTGATTAGACTTAACGACTTTTGTTGAGGTCGCTCATAGAATAGACCTTTCTCTACAACACTATAAATATTTCAAGATACACTGTATACTAGTGCAATATGTCTGAAGATGTGTGCTCACGTGTTGACTAACAACCACAACAATGTAGGAACTTTGAGCCGTATTATGGTTAGGTAGATTAGGTAGATAGTTTTCCAACTATCTGCTGGCATGTTCTTGGATCTAGAAATGGTTACCCATCATTCAAAGTTTTCAAGTGATAGTCCATTCGAGTGGAAACATGTTTTGCATCAGTAATACATGTCTCTTTTAATAGACCGAGGAGCATATTTGAGAGAGATTGATCCCTTGCTTGATCGAAGAACTTCAATGCCAATAAAGCATCGAAGAATCTCTGAATCTTAGTATGAAAATTGAGTTGAAAAGCCTTCTTTAGATTACATATTCGCACGATATCATTACTAGTGATGACAATATTGTCTATGTAGACAACTAGGGAGTGTCCTCGTTTGAATAAGAAGGAAAAAGTGATCACTAGCAGATTGCCTGGATCCTAATCATTCAAGAATTGTCTTGAGTTTATGACCCATGCACAATGAGCTTGCTTCAGGCAATATAGGGATCAACAGAGACGATAAACTTTGGTAGCATACTCCCCCTCCACAACAAATTTGGGAGGTTGCTGCAGGTATACTTCTTCAGAGTTCAGATTGATCGCAGTAGAGGAAGGCATTCTTGGTGTCCAACAGGTGAATGGGCCAATCAAAGTTGGCTGCAAGGGAGATCAAAATGCATATAAAGGCAATCCAAGTCATTGATGAGTCAACGAAGTGCACCCCAAAGGTCTGGGTGTACCCTTTGTCTATGACTCTAACTCTACAAGGCACTCCTTCAAGTGCTCAACTGTTCTATCGGCTAAGAAGAAGAGACACATATGCAGATTGAGTTACGAACATAGACGCGAGCACGAGTTATAGGACATGCGACACGACAATTTTGAAAAATATGGGACATAGACACGACGTCAGACACGATAAATGTTATATGTTCATATTTGTATGATTGTGTGTCTATATATAATTAATATAGAAACACAAAAAGATCTTCAAGATTTTAAAGAAAGATATCTCACATTTTCTAATTAAAAAAATATGTTTGTGTGTGGAGTCATCTATCACTTCAAACTCCAACAATACTTGACTCATTTCCCAAATTTAAGCAACAAAGATAAATAATTATTACATCAACATCATAGTATATTCATATATAAATCAAGCCCATAATGCAAATCACTATGAAACTAACCATAATATATTCAGGAAATCATAAATAGAACGCAACCAACAATTTGTAACCTACAAAAAAGTCGCAATAACAATTTATAAACAATAAAATAGAAGAACTATGTATATTTGAGAACAATGAAAATTGAATATCAATGGTGAGAAAGAGGAGGAAAAGATGTGTATAAAATAGTAAACTGAAGAGGAGGAAGAGGAGACAAGGACATATGAGAAGAGGATGTGTCATGGATCACAATTTCATTGTATTCGTGGTGGTGTAGGAGGATGATGCGTGTTGAAGTAGTTTATGGAAGGGGAGTGGAAGGTAACAATAGACATACATAGAGTGAGTGCTATTGTTGGACATATTTTCGTGGTGGTGAGGATGGGAAGGAAACCATTAGTGGAGCATAAGGAAGCAGAGGGAAAGAAATGCGAGGAGGAAGAAGATGAGGATGGGCGATGGTGAGGAGGAAAAGGAGGTAGAAGGAAACTTCTAGGAGGCTGTTGTGGCCGTCATGGACATGTGTCCGACACTGATTTGCCATGGACACTGTGTGTTGCGTGCCCAAGTTGGACATGTGTCTAGGATGACGATGGCAGCTTCCGATAAGTGTCTGTTCTTCCTAACCTGTCGAAATGGTGCTTGACGAAGAAGTACCCAACAAAATCTGACAATGTTTTTATTAGGAGGATGATCAACTAACTCACATTTATTATTCTCTTGTAGATCGTCCTTCTCATCAACCATCGTAGCTTTCCACCAAGAATGACTCAGGGCGGCCGGCGGCCTAATGACTTTTAGGAATAGAGGTGAGTCTAGAGCAACGACAAAGGAATAGGTGGAGGGAGATAAATGAGTAAGGCAACTATAGAGAATAGGGTCTTTTCTATTAAGTGAGTAAAAAAGAGTACAATGCCTTCTCTTTTATAGGCTGAGAGAATAAAACAATAACACAGCTAAGCAATATGGGATAAATGTAGAGCACATGTATATAGTAAATATAACATATCTCTTTAATATAAGCAAGTGTTGTTTTATCCCACATTGCTTAATTGTGTTTATTGTTTTATTCTCTTAAGCTATAAAAGAGAAGGCGTTGTACTCAGTTTTACTCAATACAAGACTACCTATTCTTCTATATGGTATCAGAGCATTTCGATCCCCCTTAGCCCTCCCTCCTCTCAACCCTAATGTCCCCCCCCCCCCCCATATATAGTAGTATAGTACAGGGGTGTGCCATCTAATAGAACACAACACAAGTGAGTTTCCCTCATACTGTTCGCACTAGTATTATATAGACGAATAAACAAGCATAAAAGGCACACATATAGGGTCAACGTATCCAATATCTCGTAAAGCATCTTTGTACTTAGGCACCTAAATAAGTCTTTTTTTGGAGTAAGGCAATATATTGATTAGTGTAAAAGTATCCCAGCTACAAGGCTCAACCGTGCGGCCTACGACCCATTACAAAAGTGTAAATCTAAATGTCTATACATATACTACACCTAAATAAGTCCCTTGAGCACCTAATGCCTTGAAAGCTACTCAATGATTCACATTTCTTCAGTAATTAGTGTTAGAGAGTCTATATCAGCCTATTTAGTTAATAGGTTAATTAGTTATTTGGCTTTTGTATTTCAACCCGTTTAGATTACTTGTGTCCTAAGTCTTAGGGCGTCTCCCCTCTCCTATATAAAGGAGAGGGCGTCCAGTCTTGTATTCATCTCATTGTGTTCAATCCAATCTTATTTTTCACATGGTATCAGAGTGGTGAACAGTAACGGCGGCGTGAATAGTACTCCAGCGTGAACAGTACATGGCGTGAAGTGAACAGTAATTCCTGCGTGAACAGAGCGCGTTCGCTCATGAGGGAAACCTAGTCGCCGCCCCTCCTCCCTCTTCTTTCCGGGGCACACGCAGCCCTAGCCGCCGCTCGTCTTTTCCAGAGAGCAACCGAGGGGAAGAACCCTCGCCTGGGGTGGCCGCCGCTGTTGCCATGGCTTAGGCCGGCTGCCCGCCAGGCATCTTCCGGCCTCCATGGCATATCTTTCTCTTTCTCAAACGATCTAGTTTTCTTTCCGTGCGCCGACACCATCACCTTCCCGACGCCATCATCATCCTTCTCGTGCAAACGCCGCCACCAGCAACAGACAGAGCCACCACCACGCCTCTATCCCACGCAATCAGTTCTGCCGCCAGCAACAACAACAAAAGTGCTGCCATTCGCTAGTGACAACAACCACCAAACGCCATCTCCGTTAGTAGCACGTCGCCACCGACGATCACCCAACCATCATTCCGAGCGTCCAGTAAAAACAGCCACCATCCGCATCCGTCGACGCCATCGCACTCGCATTATTCAACAACCATCTACCGCTGCATCGCTCTGATGTCCTCGTCGTCTCATAAGGAGAGGCTCCACACTTGACTCCGCATGCAGCCTCATGACATGCAATATCTTTGGAGCCGTGCAGGAGACCGAAATCATCTCTTTCGTTGCGGCTAAGTGCTACATCAGCCGAGCGACACAATCATCGCTGCCATATCATCCAACAACCATATCCCCAGCCGCCGATCACACCATTCAGCCGCCGCCGTCATCCATGCCCCTGGTCGCTGCTCCACTGCTGCTCTCCATCTCGTCGTTGCTGCCCCAAGGTTTTTGCCTATCCTTGGCTGAAGCACGAGCACCCATCACTCTCCACCGCTACCAAACAACCCTATTACTGCCCCCATATACCATATGCCTATTGATATTCAAATCCTTAGTTGGATCTGCCCTTGGCTAGTCAGATCTAGTTTTAGCCTAATCAGATTTTTTTCAGGGGCTCCACCCCCGCACCCCTGGATTTGTTGCCCTATCGGGCCAAACAAATCCCTTTTCGGGTCGGGATTAGATCCATTTAATTTTCTATCCGGATCTTACATTGACCCATTTAGCATATTCTCTCCGGTTATCGGTTTCATTTTCCACATATTACACATCTCACAACATCCTCTCAAATCCGCCAATTCCTTTCCCACCCACCCATATCATGTGTGTATCCCTTTCCACAGGGCGGGGGGGGGTCATATATCAATTTCTCCACACCAAACACTCATTGTCGTCGTATTTGTTGTGCGAGGGGGGGGGGATAGAGAGGAGAGGAAGAGATGAGAAGAGAGAGAGAGAGTGAAAGAACATGTATGAGAGAGAGAGAGTATGAGAAGAGATGATATATCTATTCAGGCTATATATGTTCCAGGCAATGTTTTAAAAAACGTTAAGCGGTAACCGTGCGGACAGCACCTTGTAACTGGTTAAGCGGTAAGCGGCCGATTTTTTAAAAAACGGGTTTTAATTTCCTATATAATTTTATACAAAATTACATATATATGTATATAAATACATATACTCTTTGAAACTTTTATATATATCTAAAGTTTCTAAACACTCTACCCAACAGTAAAAACACCCAATTAGTTTATAAGATAGCTATAAGACAATAATTATAGCCATAATATAATAAATAATAGATTTGACATAGATAAAATACCCCACATACATGATTCAGAAATATTTTTGCATCATATGTTTACATAGTTAAGCAGTAAACAATAGACTCATTATTGGATACCTTTCTAACTTATTGTTATATGTGCATATCATCAATTAGTCATACATTACAGCAGTACAATTAACTAAAGTATGCATTCTAAAATTAGATAATAGTTACATATATTTTACTTGTATAAATTACACTTTACAACAGTACCCTATTATCCCAACTTGCATACAGTAAACAATAGACTCATTATTGGATACCTTTCTAACTTATTGTTATATGTGCATATCATCAATTAGTCATACATTACAGCAGTACAATTAACTAAAGTATGCATTCTAAAATTAGATGATAGTTACATTACATATATTTTACTTGAATAAATTACACTTTACAACAGTACCCTATTATCCCAACTTGCATACAAGTATGCATTCTATTAGACTAGGCTTATCATAGGATATTTAAGTTTAATATATTATAGTCAGTAATACTTGGAGCCATATAGTTTATATAAAGTTACATGTGTACAACAAAATTTACAAAAAACGGACAAAAAGCGGGGAAAAAACGGGCAAAAAGCGGAAAAAACGGGAAAAAACGGCCGATTAATTACAAAAAAGTTAACCGGCGATTTTAGCAAAAATCGAACGGGCTGGGTGTTTGGCCGATTAATCGGCTGTTTAATCGGCCGCTCAGCCCGTTTTTCATTTCACTGGTTCCAGGCTATTATCTTCATGGAGCTTCACATTGTTCATCACATCTGTTCTCTACTTCCAGACAACAATGAAGGATCTTCATTCATCGTCAACACCGAGCTATCCGCATTCGTACCGCGTTATGTACGTCAGGTGTTGATGGTGTACTTCTTCAGCTGCATTTACATGAGACAGATGGGTGCTTTTTCAGATTTCAGAAGCTTAGCAAGCTTGCCAAGTCTACATCTGCAAGGTTGATAGTTGATCCAGAGATATCTTCACCGAGCTACTTCATCACGTCTTCTCCGAGCTGCATCTGTTCTTATGGCATCGCCTTCTGCTGATCTAGTTGAGACTTTCCTTGATGGATGATCTCCTTTCCCGTCAAGCCCCCAAGGTTCATCCGTCAGAGTTATGGTACCTGCATCGTATCACTAGCATATCGTCATTTCGTGTTCGTGCTACGTTATGCACGTCTTCTCAGACAATTCAAAGATTTCGCTACTTCTACATCGACATTGGGCATTCGCTTTCGTGTCGCGTTAAGTACGTAATCCAATGAAAATGATATAGTGATGGTGTTGAGGATTGTCTGCTCCAAGTGGCGAATTACTGCTGTAGTTTCAGGTCCCATTCTTCAGATGCTCTTCATTCCAGATGCACTCCAAAGACCTTCAAAGCTCGAGGATCTCCAGCCTGCAGAATACAATTTCAAAGAAAAGAGGCGCCATCGTATGATTCAGGGGGAGTATTAATTAAGGGCCGGGAGTATTAATTTTTGTATGGGGAGTGATATTTATCTTTTATCTTTCGTTTATCATTCTTTTATCGTTTTATCGAGTCTTGTAACCTCCAAGCTTTGGACATGTGTTTCACCCATGCTCCAGCTTGAGGGGGAGTGTTAGAGAGTCTATATTAGCCTATTTAGTTAATAGATTAATTAGTTATTGGGCTTTTGTATTTCAGCCCGTTTCGATTACTTGCGTCCTAAGTCTTAGGGCGTCTCCCCTCTCCTATATAAAGGAGAGGGCGTCCAGTCTTGTATTCATCTCATTGCATTCAATACAATCTTATTTTTCTACAATTAGTTTTAAGGTTCTCCCACACAGGGGTAGGTGAGCTCCCAATACTGTTGGTTTGCTACTCCTCGAGCCCTCTCATGGTTGAACTACACCTAAATAAGTCCCTTAAGCACCTGATGCCTTGAAAAACTACTATCAACACAATGATTCAAATTTCTTCAGTAATTACTCTTAAGGTTCTCCCACAGGGGTAGGTGAGCTCCCAGTACTGTTGGTTTGCTACTCCTCGAGCCCTCTCATGGTTGAACATCTTCTATATTGAGTTTGGGCAACTTGCTGAAGTAGAATTTTTTTTTCTTTATCATAAAGTGTGCTGCTCCTTTCATTAGGAAACTATAATCCCTAATTACATGTGTGTTAAGGTAAGGCCCTAAAGAAGTTGAAGACCGAGCTATATAGGCTATAGGCTATCGATATCATGCTTTATAATATAAGCCTTGACAAGGCTTTACAACTATCTTGTGATCGCAAACAGTGTACTACGCCAGATATGGTAAAATATCAACATCGTGAGGATACACCTTGTTAAAGTGTCTATATTAGTCTATTAGTTAAATAGGCTAATTAGTTTAGTGGGCCTTTATATTCCGGCCCGTCTAGTTTAGATTACTTGGGTCCTAAGTAATAGGTCGTCTCTCCTCTCCTATATAAAGGAGAGGTCGTCAGTCTTTGTATCACAATCTATTCTATTCAATCAATCTTTTATATTCTAACATGGTATCAGAGCGGGTTCCATCCTGAGAGAACCCTAGCGCTGCCGCTTCCCTCTCTCCTTCTCCTAGCCGCCGACTTCCTTCTCCCTTGCAGCCGCTGCCGCTCCTCTCTCCGAAGAGGACAACCGGGCGAGCGCCCGCCTGCGGGCGGCCGCAGCCGCCATCTCCATGGCTTGGCCGGCTGCCCGCTAGGCATATCCCGGCCTCCATGGTCATCTCTACTCTCTATTATTTCATTCTTTCCATACAACACCTCCGCTGCCTATCATAGCAGCGATATATACGGTGGTAATCTCCATCCACCATCCGAAAGCAGCAGCCGCATCCGCCGCCAGCAGCAGCACCAGTCGGCAGCAGCACTAGCGGACGCCACCACCATCTGCCGCAGCAGCCACCCAACCGCCGCCGCTGCCCAAGCCAGGCGCAGCAGCCGCCGTCGTGGACAGGGGTCGCAGCCATCTCCGTCGGCCATCTTCCGCCGCCTATCAACAAGCAGCAACAGCTGTCGCTGCTGCCGCTATCATCAACAGCCAGCCGCCGACCTCCATAAGTGTCGATCTTCCATCGCCGACCATCCGCAAAGAGCAGCGCCATCGTCATCCGCATCACTGTCGTCGTCGTTGTATATGTGCCCGTGTATGCTGCAGAGTTGCTGCATCTAGCAACCGTATCCCCAGCCGACAATCGCACTCGTCAACCGACGTGCCATCTCATGACGTTCCCAGATCAACCTTCGTCGTCGCTCATGGAGAGGCTCCGCCTTGGCTCCGCATGCATCCTCTTGGCATGCAATATCTCTGGAGTCACGCAGGAGACCCTTTGTCATCTCATATGTTGCGACAAAGTGCTTCATCAGCCGAGCGTCATATCCAGCCATCATCCGCAAGCTGCTGCTCCACTTCATCATCATCCCGACGATCTTCATCCGCAAGTTGCTACTGCGTTGTGCGTCATCATTCTACTACTGCCATCTACAGTAGGCGATCACCAATCACTCTCCACCGCTACCAAACAACCATGTTTACTACCCCATATGCATTATCCCTGTCTCTATTCGGATCCTTAATCGGTTCTATCTTTTACTAATCGGATCCTATTTTGACCCTAATCGGATTTTCGCGGGGCTCCGCCCCCGCACCCCCGGATTTGTTGCCCTAACGGGCCAACAAACCCCCTTTTCGGGTCGGGACTAGATCCATTTATTTTTCTACCCGGATCTTATGTTGACCCATTTAGTATACTCTCTTTGGCTATCGGTTTCATTCTCCACATATTACCCATCTCCATTTCACATATTTTTCTCTTTTCAGCCTTTTTCTTTCCCACCCACCCATATTATGTGAGCATCCCTTTTCCACATTACGGGGGGGTCATATATCCAGTTCTCCACACCAAACACTCACTCTTGTCGTATTTGGTGTGCGGGGGGGATAGAGAGGAGAGACAGAGATGAGAAGAGAGAGTGAGCATGAGAATATATGAGAGAATGTATGAGAGACAGAGTATGAGATGAGATGATGATATATGTATTCAGATTATATATATTCCAGGCTATCTTCATGAAGCTTCACATTGTTCAGCACACCGGTTCTCTACTTCAGCCAGCATTGAAGATCCAGCGTCGACACCGTATCCGCGTTATGTACGTCAGGTGTTGATGGTGTATTCCTTCAGCTGCATTCACATGAGACAGATGGGTGCTTCTTCAGAAGCTCAGAGTTTTATCTTCACCGAGCTGCTTCATCACGTCTTCTCCGAGCCGCATCTGCTGTATCGACATCGCATGTAGCTGATCCTCTTGGGACTTTCCTTGATGGATGATCTCCTTTCTCGTCAAGCCCCCAAGTTTCATGGTTCCTGCATCGTATCAAGCAGCAGATCGTCCGTCCGCGCTCGTGCCGCGTTAAGCACGTATTCCAGTGGCGACTTGTTGTAGTATCAGGACCATTCTTCAGCCTACAGAGTATCTTCAGATGTCTTCATTTTAGATGCACTTCAAGGAAGACCTTCAAAGCTCGAGTATCTTCAGCCTGCAGAGTCATCATCACCATATGTTTCGGGGGGAGTATTATTTCAGGGGGAGTAACATATTTTGTATGGGAGTGATATTTATCTTTTATCTTTCATTTATCATTTCTTTTTATCGAGTCCTGTAACTCTCCAAGCTTGGACATGTGTTTCACCCATGCTCCAGCTTGAGGGGGAGTGTTAAAGTGTCTATATTAGTCTATTAGTTAAATAGGCTAATTAGTTTAGTGGGCCTTTATATTCCGGCCCGTCTAGTTTAGATTACTTGGGTCCTAAGTAATAGGTCGTCTCTCCTCTCCTATATAAAGGAGAGGTCGTTAGTCTTTGTATCACAATCTATTCTATTCAATCAATCTTTTATATTCTAACACACCTCTTTCTACCCTAAAGAATCTGAATATCATTACACATTTTGGGACGGAGGGAAGAAGCTTATTATGCACAAAAGGTACCTATATCTCCTTGGATTGCCATCATTCCAATAGGATATAAAATCTCGTTTCAGTAGCAGAAACACAGAGGGAGCAACTCGAAGCCCTGGTTTATAGTTACTCCTTAATTTCCGACCTTTTATAGAAGACCTTCCGCCCGTGTATGAAGATCCTCAAGAAGCTGCAGGACCAAAGCCAACCGGCCTAAGGGGAAACAGGATGAAAAACAAGCTTGAACTTCATGCCTTTCGAAAAAAGATGCTGGCCAGACTTGTTGGAGCATCTCTGCAGTTTTTGATTCACGATAACCATGCTCGAATTCTTCATGGGTAGGACTCGATAGGCATCTGCAATCAACATGTTGACCAACCACATTCAATTCAAGACCACTTGAAGCATAGCGTTTCTTTCCACAATGTTGGCCAAGTACTTTCCACCTGATAACTAAGGATCAAAGGTATCAATCCATAATAAGATTCTAGAGCTCTGTCTGATATAGTATCTGACTTTTGGATGAACAAAAACCCCGTGTAGAAGTAGTTTCATCCATCACCATGTTTGAGATTTCTACGAATCAGAAGTTCAAAATGGCACATTTAAAAGTTATTTTCCATGGACCCGCCTGCTCTACAACGAGTTGTTCTCCAATCCTAGACAGTTTCAACAGATTAGCTTTGATCCAATTCTCTACCATGGGGATATCAAAAGTTGACTCACTAGGAATGCTCATGTATTGTGATATTCTCTCATATAAATTTTTTATTCCACAGGAGGATACAAAAGTTGCATATGATTGATGCTTAAATTGCATTTACATTATATATATTGTATATAACTTACCTCAAGCCCAAAAATTCCTACGCAAAAAGAATAAAAAAATGTTTATTTTTAGGTAGCACAAGATTTATTGGAAGACTGTATTTCTAAGATCAGACTAAATATGTGAAGGATATGGTTCTACTTTTCTTATGTCCCGTTCCTTCAATCAAAGAAGAATCCATGCCAGGGCTAGTGCCAGGACATACTTCCCTTGCATGCCTAACATTCACTCTTTCTAGTCGAGTGTCTTGCAGCGCCTTTAACGATGAGAGAAGGCGATACCGACTTATTTTCACAAATTTTCACAATTTGATGGCATTTGACTACTGAAATACTACACCACTTACTGCGATTTGAAAAGAACTCAAATCCTGTGTCACTCATTAGGAATCACCAAAATGAAGCATTTTTGCATTTTGGGGATGAAAGTTTGAGGAAAGTTCTGATGTCAGGCCATAAAGAGAGTCTATCAAGTCTGAACCTTCCCCTTTCTAGAGGGAAAAAGAATTGTTTATTCAGTGAGTAAAACAGGTTACAGGATAGTCTCTAATATAGCTAATGAGAGTAGAGACATGAGTACAAGTGAGCAATATGGGACTAAAAGTAAAACAGTAAAACAAGAAGTAAATAACACAGTAACACAGTATGTCTATACTCCCCCTCAAGCTGGAGCGTAGATGTCAAACAAGCCCATCTTGTCAATCAGAGTCTGAAATCGAGCTTTAGGCAAGATCTTGGTGAAGATATCCGCAAGATGCTTGTCAGTGCCAATATATGGAGTGCAGATATGTCCAGACAGAACTTTCTCCCGAACAAAATGGCAATCAACCTCAATATGCTTCGTGCGTTCATGAAATGTGGGGTTGCTTGCAATAAAAATCGAGGCTTTGTTGTCACAGAACATAGGAATGGGACTAGAATAAGCAATGTCAAACTCTTGAAGAAGGCCACGGGCCCACAGAAGTTCACATGCAGTATGAGCCATGGCTGTATATTCGGCCTCGACACTGGATCTAGCAACCACAATTTGCTTTTTGCTCCGCCAGGTGTCTAGGTTGCCTCCCACAAAGGTACAATATCCAGAAGTGGACTTTCGATCAGATCGACTTCCTGCATAGTCAGAATCAGAAAATCCAGATAGATTGCAATGGCCATGCTTTTTATACAGAAGACCTTTTCCTGGCGAGCTTTTAAGATATCGTAGGATGTGACACATAGCGTCCCAGTGGCACTGTCAGGGTTTATCAAGGTACCGGCTTATGAATCCCACAACAGTTGCTAGGTCAGCCCTAGTGACCGTCAGGTAGATAAGCTTGCCTACCAACCTTTGAAACTGGTGACGATCATCATAAGGTGGAGAGCTATCATCATCCCAATCCATGTTGGGATCTAGAGGAGTGTTGGCTGGCTTGCAGCCCAGCATGCCGGTTTCCTGCAATACATCCAGAACATATTCTTTGTGAAAGACAGATTCTTGCAGATGATCTGGCAACTTCAATACCTAGAAAATATCGCAGTTTGCCAAGATCCTTGGTGATGAAGTGTTGTGCCAAATAATGTTTGGTTGCCTGGATACCCGCATTATCGCTGCCAGATAAAACAATATCATCTACATATACAATCAGAATAACAAGCCCTGCTGCTGACATACAAATAAACACAGAATGATCAGATTGTGATCGTTGAAAGCCAAAAGAAATTAATATCTGACTGAGTTTATCAAACCAGGCACGCGGGCTCTGCTTAAGACCATAGATGGCCTTTCTGAGTTTACATATTTTGAAGGCAGACTCCCCCTGAGCAACAAATCCCGGCGGTTGCTCCATGTATACCTCCTCCTGAAGATCTCCATAGAGAAAAGCATTTTTGACATCAAGTTGATACAGAGGTCAGTCTTTATTTACAGCAATAGAAATCAGAATACGAACAGAATTCAGGCGTGCAACTGGAGAAAAGGTCTCAAAGTAGTCAACACCGTATGTCTGTGTGTAACCTTTTGCAACTAATCTGGCTTTTAGGCGTTCAATGGTACCATCCGGTTGATATTTAATAGTAAATATCCAGCGACAACCAACAGTATGGCACGAAGAGGGACGATCAACCAGATCCCAGATGTGACGGTCACAGAGTGCATGCATTTCTTGCTCCATAGCATGTTTCCAGGAAGGAATGCGAAGGGCCTCTTCGGTTGATTTAGGAATTGTCACAGCAGACAAAACAAAATTGGAGCAAGCAAAGCTACCACAGAAATTGTCAGAAGAACAAAAATGACTGATAGGATGCTTAGTACATGATCGAACGCCTTTCCGTAAACTGATAGGAAGATCCAGGTCAGAAAATACCTCAGTGGATGGTGGATCAACCGCAGACGCAGGATTTTGTTCGGCCGGGGCTTCAGAAGCATTGTGGATCTTTGACCTGCGCTGATAGACTTGCAATGGGCGTTCTTTAGGCACATCAGGAGACGATAAATCCTCAATAATCATCGGTAACGGTGTGGTAGCCATAATATCAGCAGACAATTTTGCGCCATCAGTAGAATAGTAAGGCATATGCTCAAAAAAGGTCACATCTGCACTAACAAACCACTATTTTTTAATAGGATCAAAATAACGGTAGCCTTTTTGTGTACGGGAATATCCCAGAAAAACACATTTGACCGAGCGAGCATCAAGTTTGGTGAGCCCAGGACGAAGATTTTTCATAAAACAAGTACTCCCAAAAATGCGAGGAGGTAGAGAGAATAAGGGTTTATCAGGAAACAAAATGGCATACAGGACCTGATTTTTCAAAAATAGAGGAAGGCACGCGATTGATGAGATAGCAAATCGTAGAGACAGATTCAGGCCAAAAATGATGGGGTACTTTGTAGTGTATGAGAAGAGTGCGAGCAACCTCAAGTAAGTGACGTTTTTTTTCTTTCAACGACACCATTTTGTTGAGGAGTGTAAGGGCAAGTGGTCTGATGTATGGTTCCTCGGGCAGCACAGAAGGAGGTAACAAATTGTTGCATGAACTCAAGTGCATTATCAGTACGAATTTTTTTAATAGGTCGGTTAAATTGGGTGTGAATTACAGCAAAGAAGGTACGAATAGTATCCAACACAGTATCTCGACCTTTAAGTAAAAACATCCATGTGGTGCGAGAATAATCATCAATAAAGGTCATAAAATATTTCACACCCGAGTGACTTGATACGGAGCACGGTCCCCAAATATCAGAATGAACAATGTCAAAAATTTCTTTAGAAGCAATAACTTTCTTAGCAGGAAAAACAGACCGAGTTTGTTTGCCTAAAACACAAGTTTCACAGGAAAAACTGTTCTCAGATAAAGTAGGGAATAAATGTTTTAATTTGGTAGCAGATGGATGGCCCAGGCGAAAGTGCCACTGTAGTCCCGTCACTGAAGTAGATAGCATAGCAGAAGCAGCAGGAGGTCCATCCAGATAATACAGCTCATCTGGTCCTTCACGGCCCGAACCAATCCTCGTCTTTGTGCGGAAATCCTTCAAAACACAGCCAGAAGGATCAAATTTAATAGAGCACTTGAGTTGTTTTATCATCTTACTGACTGACAACAGATTAACAGGAAACTTTGGAATATATAAAACAGAATGCAATTGCAGTTTTGGTGAAATAGGAATCGTGCCAGTGCCATGAACTGCAGTTTTGGATCCATTTGCAACAGTAACAGATGATATAGTAGCAGTTTTATTTAGGACAGAAAATAGACGAAGATCACCAGCCATATGAGTGGATGCACCCGAGTCAATGCACCACTGTTTGTTACCAGATGATGGAGAAGCGAGCATGGCAGAGGGTCCTGGTGTAGACGAGGATGGCAGCTGTGCGAGACGTTCCTGGAACATCTTCTCGAACTCAGAACGTAACCATTCCGCGTGTGCAGGAGCAGCATGTGCGTCAGCAGTAGAGTCAGTAGCAGTTTCTGTAGCAGCCTGGTTAGCCCAAGCGGGCTTGCCGTGCTTAATCCAGCATCGATCTTCATTATGATTGTCCCGGCCACACCAGTTGCAGTAGCGAGGGCCGGGAGGAGCACCACGTCCAGGAGCAGATGATCCTCGACCTCCCGAGGGAGGAGGGCGACTGCCATGGCTACGACCAGAATCAGCAGAGCGAGCAATAAGCGCAGGGTGCTCAACAACAGGAGTAGGAGTCATGGACGACAGACGTTGGACTCTTTTGAGAACATCCCGAAGGGTAGGCAGCAGATCACTTGACAAGATCTGGTCAACCACACCAAAAAATGAGGCAGGAAGAACAGCCAAAAACTGAACAAGTTGCAGTTCGTTGCGTTGCTTCTGAGCAATTTTGTTGTCCGCCGTCAAGGGGTGGTAGAGTTCAAACTCATTCCATTGTAGAAGTCATCAATGGAAGTGTCAGGGGAGAACTCCTTTTTAGCCAAGTTTTTGAAAATTTCAAAAACTCGCTAGGGATTCTCCTGATGAGAGTAGACGTCGGACAGTTGATTCCACATAGCCTTAGCATCATGAAGGCAGAGAAGTGATTGGCTAATCCGGGGCTCGGTACTGTTGAGGATCTAAGACATGACGTCGGAGTCATCCTTGGACCATTGTGCATAACTTTGTCTGGTTTTGTCATCGGAATCAGTAGTAGGAACAACAGGAGGCTCAGCCGTAAGATGGTGATACCGGCCTTGTGCTTTGACATATAGAACAAATGACGCCAACCACAGATGATAGTTGGAGTCGCCGTCGAGCTTCACCGTGGTGACACACAGAGGGCGAGGAGACTCAGATAAGGCCATGGCAGAGGCAGTAGTCGGCGCAGCAGCAGAGCAGATCAGAGACCCACAAAGGGGCAGATAACAACATGGATCTGACGAGTCAGATCAGAAAACCCGTATAGGGCAGAATATGCATATATATAGAGAAACCTACGCCGTCTTGAGGAAAGCTCAATGCTCCTTCATGAGGCGCAGACATAGAAGTCAGTGAGACGAATGACTCTCAACTTAGACGGCCAGTGGATGTCCGAACTTGGATACAAAGATCACCCGGACGTAGAGGGAGAGGAGAGGTAAAAACCAGTGGCAGCTGGAGCAGGGATGGGAAGAGGAGGAGGCTTGGAGGGTGGAGGAAGGGAGGAGGCTGCGGGGGGGGGGGTGCGGTGGGAAAATGGAGGATGGGGAGGGAAGGTAGCGGCAGGTAGGAGGGGGCGGCGGGTAGGGGGGGGCGGCGGCGGGTAGGAGGGGGGTGGGCGGCGGCTGGAAAGGGGGGGAGAGGGGGTGCGACGGGTGGGGAAGGGCTGGGGGGGCGGCGGCTGAAGGAGAGGAGGGGAGGGGTCTGCGGTGCGGGGGGGGGGGCTGGTTTTCTTACGTCACTGCGGACGGGTGGGTGGGGAAAAAAGACCTGCTCTTGATACCATCTAGAGGGAAAATAATTTTGTTTATTCAGTGAGTAAAATAGGTTACATGATAGTCTCTAATATAGATAATGAGAGTAGAGACATGAGTACAAGTGAGCAATATGGGACTAAAAGTAAAACAGTAAAACAACAAGTAACACAATATATCTATACCTTTCCTTAGCATAATCATCCCTTTAGCAAGGGTAGAAAGATTGACAAGGAAGAATATTTTCAGGGACCGAGACTCTCAATCAGTATCTGCCTATTGGTAGATTGAGTTGATGCTTCCTCTTTGTAGGTGTGGGTCAAGTTCTTCATTCAGGGAAAGTCCGGGTAGAATTCCGTTATCAGTCTAGCTTCCAACCATCCCTAACTGATTGACTTTCTTCATTCCCCAAAACAGGAGTTTCTGCTTGACCAAGAGATGCAAGAGTTGATGGAGCCCTGACTATAAGATTAGAGCAGTAAAACAGTATCAAGTTTCTGTGGTTGACCCTACGCCTGGGATTCCCTTCAGTCTGAAGAACCGGTATGTGGAGTGTCTCTTTCTCTTCGCCTTGTTAGGGAGTTTGTTGAGTGTCTGTTTGCGTAAAGTATGAGTCACCAGGAGAAGAATCCCACAATGCAGGGAAAGAGTCAAAGTCGAGAGGGTAGCGAAAAAGAGTGTCCACCTTCATGTTTGGGCCTACGAATAGTATCCTGTGAATTGCATGGAGGAGTTTTCTTGTTTGTTCTGTGTTACTCTAGAGAATGTTTTCGCAAAGCCATTTGAATTCATCACAGGCAGCGGTAGAGGAAAAGGTATCTGTCTGAAAAGGTGGTATGCAAAGAAGGTCAATATGATGAGTTTCACTCTCCCTGCAATGAAAAAGAAACGCGACTTCAACAAGTTCAGTTTGAGTTTTATCTTATCCACCAAAGGATTGCACATACTTCTAGTCAATCTACCTATTAAGAGAGATAGACCTAAATCCTGGAAAAATAGCCACACTTCAGTTTCATCATAAGAGCTGGCTTTATGCAGGATTCTGGCTGAGGCCCGGGATTCTACAAAAATCATCGAATGCCTTTTTGACCTTCCTTGCGTTTTGATTGCCCCAATCTGTGAAAACGAGTAAGATTATCAGTGATTCAAGTGTGAAATGTTTCAGTTCCCACTGCATAAACGAGCAATATTCTGTACTCTTCTCTGCTTCCAACAACACTGAAGACAATCCCCGCATGCTTATAACTAATGGATATGGAGTCAGGGCCCCTCATTGCCAAATCCCGTTTGTTGCTTTGGTCAAAAGGAGAGAATCAACCATTAAAATTAAATTTGGAATATTGTACTTAGACATTCATCTATCAAATGCAGCCAACAGGGTGGAAATTCATACCTTCTATGACTTCCAGGATGTAGTCTCTGCAGATAGTATCACAGACTTTTGGCGAATTTACTTTAAGACACATCTTAGAGGAGCACTTCAGCTTGTTGAAATCATTGATGATATCATTAGCTAATAGTATTGCATCAGAAATACACACACCTTTAAGATACACCCACCTTTGACACAAGCACATCGATTTAAAGACATTATCTCAGGAAGCATGTCCCTCAATTTGGTGGATATGGGAAAACATCTTAATTTACAAGTTGCGTAATGAGTAAGTGCTTAAAATGTTTGGGTCACTTCTTTCTGGAGCCTCCCTTTAAGAAAGAAGTCCTGGGCAGCAGTTATAACATCAGTCCCAACAATATCCAATTAGGTTTTGGAGAGGTGGGGGCTGAACAGTTGTACCCATTGAGGCCAGCTGCCTTGTGGATCTGCTACTTGGGCCACACCTAAGATATATTCCTTGGTCAGACATGGTGCGGATCTTGTGGATCTATCCTGTGTAACTTTAGAGAGAAAATTGAAATAGGGCCATTGAGATACCGGATGTCCATGTTTGTTTAGCAGTTTGGTTTCAAGGTCAGTGAGCAGTTGCCCAATACCTCTCTCACTAGTGAAGGTTTGATCAATATGCTCAACAAACTTGATCATATTCCCACTCATCTTCAAATCGCAACAGGGAGGCAAGTGGAATCCAGTTCAGTCACTTGAATTCGTGAAAACTCTTAGCATACTAGAGTTTCCCTAGTTTTGCGCCTCTATTAGGGGACTCTCTTGGAAGATTCAAGCCTGAGCTGAAACTGGTCTCATGTTTTGGAATCATTTTTGGGCACTCTACTAAAATAGTCATTGATTTGTGGCGCACTATTCTGATGCTTTTAATGACTCAAATTTCACCTTTCCAACTTGCTCTCGGTTGAGATAGCTCCTTTAGGTGATTCCATTTCTCTCTGTTGCATGTCTTAAAAGATGATGTTCTCTCCGGCACCCCTCTTAAAAATATTCTCTCTTGAGACTTATAGGACATATTATCTTCGTTTTCCCTCTTACTGTTTTCTGAGGTAATGTATCCTCTGAGATAATGGGAATATCTTCACTGATCTTATTGTTTACACAAAACGAGAAAAATACACATAGTTATCTCACAATATTAAGTACGATGTCATTTGTAGGAACTAATGTCAGAATTTTCATCCATCTGTGGAATCATCATATGGTAGGACATCATTTAATACCTATCGTTGACTTCTAGTTGACAATTTTGTAGATATTTTGGCTTCTTTCATAAAAAGTTTTCAAAGTAATATATCCGTTTTTGCTTTTCTATAATGCCTAGCCTGGTATTGCAAAATGTGCAAAAGTTTAAGAACCATAGACTAGTGTTCTGCAGTGATTGCTTGGTGATTTTACTGAAGTTGGTCTACCATGCTATTTCAACTCAACTGAATGTTGATACCTCATTACATCAGGGCATCGTTCCATCCATTAAAGGAGCTGTTTGGGAGTTTTTGCTGGGCTGCTATGATCCAACGAGTACTTTTGATGAAAGAAGCCAACTAAGACAACAAAGAAGGTGCTTACTCACGACTTTGCCCAGTGAGATTAAATTAAAACAGATTACTTTCTTGAACTAATGTTATTTTTTGAAGATTTCATGGATAGTATTCTGGGTTTTCCCAACTAATCTGTCCTACGTAAACTGAGATATCGGTTACCATTAATCATCCATATGGTTTTGTAGTTTAATGATTTTTTTCTAGAATACACACCACACGATTTAATGTGCATGCCATCACTAATGTTAATCATATCAAATTATACAGAGATCAATATGCTGCATTGAAAACAGAATGCAAAGGTATGGAACCCACTGTTGGGAGCGGAAACCTTATAAGTACACCGATAATTTCAGAAGATGGTCGCCCGGTTCAGGAGTCTACGAATGGAGACAATCTGACTGACCAAGATGGCGACGTTTCCCTAGATTTGAACATGCAGTCAGATGTTGTTGAAACCGATCAAAAGGTTATTCAGTGGAAGCTTACATTGCATCAAATCGGTAATTTCCATACACTACACCCTAAGCACCTATTTTTTTGATAGTAGTCTGTTGCGTCAGTAGCAATTTCACCCTTTCACATCCATTCTTTAGTTTTATGCTTTTTTGTTTGGCTATACAGGTTACAGTGTCCAACCATTTTCCTGTTTTTAATACTATTTTGGTTCTAGCATGGTTTGATCTCAATGTTTTATGTCTTCTGTTACTGTGGATAAAAACTCAAGTATCCTTTTTGGTCAATGCCTTCCTGGTCCTGGGCACTAAACCATCATTGGATTTGGTACATTGTAGCGATGTGCCTCTCTTTGTCTGACCTCCATAAGTTTTATTTTAAATTGACTACTCTTTTATCTATGAGAAATTGGCTTTAGCCCCTATGAAGAAAGCTTGTAATAGATCATTTGTCTACAGGATTGGATGTGCTCCGCACTGATCGCACACTAGTTTATTATCAAAGCCAAAGCAATCTTGCTAGACTTTGGGATATCCTTGCTATTTATTCTTGGATAGATGGTGATATTGGTTACTGCCAAGGTAGTCTTTCTGATAATCACTGACTTCAATTATTGTGGATATGTTTGTAATACTTCATTATTAACATAATGCTGGTATTGGCAGGAATGAGCGATCTTTGCTCTCCAATATCGATTCTAATTGAGAATGAGGCAGACGCTTTCTGGTGCTTTCAGCACCTTATGCGCAGAGTGGTATATTGTTTTCCCATCTTGCTTTTTAGTTGAGACGGTTTTGTTTTAGATTGTTAAGATTTAGGCTTGGATTGTTAAGATCGAGTCTTAGATTGTTCTTTTGTACCATTTTGTACATTATCTTCCTGTTTGTCCGCATGTTGTTCTGTCTCCTTGGCTTGTGTTTCGTTTTTCCAATATTACTGTTTTTTGTTAGGCATTTCAGAGAAACTGAAATCTTATTGTTCAATCTATATGGCGGACATTTTGTTTTGCTAAGGATTATTTCCAATGTTTAGAAAGCGGGAAGCGGGAGGCGTGCGGACAGCACCTTGTGGCCGCTTTTTGCGCCAGGCGGCCGCTTTTTGAAAAAGCGGGTACCTAAATTCTTCTATAATTTAATAAAAAGTATATACATATTTGTATATAAGTAATATATTTATAAGGAACTTTTATACTTATCTCGACAGCCTATACAAGAAAATAAAGCACCCATATAGTTTTTGACAGTTAAAATACGGTATTTGGGTATTACTAATACCCAAATAGTTTACTTTTACTGTAGTGAATATATTATGACTATATATACTAAAATGCAGTAAGCAGTAGAAGATATATATAACGTACTAATGTAGATTATGCAGTAAACAATTAGAATATATAGAATGTTTTATTATCAATATCCAGTAAACAGTAGAATATATATTACACGATAGAATGTATTAGTACATTATATAATATAAGGTAGAAGGGTACAGAAATACAATATGCAGTAGATAAGTAGATATTTATGTATGTATTATTGTATTATAAAATGTATCATACAGTAACGTTTCATATTAAACAATGTACAGCAGCAATGTATTACATTATTACAGACTTACAGTATTGTACATTATACTACATGCTAATACAGTCACTCATGCACATACATAGATACTAGGAAAGTCAATATATAGTAGCAGCAACAACATTTGATTACGAAAAAATGAAAAGAAAGCAAAAATACAAAAATCCAGCGCCCAAAAATTAGGCGGCCAAAAGCGGGCGCCCAAAACAAGGAATCAGGCGGGCGCATAGGCGGGTTAAAGCGGGTTTAGGTGGCCGCGCATGGGACGCTTTTCAACACACTGATTATTTCAAACTAGCTGCTCACCTGCATTTCTATGAATTGTGTTTCCATCTGGATTTGAGCACCTTATGCGCAGTGGTATATTGTTTTCCCATCTCGCTTTTTAGCTGAGAAGGTTTTATTTTAGATTGTTAAGATTTAGGCTTGGATTGTTAAGATCGAGTTTTAGATTGTTCTTTTGTACCATTTTGTACATTATCTTCCTGTTTGTCCGCATGTTGTTCTGTCTCCTTGGCTTGTGTTTCGTTTTTCCAATATTACTGTTGTTTTCTGTTAGACAGTTCAGAGGAACTGAAATCTTATTGTTCGAACTGACATTTTGTTTTGCTAAGGATTATTTCAAACTACCTGCTCACCTGCTTTTCCATGAATTGTGTTTCCATCTGGATTTGTCTAACCAGACCGATGACTGCATTGATACCAAGGTACATGTGGTTTCTGAAAGCTGCGAATAAGAGCTGTTCATGTTTCAGGAATGAGTACATTAGAGGGTCACATCAAAAGATAGAATCCAATCATAGTGAGAAAAATAGAATGTGTATATCGAACAATAGCATTAAAAGATAGTATGCAGTCTCACTGAGAAAAATAGATATTTCATTTTTCATTGATTACTGCGCTTTAACAGAACAAGGCCTTGAAGTATAAGCTTATATAGTACATGCATAGATGTAGATATATGTGTGACATACAATGCTGCATCTTTGAGTTTGATTACTTAGTTAAGTATGAAGATATATTTTTAATTGAATAAACGAGAGGTAGTTCCTGAAAGTTGTGAATAAGAGTTGGTCTTGTTTTAGGAATGCCTATGTAGAAGTGGAGTATTAAAAGACAGGGATGCAGTCTTAGTGAGAAAGACGGTTAGGGCCCGTTTGGTTGGGCTGCAAATTAAGCCATGCGGTTGCAAGTATACGTGAAATTCAACTTCAAGCATTTGGTTGCATGTGGTTCCAACCCATGGTGTGGGTACAAACTACCAATTAATTTTTAACCCCATGCAAAACAGGGAAAACGGACTACACTCTTTTTAGGCGCGGTCCATTTCCCAAGCGTCTATCTCATGCGGCCTAATACTTTTTTCTTCATACAAATGCTTGCTACGTCACCTTGGACGCTGTTCGTCACTTGAACTGTCAGCTGCGGGCGTCATTATCATGGATAAACTACGTGGTACCAACCGTTTACAAATTAACTTGACTGGTTCAGTTTACTTAGAACCAAATGAAAGCAATTGAGTTCCAACTCACCATCTTCTTTTTCCTGTTTTACAAGTCCAAGTGCTGGTTGGTTCTACGTCCAACCAAACTAGCCCTTAATGCATGAACAAGGCTTTGAAGCATGGTGCAGAATTTCGACTTCGTGTCGGTTTCGCCAGGTGTGGAAGTGGAAGTTTCGAGGAAGTTTAGATGCAAACTTTGATAAACTTTGATGTCGTTGTTTGAAGAAAATGATGTGAATTTGAAGGAAACTTTTATTGAAAATTTCTAATTATATTATACCTCTTTCTTATGTATGTTATTTTAACACAAAAACGCAATTCATGACTCTCTAGCCCTAGGTAGGTTGATAACACAATGTTGCTTGCAAGGATCAAATGTGCAATACACATACACAAATACTATTCACCATATGTATTCTCTTGAGTGGACTGTAAGGGTTAGGGTACACAATGTGTGTACCCTGTATATTTATAAAGAGAACAATTTCATAGAAGTCCTTGTAGAATAGGAAAATAACAAGAGAAAATAAAGAACTTAAATAAAACACTAGTTAACACTCCCCCTCAAGTTGGATCATAGATATCAATCATGCCAAACTTGTCCACAAGAGAGCATAAATATTTCTTGGCCAACAACTTTGTGAAGATATCAACAACTTGGTCTTCTGAGCGAGTAAAAGGAGTGCATATACGACCAGTCAGAATAGATTCTCTGATGAAGTGGCAGTCAACTTCAATGTGCTTGGTCCGCTCATGAAAGACATGATTATTTGCAATAAAAAAAACTGCTATATTATCACAGTGCATAGGAATAGGAGCAGATATTCTACATCAAGTTCTTTTAGAAGAGATTTCACCCACAGAAGCTCGCATGTAGTATGAGCCATAGCACGGTACTCAGCCTCAGCACTAGATCTGGCAACAACATTTTGTTTTTTGCTCCGCCAGGTAACCAGATTTCCACCAACAAAGGTGCAATAACCAGAGGTAGATTTTTTGTCTATCTTGCTTCCAACATAGTCAGAATCAGAATAGCCTTCAAGAGAGCAATGACCATGTTTTCTATAAATAGGCCTTCACCAGGTGATTTCTTCAGATATCTCAAGATATGACAAAGTGCGTCCTAATGACATTGTCTAGGTTTGTCAAGATACCTACTAACAAGTCCAAGAGCAGTAGAAATGTCAGCTCTAGTGACAGTCAAATAGATCAGTTTGCCAACTAGTCTTCTATATCTTTTACTGTCAGGATACAAAGGAGATTCATCATCATCCCAATTCACATTAGGATCTAGAGGTGTATCAGTAGGCCGAGCTCCGAGCATGCCAGTCTCTAGTAGAAGATCAAGAACATACTTGCATTGTGATAGAACAAGAGCATTAGCAGTCCTAGAAACTTCAATCCCCAGAAAATATCTCAATTTGCCTAGATTTTTAGTGACAAAATGTTTGCATAAATAGGCTTTAGTAGCATTAATTTCAGAGAGATCACTGCCAGATAAAATAATGTCGTCAACATACACAATAAGAACTACAATACCAGTGGACGTCTTTTTAATTAAGACATAATGATCCACATGAGATCTGAGAAAGCCATAAGTAGACAAAATCTTGCTCAGTTTGTCGAACCTGGCACGCATGCTCTGTTTGAGTCCATAAATAGACTTTTTGAGGCGGCAGGCTTTGTGTGACTCCCCCTGAGTAACAAACCCAGGTGGTTGCTCCATATAGACCTCCTCCTGGAGATCACCATAAAGAAATGCATTTTTCACGTCCAACTGGATAAGAGGCCAATCTAGATTGATTGCCACAGAGAACAGAACCAACACAGAATTTAGCCTGGCAACAGGAAAAAAAGTTTCAAAATAATCAATACCATAGGTCTGAGTGTACCCTTTCGCCACGAGGCGAGCCTTCAGGCGTTCAACTGTTCCATCAGGATGATACTTAACAGTGTAAACCCAACGACATTCAACAAGTTTGCAATCAGAAGGAGGATCACCAGATCCCAAGTACCCCTGTCAGTGAGAACAACCATCTCCTCAACCATGGCTTGTGTCCTGGCCTTACTATGTAATGCATCGTGCACATTTTTGGGTACAAAAACAGTAGATAGAGCAGTAACAAAATTACTAACATGAACACTCAGGTGAGCAGTGGAGACATAGTTAGCAATATTATGAGATGTACATGATCTAGTACCTTTCCTGAGAGCAATAGGTAAATCTAGATCAGGAGTTACCTCAGTAGGGGCAGGACCTTCTGAAGGAGAAGATTGGTTGTCAGTGGAGGGGTCTTGAGTAGGAGTAGGCTGCGGCGGCTGATTTATGCGTTGATAAACAATGAGAGGAGGATATGCAGTCTCATCCGGTTGCACAACAGAGGGAGAATCAACAATAATAGATAGAGGTGCTGCAATCAAATCTGAACTCAACATAGTCCCTTTAGTAGAGTAGTACGGAGTATCCTAAAAAAAACGACATCATTACTCGTGAACCACTTTTTTATTAACATGCTATAGCAGTGGTATCCTTTCTGAGTTCTTGAATATCCCAGAAAAATACATTTTTCAGCTCGAGGGGACAACTTGTCTTGAGTAGGAGTGTAGGACCAAGCAAGCGAACAAAACAAGTCGACCCAAAAATTCTCGGAGGAACAAAAAATAGAGGAAGATTTGGTTGTAGTACTTGTACAGTAATTTTATTCCCAATAACAGAGGAAGGCATACGATTTATCAGAAAATAAGCAGTAAGAACGGCTTCTGGCCAAAAGTATTTGTGAACATTAGAATGCAACATTATAGTTCTAGTAACTTCAAGTAAATACCTATTCTTCCTCTCAGCTACACCATTCTGTTGGGGCGTATAAGCACAAGACGTCTGATGAATTGTCCCCACAAAACGACAAAACAAATCCACATTTTTTTGAACAAATTCCAATGCATTATCAGTACGCGGAATCTTAATAGGCATAGAATACTGAGTTTTAATTTCAGCAAGGAAGAATTTAATAGTGGGCAGAGCTTGAGATCTATCTTTCAACTGAAATAACCAGGTAGCACGGGAGTAATCATTAATGAACAAAATAAAATATTTATAGCCAGATAAACTTGGAATATGACAGACACCCCATACATCAGCATGCACCAAATCAAAAATATTTTTACTACCAATCTGAGTTTTTTTGGGAAACACAGTTCTAGACTGTTTGCCTAATTGACATGCCTCGCACTGCAAACTATGCGAGCCTACACCAGAAATAACATGTTTTAATTTCTCAGCTGACGGATGCCCAAGTCTGAAATGCCACTGTAATGCAGAAATAGAAGATGATAGAGCTGAAGCCAGAGCTGTAGTGCCAATATGTTTCAACTCATCGAAGTAGTAGAGTCCATCAGGTGCTTCGTGCCCCCACCAATCTTCATCCTCGCGCGAAGGTCCTGAAAAATACAAGTACCCAGTGCAAATGTCAGACTGTAGTTAAGATTGCGGACAATTTTATTGACAGATAGTAGATTCAGTGAAAAATTTGGCACATATAAAGCAGAACGCAGAAGTACTTGAGCAAAGATATCACCAATCTTAGATACAACAGATTTAGAACCATCAACAAGCATAACA
This sequence comes from Alisma plantago-aquatica, assembly GCA_963693085.1. Lineage (NCBI taxonomy): Eukaryota > Viridiplantae > Streptophyta > Magnoliopsida > Alismatales > Alismataceae > Alisma > Alisma plantago-aquatica. The sequence goes on along the minus strand of OY856412.1, from coordinate 714,425,819 downwards.
ATAGATTTGGAACAAGGTTTAGACAGTGTTATAAGAGGGCGGTTGCCAGATATATGAGAAGAGGCTCCAGAGTCAATCACCCATTTGGTATTACCAGCACTAGAAGGAGCACTCAAGAAGGAAGAATCAGAACCAGAGTAAGTGGCCGCGTGAGCTCTAGATTCAGCAGCAGATGAGGAGGAAGCACTAGTCCTCTCAAGCAGAAGACGTTCCACCTCGGAGCGAATGAACTCATCAGTGGACGCAGTCGAGGGAGTAACAATGGTCGTCTGAGAAGCACCTTCAAACGCAGCATTGGCCCACGCAGGTGTGCCATGTTTCTTCCAACATTTGTCTTCAGTATGGTTGGTGCGCCCACAAAAGTCACAGTACCACTGAGTAGCGACACCTTCAGAAGCATCTGCAGATGAGCCACGACTAAGGGAGCCACAACCAGATGATCCACTTCTCCTTCCAGGAGCAATAGAACGATTGTCCGGAGGTCGACCACGACCCCTACCACGACCACGGCCAGACATAGCAGTAAGAGCAGTAGGATCAGCCGTGTCAGAAGGCAGATCTGATGAGGAAGCTGGCAGCCGTTGAAGACGCTGAAATTTACTCTCCAATGTAGGTAACACATCGCTGGCAAGGATCTGTCAACCACCCCAACATATGAGTCAGGAAGGCCGCAGAGGTACTGGACAACCTGGAGTTCCTGTCGTTGTCGTTGCATCGTGGCCAAGTCAGTAGATAAGGAATGAAGATTCTCAAGCTCAGCCAAGACACCCTTAAAGGTGGAAAAGTAGTCAGCAATATCATGTCCAGTAAAGTGCAGACGGGACAGCTGTTTGTTCTGATCAAACACCTTTGGATTTTTACTATGAGAGTAGGTGCTGGCCAGTTGATCCCACATCTCCTTGGCAGTCGGGAGACTAAGTAGAAAGACGTTGATGCGAGTTTCGCTGCTGTTCAGAATCCACATCATCACAGTCGAGTCATCCTTGACCCAGTCATCATAGATCTTTTTGTCCTTGGACTCGGTAGTAGCTGTGTTGTACAGGCGCCCGCCTGGGCGGCGCCTGGGCGCCTAGGCTTAAGTCAGCCCGCCTTAAACTGGGCGCCCAACCCCCTAATTGACCTAACTTGTCGCCTAAGGCCTTTTGAGGCCCAAATTAAGCCAATTCAAGGCTAATTTAGGATAAATTAGATCTGAATTTGATCAAATTGGGTCATTTTATGGTTAAATTGGGTCTGATTTTTCCCAAACAAGGTCAATTTAGGGTAAATTAGGTCTGATTTGGGGGAAAAATTCCTGATTCGGGGGAATTAGGTCTAATTTAGGGGAATTAGGTCTGATTGGGTCATGTAAGTCCTCGTTTAGATCAACATAGGGAATTTTAGGGTTAGTTAGGTTTGATTTGGTCATGTTATGCAAATTAGGTTTGATTTTAGGCCAAATTATGTCAAATTTGAGCAAATTAGGTCTGATTTGGGGAAAACAAGTCTGGCTTTGGGGAATGGTCTGATATGGTGAGATTAGGTCTAATTTGGCCAATTTGGTTATTTTTTAGGTCAATATAAGGAAAATTTGGGGAAATTAGGTATGATTGGATCATAATATACAAAATTTGATTTATTTAGGCCAAATCATGTCAAAATTGGGCACTTGGGTCTAATTTAGGGGAAACAAGTATGATTTGGGGGAAATTGTTTGAAATTAGATGACTAGATCTTGTTTGGCCAAATTTTGTCTCATTTCCTTGAATATATGAATTTTGTTTGGCAACAAACATAATACATGATTAGCTTTCTGATTTCTATATCAATTTTTTTTAGGTAAAACTTCCACAATTCAATCCATATCTAATGATTTTGTTGCTTTCTTCATATGATGCTAGCACATTGATTGCATATTTATCATGTATATTTATGTGTAAGGATTGTATTTTTCAGGAATTTTATGTATAACTGTTAAAATAAAAATAAATAAAAACGCCTGGAAACGCCTGGGCCACCGCCTGGGCGCCTAGGCTGTCTGGGCGTCCCCCTAGAACGCCTGGCCGCCTGGCCGCCTATACAACCATGGGTAGTAGTAGGCGGAGCAGGAGGCGAAGCCTCAGTCAGATGGGAATGCTTGCCTTGTGACTTCGCAAAGATCTCCATGGAGCAAACCCAATGTTAGTAGTTGCCTCCGTCTAGCTTCGCAGTGGTCACCTGACGACGAAAGTCTTCATGGGAGGAAGCCATGAGGGAGACCGAGTCCACAAACAGCAGAAAACATCAACATGGTTTAGAACCGCTTAGATCCTCCAGTTAGGAGGCAGCAGGCAGAGAGAACAGCTAGAAGGACCAACCTACATGTAGACTACGCCGAGGCGCAACAGAGAACCCGACGGCTCAAGAGCCGACGCGGGCAAACATGAGTAGATCTCTGAAGACCTTCAACCGAACAGCTGGAGACGAATAACGGACGGTCAGGCTGCACTAACAGACCAACTCCGCACACGGAGGACCATCCGACGGCGCAGCAGGGGCACACGACCACCGACGGCGGGCTAGCCTAGTGGCAGCCGACGCTACGGACGGCGGCCGACCGGGGTAGACGGCACGCGGGGGGCGTCGCCGGCGGGGAGGGAGGGAGAGAGAGAGAGAGCGGCTGGGGAAGGTGGTGGCTATCGAACTTTCTCTAGTACCATCTTGAGTGGACTGTAAGGGTTAGGGTACACAATGTGTGTATACCGTATATTTATAAAGAGAACAATTACATAGAGGTCCTTGTAGAATAGGAAAATAAATAACAAGAGAAAATAAAGAACTTAAATAAAACACTAGTTTACATATTCTATACAATATAGAGTCAAATAGTAGTTACAACACTCTCTCTAAGAAAGACTGTCAACAACAGACATAGGAGTTGATATTAAGAGTCACGGCGAGGGTTGGAGGCGACACTTACGCCTATATGGCCTTTTAGTTAGGGTTAATGTTCTAGGCCGTCTCAACTTTGCCCAACTTCGCCAACTTTGAGGAAACTTCGACATCTTCGAAGAAGTTGAGACGAAAATACACAGAAAAAAGTCAACTTCGTTGACATTAGTGAAACTTCGCCCTGAAGTTTAGACGAGGCCGAAGTATTTGATATTCGACTTCACCCATGGTTGAAATTCAAAGTTTCGTCTAAATTTTGCCAAAATTCATGGAAGTTATGTTCCAATGTTTGAAGTATATGTGTGTCATATAATACGTATGTAGATCCAAAAATATATGCATCTTTGTGTTTGTTGAGAAAATGCCACTTATATTGTATTTCTATTTTCTACCTTTCTTATCCAATATGTGTCACTCTGTATCTCTTCTAGTTTAGTCACATATTGGGGAGTTCAGAGTAGTTGATATCACCACTGCTCCTATATAAGCATGTGCATGCCACCTCTCTTTTGTCAAGCAATGAGCCCATCTCTCCCTATTCTACATGGTATCAAAGCAGTTTAAATCCCCTCTACCTCCTCCGCCTAAGGCAAGATGCCCTCTTATTTCGAAAATTTTAGTTCCCAGCTTAGTTATCAAGGCACCCGCCAAGGCGTGCCCTAGGCTTTGGGCAATCCGCCTTAAACTGGGTGCCCATACGCTTAAGTGATCTAGTTAGTCGCCTAAGGACTTTATAAGCAGCTTAAAAGGCTAATTCAGCATAAGGTAGGTCTAGATTTGATCAATTTGTGTTATTTTATTGTTGAAATGGGTTTGATTTATCCCAAAGGGTAAAATTAGGGTAAATTAGGTCTAATTTGGGGAAAACATGCCTGATTTGGGGAAATATGCCTAATTTGGGGGAATTAGGTCTGATTTGGCGATGCTAGGCTTCATTTTGATTGATATAGGGCAAATTATGGGTCGTTAGGTTTGATTAGGTCATGTTATGCACAATTAGGTTTTATTTAGGCCAAATTATGACAGATTTGGGCAGATTATATTTGATTTGGGGAAACTAAGTCCAATTTGGGGGAAATGGTCTGATTTGGTGAGATTGGGTTTGATTTGACCACATTACATCTTTTTTAGGCCAGCTTAGGAAAAAATGGGAAAGTTAGGTCTGATTGTGTCATATGATGCATAATTTGGTTTGATTTAGGCCAAATTATGTCAAGTTTGGGCACATTAGGTCCGATTTGGGGAAAACAAGTATGATTTAGGGGTAATAGTTCTAACTTGGGAATACTAGGTCTGATTTGACCAAATTTGGTCTCATTTAGGTCAATATAGGGAAATTTGGTTTGAATATATAGAATTAGGTCTTATTTCGGCCAAATTAAGGCAAACTAGGTCAAATTATACCAAATTTGGATCAAATGTGTTCAAATTAGGGCCAATCTTAGGTCATGTTAGGTGTGATTTAGCCTAAGTTCTATGTAATACTGTGTAATAATCTCATTATTCAACGCCCGCAGGTCCCTCTCACAAACGACAACCCCCTCCCACAAAATGATGACCGCCTTCCTCTCGCAAATGCCAAACTGCCAGTTAGCCCACTCTAAAAAATGCCAATCATCTTCCTTCTGGCAAACACCAATCAAAGCAGTTCGACCCCTCTAAACCTCTTCACCCATACCCAATGTTCAAAATTTCGTCGAAATTGACGAAATTTCACTTATAATTTTGATACCGCCAATCATCGGACATAGAAATGGCCCTACATGTCTGTACATAAGGAATTTTGCCAGAAAAAATTAAATTTCAACATTTTTTTCGAATTTCGAAAAAATTAGGTAAATGTCGATGAAAAAAGCCTTTTTCGTCCGCATTTTGACGAAATTTTGAGAAACACATGTATTATTTTGAGAAATGGGGTACGATGTCCGCAGATTTTACTATATGATTCTTGGACTTGTTAGGGGCAATCTAAGTTATGTTTCTTCTCTTCCTAGCCTAATTCTACCCCTCTCTCCTATTTCTCTCACTTTTATAAAGATCTACCAAGGAAATATTTAAAAATGGGTGGGAGTGATATCTATGGCTATGATGACCCACTAACTTTCATTTTTGAGGTCACATGAATTATGTTGATAGTGCGCAAAATTAACATGACTATCGAGATATTTTGTATGTATGCCACTATCAATCACACCTCTAACTACATGGTTGTCTCCTATAGACTCTCGCTACAAAAGCACACGACCAAGAAAAAAGCTTGAGTTAATTCATTAGTATGCATTTGATTACTTGTAGGCTTATAGAGATTAACAGTGAGACACATATATGCTTGTATAAAACAAAATAAACTGGTGACAAATGTTGATATGTATAATCAACAAGGAGGATGACAACCATCATGGTTCAACTAGATGCAAAAACCATAGTTGTCTCATCCTCCTCAATACTCACTCACATACTATTAGAGTGGCTATTTACTTAAGTGTTTTAGTCTTTTAGTTAAGTTGTCTTTAATCTAATTATAACATGGGCCCAATTGTGTATTGGCCCATTAGGGCTTGTCTAAGTGTCTGTATGCTTCCCCCTTCTCCTATTTATAGGAAAGGGTGGTTGCCTCCTATCTAAAAAGCAATAACAAAAACCTCTACACGTAAGGGGATCTTCCCCATCGTATCTAGTTTTCCACATGGTATCAGAGCAACCGGTCATGTGCTGCCCTTAACCCAGAGAGAGAGTGCAAAGGAGAGTGCCTCCCCTTGCCGGCCGCCGCCGCCGCCACTAGGCGTTGCTGATGGCTGCTCGCAGGAATTTTCCCATCCCCACCTCTTTTTGGAGTTGTCTCCATGGAGCCGTCTCCATCTTCATCACCAAAATAATTCTATGAAGTTGTTGGTATCTAGATCTATAAGGGCCGCCATGCCTCCGTCAATCCTACCTGCTAATGAAGCCGCCGCCGCTATTCTATTCGCTGCCATCGTCATAGATCTACACCACCTTTAATGTTGCCGCCGCCGCCACCACCATCGCTGCCCTACCTCATCCATGTTGTGATGTACTCCTAAATCAAGGAAAAGATCTCCTATTTCCGCTACTATTGAGAATCCATCATCCTCTACTGTTTCGGTGGAGATCATGAAGGATTTCCTCCTCTTTTGCTGCTGTTGCTGGGGTTTTTCTGTTGTTGATCGCCGTCGACACGGCGTGTCTTTTATGGACACGGTGTGTAGGTGGTGTTCTTCTTCGCGACTTCGTTCGCCGATTTCGGACACGACGTGTCATTTTTGGACACGACATGTTCGGTGATTCGCTAGTGTGAGACACGACATGTCCTCCTTTGACACGGCGTGTCGCCTGCTTCTACCTCGAGCTTCTGTCAACTGACACAGCGTGTCCTTCCAACGACACAGAGTGTCGCCGACTTTTGCTGGCGCTGACTGCTGCTATTGTCTACCAGACACGGCGTGTCTCTTCATCGACACATCGTGTTGCCTGCTACTGCTGCTTCCTCTGTCACCTGACACGGCGTGTCGCTCAATGACACAGCGTGTCTGCTGCTACCTGTTGCTACATTTTGGCGTGCTACAATGATTCTATCATATGGTAGAGGTATCTATACATGGCGTGTCCCTTCTTTCTCTTACCAACAACAATTATCTTCCCGTTTTCAACATTTTTATAATTTTGTTTACACCCTTAGGTCTTCCAACCCTACATAACCTTTTTCCACCCGCTTTACATATTAAACCTATTCATCCTACCGAGTAACATTCTGGTAGTATATCTTCTTTTTGTACCGAGTTCCATTCCGGTAGTTTTCCTTTTGTTCTTCTTGTCCTACTCCCCCATATACACTACATATTTGTGCTAATCATATCCATTTTTTAGCCTAATCGGATTTTTGCTGGGCTCCGCCCCCATACCGCCGGATTTGTTGTCCTACGGGCTAAACAAATCCCCTTTTTGGGTTGAAGAGAGATCCATTTATTTTTCTACCCAGATCTACCTAATTGGGTCATTTTGCATCTTGACTTGCATTATCGGTTACCTCCTCCACATATTTGCCTATACAACCCTTTCCTCTACCATTGTTTTTGACTCTTCAACTCCAACCACTCTCTTGACTCTTTTCGTGGTTGGCGTGAGGGGGGGAATAGCGGATGAAGAATAGAGGGAAGAGATGAGTTGGAGGAGAGATGAAGGAAGAAGAAGAATGCAATTATGCTGCTACATGGATCTTCATGCCACTTTTTACAGCTGATATATGGATCCTTTTGCTACTATTGGTGTTCCTTTTTTGGCTATGTGGATCCCTCGATTGTTATGTGACTCATGACTATGTTGCTGTTATATGGAACTTTTTGTTGCGACTATTGTGTATGTGTCATCTACCTCGACTGCTGCTTTGAAGTTACATATTAGGACGTCATTCTTGCTACTTGTCCTATGATTAATACATGTTACTTGCTGTTTTGTGCTTTTGCACTATCTGCTGTCCGTGCTCTGTTTTACACGTTGACTTTCTACTGTAGACCAACACTCTCTGGACTCTGTGGACCAACACTCTTTGGACTTTGACGCCTAATACTGTGATGGATACTTTATGAAGAGGGAAGATGATGGAGACTTTTTGTTATTTACATTGCATATTGGAGCTATGTATTTGCTTGCTACTTTGTACACTGGTTTGTTATCCGCCTACGTCGTGGACTTTTGCTTCTGTGTGCCAGCACTCTCTGGCTTGTCCGTGCTTTGTGCATGCCGACTCTCTATTTGTCCGTCCTTTGTTTGCATGTTGACTGTTGCTGCTTCTTGTAACCTAGCACTCTCTAGGACTTGTGATACAACACTATATGGCTACTACGACGACGACTGTGATGAAGACTTGGTGCCTATCCGCTATTTGTTTTTTGCTCCAGATGCCACTATTATGATCAAGAAGCCTCCGTGCCTGCCAAGATATCTACTGCTTTGAAGTATCTACTTGAGGGGGAGTCTTCGAGTATTTGTGTGCTTGAGTGATTTTATTGTAATGTTGAGGGGGAGAAATTTTTTATGGGTTTGGTTATCTTTCTATTCTATTTAGTCTGTCTGTTTGCAAGCTGACTTGGGATTCTCCCAAGCTCCAACTTGAGGGAGTGTTAGAGTGTCTATTTACTTAAGTGTTTTAGTCTTTTAGTTAAGTTGTCTTTAATCTAATTGTAACATGGGCCCAATTGTGTATTGGCCCATTAGGGTTTGTCTAAGTGTCTATATGCTTCCTCCTTTTCCTATTTATAGGAAAGGGTGACTGCCTCCTATCTAAAAAGCAATAATAAAAACCTCTACATGTAAGGGGATCTTCCCCATCATATCTAGTTTTCCACACATACGACTAACATTGTTTATGTACTACGACCTGCCATCTTATTGAGAGGTCCTACCATCCTAGATCATGCTATGTTTCCATAAATTTGTGTCTAGAAGTCTAAATATCGTGCTTGCAAACTATAATGACCAGTGTTATCAAGGCGCCCGCCTAGGCGCGCCTAGGCGCCCTAGGCGTTAAGCCAGGCGCCTCAAACTAGGCGCCCAGCCTATTAAATGCATTAAGTGGGCGTTTAAGGCGTTTTAGGCCCAAATTATGCAATTTAAAGGCTAAACTAGCATGAATCGAGTCTAGATTTGGTCAAATTAGATCACCTTCAGTCATTGCATGGTTGATATAGGTCTGATTTAGAGTAAATCAGGTCAAATTTTGGCAAATTAGGTCTGGTCTGAGGAAAATCAGGTCTGATTTGGGGAAATGAGGATTGATTTGGGCCAAATTGGTATGTCCTCATAGCATTGTTTGTTAAGTTTTTTCTACTTTTTCATATGTTTATTGTTCTTGCTTCTTTCTCTTTTCTTTTTTTTTATCCATTCTCCTGCATCTTATTCCTGAGTCCTGCTGCTATGTTTTTTCTGAGTTATTCATCCTATATTCCCTCCTACTACTATGCAAGCATGTGCATATTTTCTTTTTCAAATTTGTCCTATACATCCTGCTACGAAATCTACTACTACTATTTACATATCTAATTTTCTTTTTCTGATTTCTTCCTCCTAAATCTCCTCTCTTAGCCACTGTTGTTTGCATGTTTCCATTTATTTTCACTGACCTATTCCTTCCTCTATATTTTCTAATTCAGCACCTGCTACTGCTGTTTTTTATTTTGTTTTATTGATTCTTCCTCTTTCAATCTCCTTTTACTGCCCTTGGTTTGTCTTATTCTGACTTCTTCCTACAGAACTTCTACCATTTGCATGCTCTTTTTATCCCATTTTCTCTCACCAATTCGTACTTGTCTTCCTCTTACTGTTGTTTCATTTTCTTCATGTTAATTCTGTTGTCCCTGATTCTCCTATAGTTATCAATTCAAATTAGACTTACAATAACATTTAATGAATAAATAATACATTATCACATATAGTATCATGTGTGTGAACATTTAAATATGCAACTGAAAAAAAAAAGTAAAAACAAAAACGCCCAGAAAAGCCTAGGCGCCCGCCTAGGCGCCTAGGCGGGCTAGGCGCCCCTTAGATTAAACCCACCGCCTAGACGCCTTGACAACCATGATAATGACTTAATTCATTCATTTCCACAATTAATTGACCTCAAAATCTCCATCGAAATACCCATCAAAATTGTTCAGCTTCCTTCACTCACACATGAGGAACCCTACCCCCTCACATATCCAATATGAAATATTATTGCATTTTTGAGTAGATCTACACTAGTAGATTCTTCTGGTAAAATTTTGCTAAATAATTCAATTATTTGGTTGTCGAAACGCCCATGAATGCATTTGTCGAAATTTCTATCGAAAATTCTGTTTCCGTGGCTACCGAAATGGCGTCGAAATCGGACATTTTCTTCCTTGACCCGTAGACTCCACCACCACCCGCTGCTGTCCCTGCTTCCCTCAAACCCTGCCCGCTGCCCCTTGATCTTCCGCTCATCGTTCTTCGTCCATTGACCTTCCCCTCTCCTCGCTACTGCCATTACCCATCGTCCGTTGCTCGATCTCCTGCCCCTTCACCATCTTCCAACCCCTGCTGATCCGTTGCCATGCCATCGACCTTCCAGAACCACCTTCCAACCCATCGACCCTCCATCACCTTCCAGCCCATAGATCGACTTTCCACTACCGCCAAGCCACAACCTTCCAGACCATTGGCCTTCCACCGCCACTAAGCCTTCACCCTTCCAGCCCATCGACCTTCCACCACCTTCCACCACCTTCTAGCCATTAACCTAACCCCATCAGCCTTCCACTACCTTCCATCCCATGACCTTCCACCACCTCCCCCCATCGACCTCACTTCCTCATCAACCTACTCCCCATCGACCTCAGCCTCATCAACCTCACCTCCCCATTGACCTCAACCCCCATCCACCTCACCCCATCATCGACTTGTATTCCATTCTCTACACCACTCATTCTCTTGAATCACAGTTGCAACAGTGTTGATCCCGCCACCTAGGCTGCTCCTGGTATAAAAATTACTTCTCATCTCCACTAATTTCTTAGGGGCCGATTTGTTCCCTCCCATTAACCTTCATCACATGGCGGTATAAGTTGACGTTGTGATGCTGGTTTAATAATTAAAATCCTTTTTTCCCATTCTTTGGGTTTTTAAAATCTTCTGTTGATGCCTTTTGTGATACGTCACACACTTCTGAACAGATTACTTGTGTGGATTGATCCAAGAACCTCTTCTCATCATGGCCTCTAATGATAACTTAAGAACTCACAGTGTGACCACAATAAAATTAGATGGTTCTAACTACCACATGTGGTCTGCTTCTTTGGAGTTGGATGCAAAGGCCCACGGCCAACACTGTCACCCTATCACTAAAGCACTTGCTCTTCCTGCCGAGAACACTAATGAGAAAAGTAAACTATCCTATGTAATATAAAACTACATGCCAACTTAAAATAAACAAAACAATGGCTAAAAGACAATTCTTATTCATCAACTGTGTCTCTACATGGATACATATAGATCCTTTATATATGCTTCTAAAAGAAAGACTAAATGGACGGTAGCCAATATGGGACTAAACCACTTGACTTTACAAGAGCCCAAAATGAGAAAAAGGAGATAATAAAATAAAGCATGCTAATAAAGCCTAACTAATAACACGACGACGCCTACGCTCATAAGTGTGTAAAGGTGGGGCCTGCCCTGCATCAACTCCCCTCAGCTGTAAAAGACTCGACTCCACTTGAGTCAGTACTGAGGTAGAGTTCAAGAAGATCTGCATCAATGCGGCGAAACTCCTCTTCGGTGATCCAGGTGGCGTCTGCTGAAGAACGACCTTTCCAACGAACCAAGAAACGATGTATGGTGCCCTGGCTGGTGAGGACGGTCTGGTCATCTTAGACGGTGTCGATGCGTTCGGGCGGCTGTTGAGGAAGTCGAGGTAAAGGCGGTAACGCTACCGAAGACGGAGCACAATGACGATCTAAAGAAGCTCCTGGTGGTGGAGGGGGCTCAAATGTACAACGATAAGGAGAAAGATCCTCCACATTGAATACTGCACTAATGCCCCAATCTGCTGGAAAATCCAGTACATAGGCATTGGGTCCCTGTCGACTAAGTATTAGGAACGGTCCTGACGCTTTGGCGTGAAGCTTCTTGAAGGAATTTCTGGTGTAGCGTTCAGGACGCACACGTACTAACACATAATCTCCTACATTAAATTCTTGAAACCCATAGTGTGCATTTGCAGAAAACTTATAGTTTTCATAAGGCAATAATTTTTCGGCGAATCTTGACATGTAAATCATGAATGTGCTGGGCAAAGGTCTCAGCAGTGTGGGAAGTACGGTCATTTGCGGACAGAGGTAAAATATTTATATGTTGGCGAGGTTTGTATCCATTAACAACTTCAAATGGACTCGTTCCTGTGGATCGATTGACAAAATTGTTGTAAGCGAATTTAGTAGTAGGTAGCAATAAGTCCCAATTGCCTAAACACTCACCAACAAGACATCGCAGGAGGTTACCCAAACTCATGTTGACCACCTCAGTTTGACCATCAGTTTGAGGGTGAAAGGCAGAAGAGAATTTGAGGTTGGTGCCAAAGATTTTCCATAAGGTCTTCCAAAAGTAGCTAACAAACTTAACATCACAGTCAGAGACTATGGTGGTGGGGAGTCCATGTAGCTTGACTACCTCATTAAAGAAAAGGCGAGCAATATGCGAGGCGTCATAAGTCTTACTACAGGCAATGAAGTGGGCCATCTTTGAAAAACGATCAACAACCACGAACACAGAATCATGGCCACGAGAAGTGTGGGGAAGACCTAAAATAAAATTCACACTTAAATCCTTCCAAGGCTCATGCGGAATAGGGAGGAGAGTGTACAAAACCGTATTTTGTCTTTTGGTTTTGGCCAATTGACAAGTGCGACACTGAGACACTATGCACACTACATCACGTCGTAAGCATGGCCAATAAAATCTGTCTGTCACTAGAGCATTGGTCTTATCTCTACCAAAATGGCCAGCGAGGCCACCATCATGTAATTCCCAAATGAGAAAATCTCGAACTGAAGTAGAAGGGATACATAAATGCGTGTCGCGAAAAAGAAATCCATCTCGTAGAATAAATTCAGAAGCACGGTCATGTGTACTACTGAGAATGTCAGAATGAATAGTTGCGAAGTCAGGATATGTGGAATATTGCTCTTTCTGACGGTCGAAGCCCACTATTTCAACGCTCATAGACTGTAGGGTGGTCAAGCAACGACTAAGAGCGTCTGCGGCCTTGTTCTTAACACCTGAACGATGTTTGCGAACAAAAGTGTACTCCTGAAGAAACTCACACCACTTGGTGTGACGTGCACTTAAATTCTTCTGGGAATTTAGAAAGCGAAGGGCCCGATGGTCAGACCAAAGGATGAATTCCTGATGGAGAAGGTAGTGCCTCCAATGACGTAGGGATTGAACTACAACGTAGAATTCTTTATCGTAAGTGGAATATTTATGCTTTGCGTCATTGAGTTTCTCACTGAAAAAGGCAACAGGGTGACCGTCTTGACTAAGAACGCCTCCAATGCCAACACTAGAAGTGTCACAAGATCTTCAAAAGGAAGTGAGAAACCAGGAAGGAGAAGAGTTGGGGCTGCGATCAACTTAGTTTTGACAACCTCAAAAGCACATCTTGCAGATGGCGTCCACTCGAATTTGTCACACTTCATTAACTCAGTGAGAGAAGCCATAATGGTGCTAAATCCTTGAACAAAACGACGATAAAAAGTAGCCAGCCCGTGAAAGCTACGAAGCTCAGAAATCGAAGTGGGCTAGGGCCAATCAGTGATGGCTTTGACTTTGGCTAGGTCAGCCTCAATGCCGGTAGCGGATACAAAGTAGCTAAGGAATATGACTTTATCTTGAAGGAACGAACACTTCTTTAGATTGACATACAATTTCTCAGTTTGAAGTGTGTCGAAGATAAGTCGGAGATGATTTAGATGTTCGTCCTTGGTCTTACTAAAGATTAGAATGTCATCAAAGTATACCACTAAATTTTTTCCAATGAATGGCCGTAACACATGGTTCATGACTCACATGAAGGTGGTGGGTGCGTTGGATAGGCCAAAAGGCATGACTAGCCGCTCATATAGTCTGTCTGGGGTTTTGAAGGCAGTCTTCCATTCATGGGACTCCTTAACACGGATCTGGTGATAACCGCTATGGAGACAATCTTGGAGAAATAGCAGGATTCCGTCCATAGATCAAGCATGTCATCAAGGCGTGGTATAGGGAAACGATATTTCACAGTGATCTTATTGATGGGTCGACAATCTAATCACATTCTCCAACTACCATCCTTCTAAGGGGTAAGGAGAGTAGGAACCGCACAAGGACTCTTGCTCTCTCGAATGAATCCTTTAAGGAGGAGGGCATCAATCTGGCGTTTCAATTCAGCATGCTCAGTGACTGAAAATCGGACACGGGAGTGGATTTTTTGATGGGTTCACACGGTAATGAGGTCGGTTAGGTAGCAAAGACCCTGGAATCAAATCAATCTCATGCTGAATATCACGCAAAGGGGAAAGCTCATCCGGAATGTCGGTGGGTGTCATGTCCTTGAACTCGTCGAGAAGGGAGACACTGGTGGGGGCTGAAAACCGGATACATGAGTGGATTCTTTGATGTATATCACATACATGCATCTTGATTCTCAACTAGCTTCTTCAAGCTCTCGTCGAGTGACAAGGTGGGGAGTGTAAGGATTTGGAGAATTGAGGGTCTGGTGGTGGACTCTTTTGATAAGAGAGATGAATCGAGTAGGTGCTAATCGTATATGTTTGCCTTTGTGCTTAAAGCTATAAACGTTGGAGCATCCCTCATTGTGGGCATCTAATTCATAAATCCAAGGACGACCAAGAATGACATGGCCAACATCCATAGGCAATACATCGCACCAAATGTGGTATGAATAAGCACCTAGAGTGATGGGCTCAAGGCATCATTGGGTGATGGGCAAGCTAATTTGGTTCACCCAATGGACTTTGTGGTTGAGGATGGGGCTCGGGGTGCAAGTCCATGCGCTTCAAACCATGGTGTGAAATGATGTTCTGAGAACTGCCACCATCAATGAGTAGTTTACAACTTTTACAAGTGTGTTTGAAGAAGGTCTGGAAGGGAGTGATGTGTTTCCATTCGTCCCCTTCCGATGGGGCAGTTAAAACACGCATGACCTGGAGATATGACGGATCACAATCATAGTTGTAATCAACATCATCATCAAAATGTTTAGAGGCAGGAAAAATATCTTCATATTCAATGTCATCCTCAGGGGTGGTATCAGGAGATCAAAGGACACACAAAGAGCACGACTAGGGCATTGGGCAGCTAGGTGGGTTGTGCTGTGACAATGAAAGCATTCACGACCTCGCGGACGAGGTCGGACTGGAGTTGTAACTACCTCCTTGCCTTTATTGGAGGAGGGGGCTGAAGAACTATGGGGAGGTGGTTGGGTTAGGGGATAGGCCGAGCGATTTGAGGTAATGGAAGGATTATTGGTTCAGCGAGTACGTTGTCTAAAACGAGAAAAGGAAGGACCATGAGAAGCGGGTTGAAGGTAACTCTCTACCTTTTGGACACGGTGAAAAACATCATCCAAGGAGTCATATTGTTGTAACTCCATTTTTCGTTTAATGTCAGGGTGTAAATGGTGCACAAAACGAGCGACCAGTTGCCAATCAGAGTCATTGTGAATACAACGGTTCTTAGCCTCCTGAATCGTTCCATGTACTCTTGAACAGATGATGACCCTTGGCTAAGGGCCATCCAGTCAGAAAGAAGTTGTCTTTGGTATTGGGCGGGAATATAGCGCTCACATAGCTTAGTCTTCATCTCATCTGAAAAGAGGATGGGAGGATTGACCAGCACGCTCCATGTCACGCTGGACACCTTGCTAATATCGCTTGGCTGACCCTTCAAGTTTCATTTTAGCAAACCTAATCTGCTGAGCGTCAGTCATGTCATACTAGTCGAAATAATCTTCCAAACTAGCAATCCAGTCGAGAAAAACTTTGGGGTCAAGTTTACCATCAAAAGTGGGGGCATCTATTTTAACTCGTCGAGTGATATTGTTGAGATGTGGTGGATGAGGTCCCGGGTGATATTGACCGTACGGGTTGTGGGGGGAAAACAGGTCCACGAGGGGAGTTATGAAAAACATCGTGTCTCGGGGCTCGAAGATGAGGTGCCATGGGAGGATGCTGGCCCTGAGGCGGAGCCCATGGTTGGTGATGAGGTGCAGGAGCACGTGGAGGGGGATGTGGTGGTGGTGCATAGTGTGCTTGTGGAGTAGCGGTCTGGGTTGTGTGATTGTAGGGTGATTGATAGGGGTGTGGTTCCACATATGGGTGTTGTGAATAAGGATCAAGTTCGGCAAAAGGATCAACTTCTCCATAGGGGTGGTTGACAGGGGGCTTATGTAGTTGTGGTGGGCAAAATTGTAGCGTAGGGTTCAGGGGGCTTTGTGGTGCATGTCCAGGATTTTGTGGCATCCCATACCCCATAAAAGGTGTCGAGTTTTGACCGGCCTGTAGTGTATGGGTTTGGCGAATAGTGCGAAGCTCAGCCATGATGGAATTGATTGACTGACCCAGAGTCTCTTGGGTAAACAGGGGTTGGGAAGACGTAGGGCCTGCTTCCGACGTGGGTTCTAAAACCGGGCTAGTAGACCTATGACCAGACATAATGATTTGCAACGAAATAGGCAAAAAATTATAGCGCCAAATGAAAACTTAGTTCTATACTAGACAACGCAAAACAATTCAAGAAAACAATGCATACATATATATGATAGACAAGTAGTGCACCGAATAAGGGAAAATCTTTCCAAAAATTTGGACTTGGCAAATTTTCGGTGGAGGAATCCTATGGACCCGATTGTGAATGTACTAAAATTGCCAAAGATGAGCAAAAGCACAATAAACAATGAAAAGATCTTTACCTAAAGTGATGCCGATCGTTGCTTCCTTGCCTTTGATATGGATGGAGAGAATTACCTCTGGAGGAGATAAGAAATCTGTGCTCTGACCCTACATCGATCCAACTGGGGGGGTTGCTTACTAGTGGCCTGGGGCCCAGTTGTCAACAGGGTAGTGGTTGTCTGCGGGCGAAGGCGGCAGCAGGTAGCGGCAGGGGCGGCGACTGCGGCGGTAGAAGGCAACGACTAGGCGTCAGCGGACAGGGGCAACGTCGACTGCGACAGTAGGCAGCGGGTACAACGGTAGTGGCGGATAGGAGCGGCAGTAGCAGTCGGCGGCGGTAACAGCAGACAAGGCGGTGGCAACAACAGGCAGCAACAACGGGTGTGGTTGGAAATGGCGGCGGATGACTGGGGGGGTTGGTGGAGAATGGCGACCGTTACAGGCATGATCTAATCCTAATATTTTTAGGGTTAGGCTCTGATACTACTTAATGTAAAACTATAGGCTAACTTAAAATAAACGAAGCAATGACTAAAAGATAATTCTTACTCGTCCACTGTGTCTCTACATGGATGCAGATAGAGCCTTTATATAGGCTTCTAAAAGAAAGACGAAATGAGCGGTAGCCAATGTGGGACTAAACCACTTGACTTTACAAGAGCCAAAAAATGAGAAAAATGACATAATAAAATAAAGCATGCTAATAAAGCCTAACTAATAACACGGCGACGCCTACGCTCATAAGTGCATAAAGGTGGGGCCTGTCCTACATACTATGACTCATGGGTCAAGGATGACTTGGGGGTAATGATTTGGATGGTGTATATCCTGCATAGTTGTCTAGGTGGTAGCCTCTAGAATTGATTTTGCTTATTTTAGTCCAATCTTGAGTAAAATCAGCAAAATTGGACCTCTTAATTTTACTTAGATTACTCGTGACTAAAATTGGACCTAGCTTACACAAAAACTATCTAAATCATACTTAGTTGACCAAATCAAACCTATATTGACCTATTATCCATATGAAAATGAACTAACCTAATTTATCTATGAAGACCCTACATCTTTGTAACAAAAAAACTCCAACTTTTACGAAAAATTGATGATTTTCATAACTTTATAGGCTTTTGAATGTTCAACACAATTACTACATCGGTCGCCAATTTTTGTGAATTTTCATGATTTTCCCATTTTCTTGTGGTTTAAATGATTTTCCACAATTTGTCGTGACTTTTCATGATTTTTGTCTTTTAAACCGCTTGCTCTTTTTTTTTTCTAACAAAACCACATGCAAAGAAGTCTTGCTATACACTAACTAAACCCCCTATCGCCACTCTGCCGACAGCCAATGGTGCTACATTATCTGTTTCCCCCTTCCTCCCCTTCTTCTCTGATGTTGTGTCTTCTCATCAATCACCAATTGGCAATCCTCCTCTTAGTGTTCATATTTTTTTCTTGTTGCCTTTTATACGCCAACACCATTACCACGTATGGTCTATCTTTCATTAATTCATATTGTTGTTTCACATTTTTTCTCAAAAATTATAATACATGTTATTTTTTAACCTTTCTTTAAATCTTTTCTTAGTTTTTCACTCAATAAGATTGTAAGTCTAGTGACCTAAATAGTTACATATACATATATAGACATATATGGTTATATGTAAATATGGACAATTTATTCTTGATTTTTTTTGAATATTTGACCGAACTTTGACTGAAAGTTATCTATTTGTTCTCAATTTTCCCCCTTTTTTGCATTCTGAGTTTTTGACCCAGCCAAAAAATATCTACATCTCGAATTTGCCACTACTCACTATGCCCTACGTAATCAAAATTCATACCTAAATTAACCCCATTTGGAGCCAAAAGGACATGGGTTGGGATCAAATAACCCTAGACGCCCGCTTAGGTCACTTAAGGGATCCTCGACGCCGAGACTTGGACACCTCCTTGAGAGCCTAGCAAACCTTGGCGTGCCTAGTAGTCAATTTAGACATGTCAAAAAGATGCTACTCGGCCCAACCTAACCTAAGGCAACACGACCCACTAAATTTGGGTTTTAAGGCTTTTTTGAGGTTTTGTTCAACTGAACAAAAAATATTCATTCTAGTTTATTTTCATGGGCTGAGTTTGGGCAATACATTAGTCTCCTCATTTGCCCACTTTTCTAATTCCTCTTGATGGTTCCCCTCTATTCATCTGCCTTTTGAATTTCTTCGCTCACTCCTTCCATACTATGGTCTCCATCACTCATCATTTTTGATGAAAAGAATTAGATGGGTAATTGCCTAGGAATTTGGATCCAAAAGCGAGCAACCTGGAAGTATGCAACCACCAAGGAACAAGGTATCCGATATCGATTCCGTTTTGACAGCTTGGAAATAGGTATTTACCGGTATCATCATCGTCATCGTCATCGTTATCGTCATCGTCATCGTTGTCATCATCATCATCATCATCATCATCAGTCCCAACTATGTTGGGGTAGGTATTTACCGGTATACTGATGGAAATATCGACGGATGCAATCCTGGCCTTTCCGACTCCAAAATAAATGAATTAAATCATGAAAATTTACAAGTGTAATCTCTACACCTAAGTGCATCGTTTTATGCAATAAAATTTTATAAGGGGTATGTGGGGGGGGTTGTCCATGTGGGAGGTAGGGAACCTGTCCTATTTTTTGGGGAATCGATGAAAAATGTTGAAATTAAGATTTGGAATTTTGCTAGCACAATTCATAAACATAATACACACCCTTATGCAATAATATCCAATTCACAACACATGAATTGCATAGTAACTTACTAACTCATATCAGTTGTATGTCCATTTACACTGATTCTCCATACAATATTGAAATGATATGGTGACATATTGCTCACATGACATGTACATTATGTAAGGTTGGTTGTATGAAGTTACGTGTTGCTCATACACGTCATGTACAATACTATATAAGTGTATGGTACTCGTTTGTATAATGTAATCAAACACGATACATTTTAAAATTTTATTTCAAATTGAGTTTCTAAAATAAAGTCTAGAAAATAATAAAGAGGTTATTTAAAAACACTTTGGAAGCTTACCAAATAATAAATTTTAACTTATAAAACATAATTACACACAAGTATATAGAAAATTAGACAACTCATCAATTTTTATTACTTAAAAAAAATATAATATATAGTTGCACTATACTTTCTTTTATATATGTTCACGTTACTCTTTATTAGAATGTCTTCTACTAAGCATAAACAAGTAACTAATTATAATAGTACTTATTGTAATATTACTAGTGATTAGATAAATTGTATGATAATAGTAATTCATAATGTTATAATTTGATAGATCTACTGATAACATCGTAGATCTACGTAATATACTTATAGATGTATGTATAGTTAGCATCAAACATATTAAAATTGGAGTAATACTATGTTTTGGCGGTAGAAAATCATTTTTTAAGGTGAAAGTGGAAGAAAATAGTAGGAAAAAGAGATGGAGAGGTTGCAAATGGTAGATAATGGAAGAGATTAGTTGAACTTACCTTGAAATATAGCCCCTATCGACGACATCTCATTCCTTGGCAACCATAGATCTGGGTCAAACAAGTACTCCTCTACATTGCATATTAAATTGCTGAAGCTTCTATTCAGATGGATGGTCCTCTAGAATTATGACTGCATGTTGATTCCATCCTGACCTCTCCCATAGTCCTCACCCTCATGCGTCACATGCCCCCGTTTTAGCTAGTTTCATGCACGGAGCATGTTGTCGACTTCGAAAGGTTTGGAAGTGGAAGTTTGTGGAAACATCAAGGAACTTTGAGGATTTTTACAACTAAACTTCAGCGCAACTTTGAAAAAAATTTAGCTAAAAATAGTGGTTTTGTGATGAAAATTGATAGATTTCACCAAATGTAGCTAAAAACACAATATATGCTTACAGATAGCCATTCATATAGGTTTACATATGTAAAAAATCACATGAGTACATAAAGTCGTCTCCGGACTACTAAGTTCTTTGATGTATAAAGTTTATGATGATAAACAAATTACATAAAATAGTTGTAAATTTATGGTAGATCTAGTAGAAGTAGATTTACTAATATAGCTTCAAATAATAAAAAATAACATCAAAATTACCTTACCTTAAGCTGCCAACACACACAGCAAACCTCCAAAAAACGCTAGAAGAATGTCGCCAACTTCGACGACTTCGACTGATGTCAAGGAAGTTGAGGAATTTTTGAATGGACTTGGGTCAACTTTGTCGACAAATGGGCTGATGCCGACGACAAGACCCGAAATGTCGAGGCTGCTGTGGAATGAGGATGTTTTTGTGGATTTGACATCGCTGACTGTTGACACTGACAAAATCGGCGACTTCGCCCTACTTTGACGATATTTAATACCATGGTTCGATGCGCCTTGGTTGCCTCCTCGTCTACATTCAGTGTCGTGAATGGATTGCTGATGAGTAGCTACATCTACTTTGCTCCTTGCCGCGCTCTCTCTCCATTGATAAGTCTTTTGACTTTTGGATTTCCAAATTGGGTATATTGGCACTTTCAAGTGTTTTGTCTTTCTCAGAGCTGTATGGGTCTATTTGACCTTGAATATTTTTGAAGTAGTGTTGTTGCTGATTCTTAACAAAAAAAGTTCAAAGGCCTTTTTACCCTGTCTGAAGGAAATGAGTTTGTTATTTGTGAAGCATAATTTTTTGGTCAGTATCTTCACTGTCTTTGGTTTCTGTTCTTTTCTCTTTTGGCTCTTGTATGGTATGAAAAAATCACTTATGCATAGCATGCGGAAAAGAAATTTGCAATGCCTTGTTCTTCTTACAACTATCCAGTTACCCCTTTTCACCCATTGTGGACTTGCTCAGTCCATGGGATACAACATCATACTCTCTGAACAAGAATCATAATTGAGACATTCTAGGTTTCCAGATTAAACTCTGTCTATGCTATGCTTTCTATTGCTGTCAACAAGGGCGGCCTCTTCATCAACTTGATGTCTAAAACACCTTATTGCATGGAGATTTACAAGAGATTGTCTATACGGAGCTACCTCTTGGGTTTGCTGCTCTGTGGGAGTGTTGTACTAAGGTGCACGAGCTACACATTGCTATATATGGATGGAAACAAAGTTCACATGCCTGGTTTGACAAGCTTCTCAAAGTCACTGTGCCTTCGACTTCTCTGTATCTCACCGTGATCATTCTATGTTCATTAAAAAGATGATGACTAGGATGTTTACTCTGATTGCCTATGTTAATGATATCTTCCTCCAGTGGTATTGCTAAAAAGCACTCTCACCTATTACAACACTTCATCACTAAGGATCTAAGGAAAGTAACTATATTCTTGGGATAGAAGTATCCCAACACAAAAGTGGAGTTTTCTGTCTCGAAGGAAGCACACCTTGGACCTGTTAGAAGAGATGCACATACTTCGGGTCAAACCCTACTATTTCTTCTATGAACCAATTACATGATCTTGGAGCTTCACCTCAATGAATCTCAAAATGAGCCCCTTTATGTAAACAAATGGACGATTGAATCTTGATGGATATTCTAATGCTGATTAACCAGGATCTCATTCTAACAGAAGATCCACCTCTAGTTATTGTACTTTCCTAGGTGGTCATCTTATTGCTTGGCACAACAAGAAGCATAATGTTGTCACACAATCCAATGTGGTGCTGGATGTCGGGGCCATGACACTCTGCGTGTGTACGTTTATGGGTAAAAACTCTTCGTTCTGTGTTTGGGCATTAAAATCACTTGACTCACCTATGTTTGTGTCAATCGTGTAGCTTTAGGGCTTTCAACAATAGAACATACAATACTTTTTTTATCTTTCTAGAAACAAAATACGTTAGAGTGCAAATAGTTGCTGCACCTAGGTGTTGAAAGTAAGTACAACAGTGATGCAGATCAAGGGTTTGGTTTTGGTTTTGCAAAACGCAAAGCGCAAAGCGGACATGAACGGCTGGACCTCCTAGGGCGCTTAGGCGTGAGGTGGGCTGTAAAGCAGAGTAGCAGACACTTTTGAAAATGCAGCCTTGATGTAAAAAAGAACATAAATTTTTTTGAATACTAGGTTAGTTAATTAAAGGCTAACTTGTAAGTGTTAGAATGTTAATTAATGGCCATCTGAACATTATTAGAGGAGTTAAGTAATCCAGATACAACAATCTGAACGTTCATAATGTCTCAAGTTGCATTATAGGTAAGCTTCAAAAGTAGTAATTATATAGTAGCTTAGTCGTAATTAACATTATCAGGGAACTTGCAAAAGTAGTAAAACTGTAAAATATTGCTGAATAGTTACTTGGGAGTTGGACTAAATGATTACTTGCTGCTCCTAAATAGTTATCAACACCTGGAAACTTTGAACAATTGGATTCGAGAACATTTTAAGTTAATTATTCTGTAGTAATTAATGATTCAAGAGTAAAGTATGACTAACTACCAACAAGGATTAGTAAGGAAGCAATAATATTCGAAACTATATATTTAACTGTTGCTGGAATAGATATATGAATAAATCTAATCCATAACATATTATAATATCAGTTTGTTGTTTGCTTTCGAATTCTGAAATTTATTCGGTATAAGAATCAATTGCAGCAATATGGCGATAGGAAGACTGAATTTAAGAAGATACCCCTAGTATCTGGTAAGAACTAATACTTTTGATGGCATGAGGCAATAGAAAGCATATTTTGCAGCATTTACCATCGATTCTAAGTAGTACCAGTATAAAGAACCAGTATTGTATGAGTATATCACTACTTGATTGTTGTACTGCCGGCACAACTATTTTTCAAACAAAAGCACACTTAACAAGCCGCCTAAGCGGGCCCGGTTAGGTGCTCTGAAGTGGTAAAAAGCAGCGAGATGGGCGCTTTACTGCAATCCACTCAGCAGGCCGCTTCAACAATGATTCCTACAGGGATATTGGGTGGACCGCTTAAGTGCTGAGCAAACTGTTTTTTTTATCAATGGGTTTGGTTGTTACCTGCTGATTACTAAAGCAAATATGGTATAAATTTAGAAGCAGGGTTTCTCCTGATCCATGGCCGTGTAGGATACTCACGCGTTCGTAAGGTTCATGAATAGGGCACTTCAAAACAGTGTCTATGTGGACCTTAGCAGTAGCTGCAGTACATATGCATGTTCTATAGATCCATGAATGCTGTACTCTTTTTGCACAAGCTGACAAGCGTCTCCAGTCATTGATATTTATTCAGTGGTTTATCGACTTCACCAAATATATAACTTTACCCTTTCTGATTGTTATTCTCTATATCATTCTCTCTTGATCATTTTGACTGGAATATTAGCAACACTCTAATCCATATTTATTTAACAATTTTCCATTTCCTTTTAATCTGCAGAGAGAAAATTTCAAATGCACAGTGGGATCCATTGGGGTTCGCTCACAGCTGACAGTATTGGCAGCCATAATGAATGTGATTGACCCAAAACTTCATCAACATATTGGTAAATCCATTTCATTCTTTGCTATGAGTTACAGTGAATTTGTATTTAATTTAAAATGTCACGTTTTGTTATGTCCAGCAAGTTATCATACACATGAGTTTCTTTTATTCTAGTTCAGCAACAGTGGGATAAAATCTATTTTTGAGTCAGAAATTGCTTCTGATCCTTTTGCAGAAGTCTGTAATATGATTACTATCTGAAGTGACTTATAAGAGGAAGGATGGCAGCATTCACTTATAAATTTCATGGGTGACAGTCATTTAGGGATGGGAAACAAACCCTAAAAAAAGAGGGGGGGAGGGGGACCACACACTCATTTACCTTCAATGCTCAAGCAATTAGTATGGGTTTTCAACACGTGCAACATGATATGGGTGGAGAAATCCAGTTATGAACAGGCTGGGAATGGCAGTCCATGGCGATCCATCTGTTTTCACCGCAAATGCAAGGTTTTAAAGTGTGCGAAGCATATTGACTCAATAGGCAATGTGTGAACCTCAAGACATAGTCTTTGAAACTATAAGATATGGTTATACATGCATATGTATGAACTTTTGTAAGTATTAGGAGCTTTTACCTGTAGGTGTAGGAAGTTTCCAGTACCCTCTTACAATTATCATAATTAATAAATCATTTTGCATAACGAATCTACAGATTTCATAATCATAGTTATATAAACTTGATTCAAATATCATTGGAATATCACACAGAATTGTGATATATCATTAAAAAGAGTTGAACTGTGAATACAAACTATGTTGTGTAACCATTGGCTTGTTTTTACATGATAAAAGTTTGAGGGACGAGTGAAATCTGAAATCTATAAAACGCAACTTATCTACAAGTAATACCTTTTTTTCCACATGGTCAAATTTGATAATTGGATTTGTATTAGTGGAAAATAAGGATGAGGCATTGGTAAAACCCTTCACCAAGGGATATATTCCCTTTTCCCTCCACACATTCCATATACATGCACATACATACATCCGCGCACAGACATATGTGTGTGATGTGTGTCCACATATATACATGCATTAATAGCCAAAACAACAATATGTATGAAGTACAAATTAGATCTCCACAAGTGGATAATAGTTATTGGGTTAAAAAGGGCTCCACAATGGGTTTTCTTGGCCTTTGTTAGTCAAAACGGAACGAGGGCAGCCCCTTGCCATTTTGTGCTTTGGATAAAATTAGGCCCTTGCCTCACTTAAAGTGATTGAGGCACACACCTTAGGCTCCCCAAAGGTCGCCTCACCTCAAATGTCATGCTCTAGTGCCTTGAGTTGTGATTCTTAATATCATGCTCATATATAATACATTATTAAAAATATGTGAGCTAATTGCCAGCTAAACCATGATCCCATCAATAGTACCATGTCTACCACATGCCTTATTCATCAACTCCATGCCTCACTCTATCACCTCCCACCATGTTTGCAACTACAATTGCTTCAAGTGTCATGAGGATATGACATTAGTTCTTAAAGTAAAAGACGGATGGTCTTTAAGTTTCATGATTCTAAATATACATGTTAATGTCTTAATGTTCGTGCATTCAACTCATCATACTTGGACACATCTATCCATGTCAAATGTTTCTATATGCATATATGCATGTAGGCAAAGTCATGTATGTGCTTAGGTCCTATCCATTAATCTAGTAAATCTTTTAGAGTCTTGTAAATGTTTTCAAAGTTGTCCGGTTACACAGTGACAATCTACTTATCTGTTTTTTCTTTATAGTTCATATTGTACAACAACAATTAGACTATAGCTTTGACATGTATGCCTCTTTTCAAACAATGAATTTTCCTATAATTGCAGTAAAAGTCAATGTAAGAGAGGTGGAGAGCTATAGCACCTTCATTGGTCCTCCAACGTCTAATTTGGTTCTAATTAGGAGAAGGGAGATCTTCCTTACTTGTTCATAGATTGGATTCCACGCGAGGGTCTCAGTGTGTTGATTTGCTGTCTAAACCAATCATCCTTGATCCTCTTTTGCACTCGTTGTCATGTATGAACAAGGGAGAATGAGTGGCCAAACACATTGTTTCATTGCCTCCCTACATTTGTTTCCACCATAACTCTCCTATGAAAACTGCTTGCAATGTAGGTCTCTAGTACTTACAGGGAAGATAAAAACTATGCCAAGCTAGGATAATTATAACCTTGGTAGTTTTATTTTTGTGTTCTTGAGTTAGCTCTCATTGGGAGCTATGGTTTATAAGTCAATATACTTTGAATCTAGCCCATAATATCTTTTGAATTTTGTTAGTTCTTACATTATGTGCGAGTTGGTCTACTCAAGTTTGGGGTCCTGAAATTAATTAAACCCTAGCTTCACGTTTAGGGTCACTGGTCAATCTGTTCCACTCATATGTTTATTTATTTAATCCTTTCTCATTTTTTCTTTTCCCTTTTTTCTCTTCTCCACATATAGTCACATCTATAATAACTTTTTGTTAATTCTTTTTTTCATTCTTCCTTAAAGAAAGTATTCCCGTTTCCATGAGGGGGAATATTCCTTTGGTTCTAGCCAATTACAACACTTCCAATCTATTGATATATATGCTTTAGACTTTACTTTTATTTTATGCTATAGGTTTGTCTTTGTCTTTAGCCTTTCTGTTATCCTATATCTACTAATTCTATTTTCCACTTACTCTCTTGTCCTATAAAAGAGAGTGCCTTGCATTTGTTTTAGAACTAAAGATTATTTTCTTCTATATGGTATCAGACGATTATGATCCCCTGTAGGCTCTCCAACCCTAACACCTCCCTCTCCCTCTAACCCTACCACTTCCCCCTCTCTTCTTTTTTCCTTTGATTCTCTCTGATGCTCCTATGTGGGTTTCTGATATGGGTCTTGTTGTTGTTGCTTACAGAGTATACCACTCTACATCTTCCTCTTGTGCATCACCACCCCGTATCTCATGGAATCTACATGTCCTCCTCGATCTCTTTGTGTTACCACAGTGAAACTTTTCGGATCAAACTATCATCTTAGCTCGGTCTTGTTTGAACTCTATGCTAAAGCTTAAGGGTGCTTTTCCCTCATCTCTTCTGCTTCTTTGGCCCCTCCTAATGCCTCGACTGATGAAAAAGTCAAATAAGCCCACACTTAGTTGACCAAAGATGATTCATGCGTAAAGATGTGGATGGTTAACATCACCGAATCGAAAATCTGTCAGTCTTTACTCCGCCTTCAGAATGCTAAAGCCATGTGGGATCAACTCTTCCATGTGTACTCTCACCAACATAATCCGAAGGTCTTTGAGATCTTCAAGAATCTAGCAGAAAAAGAATACTCGATTGATGGCTCCATAGACGATTATTACAGCTAGTGCTCGTCACTCTGGGATGTATACAAAGTGTATCATCCTCTCTCTTCTAACATCAAAGAAGTTCAACGCCAATGCAATGAACTTCAGTTAGTTTAGTTCTTGGCTGGAGTTCTTCAACTCTTTTTCCGGTGTTGTCGACCATATCTTATCCAGTGATCCCTTGCCTACTCTACGGGATGTTCTCAAGCGCGTTCAACATCTCCTATCAATGTCATCCCTATCTTCTGCTTCCTCTGATAACTGTGCTCTTGCGGCCGCTCCACTGACTCTGGTAGAAGCCGTAGACATGAACGCAGTCGCGACCGTGGTCGTTTGTCTAGCGGCCTTGGACGAGGTCCTCCACCTGGATCTGGACGAGGCCAACCTGCTATGGGGTGTCGATTCTGCATCTTTTGTGGGTGAAGAAACCACACTGAAACCGCTGATGGGCAAAACATGGTGAACCTGGGTGGGAAAAATAAGTTACATCAAATGCTTCTAAATATCCTTCTACTGCTACCTCCAGTTCTACCTTAGCCCACTGTTGAGTGCATCCTCTTGGAGTTTGAGAAACTACTTCAGGCTCGTCTGTCTTCACAACCTACAACTCAGGATGGAGGTTCTTCTGTTTTACTTATTTCTCCTGCAACTTATGCTAAAAATAAATGGGTCATTGACTTAGGTGCATCTGGTCATATATGTGGTTGTTCTAAACTTTTTTCTGCTCTATTTGAAACAATTAGAGTTCCACCAGTTACAATGACTGATGGAACGCAGTCCCCGATGCACGAAATCAGAACTATCTCTCTATCTCATAATTTAGTAATTTGCCCTTTCAATCTGTGTTTTATGTTCTGAGATTTCTTCTCAATCGATTATCTATCAGTAAAACGTTTAAGAGCCTTCAGTGCTCATTTTTGTCCCGAGGGTTGTGTTTTTTAGGATCTCCGCATGAAGACGAGGATTGGTTCGTGCCATGAGGGACCAGATGGACTGTACTACCTAGGTTTGCCACAATTGTTGTTGCTCTGCTTTCATCTTCAGTGATTGGACTACGATGGTACTATCATTTGGGACATCCATCCATTGCTAAACTGAAATGCTTGTTTCCTGAGATACCTTATAAAACCTTTCATTGTGAAGCTTGTCAATTTGAAAAACAAACTCGGGCTGTGTTTCATAAGAAAAAAAGCATTAGTTCTACATATTTGTTTGATATTGTTCGTGATGATATACGGGGACCATGTTCTGTTACTAGCCTCTCTGAATTTTGCCATTTTTATGACTTTCATTGATGATTACTCTTGGGCAACTTGACTATTTCTTTTAAATGACCGCAATAGCATTTTTGACATTATTACTACCTTCTTTACTAAAATTCGAACCTAGTTCAATAAAACTATCTATTTTTTTGAACTGATAATACCTTAGAGTTCATGCAAAAATCCTTTGGCTTGTTTTGTACTAGCTCGCGGTACTATCCATCAGACTTCCTGCTCTTACACCACAACAAAATGGCGTGACAGAGAGGAAAGATCACCATCTTCTTGAAGTAGTACGCACTATTCTTCACTATCATGTCCCTAAGAGTTTTTGGCTTGAAACAGGCTCTACTGCATGCTACTTGATTGACTAAATGCCCCCGTCGGTCCTGAAAAATCAAGTCCCCTACACTTTACTCTTTCCAGATGTGTCTTTTTTTCCTATACCTCCTCGCATCTTTGGTAGCACCTGTTTTGTTAAGAATCTTCGTCCCAAGCTAACTCAACTTGACCCCAGCTCCACTAAGTGTGTTTCCCTAGGATATTCTAGAACTCAAAAAGGATATTGGTTTTATGATCCTGCCAATTGATGGTGATTTGTAAGTGTTGATGTGATCTTTTTTGAACACATGCCATACTACTCTAAAAATGGGTCTGCTTTATCTAGTGATCTACTAGATCCTACTCAACTCCCTCAGGTTGTGGAAGATGTTCCCAATGAAGAAACTGAATTTCTTGCTCCACCCCTTAAAGTTTACAAGTGAAGACCCAAGGTTACCGTCCCTCCATGCCCTCCTCAACAACCACATCCTCCTTCGTCGGCAAACCACACAACCTCCTAGTTACTTTCTGACCTACACCTTCCGTTAGTTAAAAAGAAAGGTGTTCATTCCTGTATTTAACATTCAATTAGTAGTTTATGCTCTACTACTAATCTTGGTGCTAGCTTTGCCTGTTATACTGTTTCTATCTCTGTTGTTTTTATACCAAAGAATACTACTCCAGCACTCTAACATCCTGCTTGGCGTAACGCTGTGGAAACTGAGATGACTGCTCTTCGCGATCGACAAACTTGAGATCTTGTTCGTCGTCTTCAAGGTTGCTCTATAGTTAGATGTCGGTGGATATACACTATTAAATACCAGCATGATGGTACGATTGAACGACTGAAAACATGCCTAGTTGCGTAAGGTTGTACTCAGAGCTATGGGGTGAACTATTTTGAAACCTTCTCTCTTGTTGCTAGGTTGAATTCTGTTCGGGTGCTTATCTCTGTTGCTGTGAATAATGATTGGCCTCTTTTTCAATTTGATGTTAAAAACACTTTCTTATATGGAGACTTGCATGAGGAAGTCTCTATGGATGGCATAATTCTTTTTAGTAGCGATAAAGAAGGTATTCAAGCTACTAAAAACTATCTTGAACAACATTTTGTTATAAAAGATGTAAGGGAACTGAGATACTTCTTGGGGATTGAAGTTTCACAATCTTCTTTTGGCATCTGTCTTTCACAACGCAAATACATTTTAGATCTTCTCAAAAGTCAAGCATGTAGGGAACTAAACTCGCTAGCACCCCTCTGGATCCTAATACAAATTGGGATGATGAGTCTTCACCACCTAAACTGATCTATCCACTGTCACTAGAGTTGACATTACTTTTGCCGTTGGACTTGTCAATAGGTATTTGGATAAACCTCGACAATGTCACTGAGATGTTGTCTGTCAAATTCTTAAATATCTAAAGAATTCTCCATGAAAAGGATTGTTGTACCGGCAACATGGACACTGTAAACTCACTGGTTACATCTACCTTTGGCAACTGTTGGAGGCAATCTGGTTACATGGCGCAATTGAAGCAAAATGTGGTTGCTCAATCTAGCGCTGAAGCCGAGTATCGAGCCATGACTCATACGGCTTGTAAACTAATGTGGGTTCAAGGACTCTTTAAGGAATTATATATATATGATCCAAATCCTATTCATATATGCATTGCAACAATAAACCTCCATTTTTATTGTCAGCAATCCTACTTTTCATGAGCGCACCAAGCATATACAAGTGGATTGCTACTTTGTCCGGGAATCAGTCTATCTGGCCGCATTTGCACTCCTTATATCTGGACAAAAGATTAGATTGTTGATATCTTCACTAAGCTCCTTCCAAAGATTCGCTTTGCTATGTTGGTGGACAAGCTGGGCATGTTTGGCATCTATGCTCCAGCTTGAGTGGGAGTATTGATATATACGCTTTATACTTCACTTTTATTTTTGCTTTTGACTTGTCTTTGTCTTTAGCCTTTCTTTTATCCCATATCTACTAATTTTGTTTTCTGCTTACTCTCTTGTCCTATAAAAGAGAGTGCCTTGTATTTGTTTTAGACACATCAGAATATCAGATAAAGATTATTTGCCTCGGTTCATATATGTCTTTATTTATATGTCTTTATTTACTGGTCTGTTATATTTTACATTTCTGTATGGACCTCATTGTAATTGTACCACTTATATAAATATCAGGCTACACACGTTGTGTAACCCTACACTCTCCAATTTCTCTATTCTCATGGTACCAGAGCGGTTCTGATCCGGACGCCGCCCCTCTCTGCCTCCCTCACCTGGCGCCGCCGTCCCCCCCGCTGCCGCCGCCGCGAGCCGCCCGCCGACTGACCACCCGCAGCCCGCCGCCGATCAGCTGCTGCCGCTGCCCTCGTGTAGCCGGTGGCTGTTGTTGATCCGGTCTCTCCTGGCGTGATCTCCTACGTGTACGACTTTGGGGAGTTCTCTCAGATCAATTTTTTTCTGCCTGCCCGTGTAGGCCTTTGAGCTGTCGGGTTTTCTACTGCGCTGCGGCGTAGCCCGTATGTGACTGGTCCGTCCAGTTTTTCAACTGCGCCTACTGCTGCCTAGCTAAGGAACTAGGCGGTCGTATTCTGCCTGTGCCTGCTTGTTGTCGGTGATTGGTGCTCTGCCTGTAATGACATCTTCTCATGAGGATCTGCGTGGCTAGGTTACGAATGTTAAACTGGATGGGAGAAACTACCAGCACTGGGTTTGTTCTATGCAGATCTATGTTAAATCTCAAGGGAAACTGTCACATTTGACGCGAGATCCACCTCCTGTACCTGCTGCCACCGCCGACTCCAAGGATGTCAAAGCATATGATGACTGGGTTAGAGATGATTCTATTGTTATGACTTGGATTTTGAATAGCAGTGTGACAAAGATTAGTGTCACCTTATTATACCTGCAGACAACCAAGCAGATGTGGGATCAACTTGCTAGTACCTACTCTCACAACCATAATCCGAAGAAAGTCTTTGATATCAACAAGCAACTCAGTCGTCTACACTTCTCGAGATCTGATCTTACTGACTATTTTTCTGCCTTCAAGGGACTTTGGGGTGAATTTGAGGCCTACCATCCCTTGTCTACTGACTTGGCTACAATGCAACGTCAAACGCCAGGAGTTGCAAGTAGTCCAGTTCCTGTGTGGCTTACCTGACTCATGCTGGGTTGTGGATTAGATTTTGGCCAGTAATCCACTACCCACTCTACAGAGTGCTTTTCAACGTCTACAACGCCTGCCGTCATCCTCATCTGAGACACCTTCTGATACTGGTGATACCTCTGCTCTTGCTGCTATGTCTGGTCGTGGTCGTGGCCGTGGACGCAGTCGTTGTCACGAAACTCGTCCTCCTCTTGGTGCTGGGAGAGGGAGGAGTTCTTCTGGACGTGGAGCACCTTCTGGTCCTCCTAATGCTGCACGCCCTCAGACTGGTCAACGTTTCCTGCAGCTTCTGTGGCTAGTCTAACCATATTGAAGAAAAATGCTGGGAGAAATATGGAAAGCCCGCCTGGGCTAATGCAACTTCTGATACCCATGCTACCACTGAGGTAGTGTCACAGCCTACTACTACTGATGCATCCAGTTCTACTACTGCCGACTTCATCCGTGCTGAGGTGGAGCGTCTACTGCTTGAGCGTACTGTGTCTTCCTCTAGAGCACATGCTGCTACTTGTTCTGGTTGTGATACTGCCTTCCTCAGTGCACCCTCACCTAGTACTGGTAATACCAAATGGGTTATTGATTCAGGTGCTTCCTCTCATATATCTGGGAATCAGTCTCTTTTCAAAAGTTTATCTAGACCGGTATCTCATTCTTCTGTTATGCTTGCTGATGGCTCCAAGTCTACTGTTTCTGGGATTGGAGACATAGTTTCTGAGTTTCTGTTAAAATCTGCCCTATATGTGCCTCTCTTTCCGCTCAATTTATTATCTGTTAGCAAAATTCTGCGTAGCCTGAACTGCAGTCTTACTTTTGTACCTGGTTCATGTGTTTTTCAGGATCTTCGCACGAGGATGAAGATTGGTGGGGGGCATGAAGGATCTGATGGATTGTATTATCTGGACAATCTGAAGAAGGTGGACAATGTGGCGTTGGCTTCAGCTTTATCTTCATCTATTTCGGCTTTACAGTGGCACTACAGACTTGGGCACCCATCAATGTTCAAAATTTCGACGAAATTGTCAATTTTTTTGGCAAAATTTCTATTTCTGTGGCAATCAGACATCGAAATTGACTGACGAAACTCTAGAAACAGGCAGATCATCGATTTTTTTAATTACTTTTTTATATACTATGTACTAGCTAGAGCATATTTTTTTTGCACAGTTTTGTGTCTTTAAGTCTATATATTGTGTTTGCAAACTATAATGACTTAGTTCATTGATTTTGCCATTGAAATTTGACATCAAAAATCCCCATCGAAATGCCCATCAAAATAGTTCAAGGTCATTCACTAAAAAATGACGAGATCCCACCCCACATATCCAATATGAAATATTATTACATATTTGAGTAGATCTACACTAGTAGATCATTCTGGTAAAATTTCATAAATTAATTCGTTTATTTTGCCGTCGAAACGCCATGAACGCATTTATCGAAATTTCTGTCAAAATTTGTCGAAATTTCTGTTTCTGTGGCCACCGAAACAACATTGAAATCGGACATTTTCTTCCTTGGCACCCATCTTCTGAGAAGCTGAGACATACAGTTCTAGTGTAGCGACACATTTGTTTCAGTGCTAGTCATCTCAGTTAGGAAAACAGACTAGGGCTGTTTATCCTAAACGATCTCAGATTAGTAGCAAAAATATTTTGGATCTTGTTTATGCTGATGTATGGGGTCCATGTCATGTTCCGAGTCTGTCTGGATACAAATACTTTATATTGTTTATTGATGATTTCTCTCGTGCCACTTGGTTGTTTCTTATGAAAACTCGGTCTGAGGTGTTGTCCACCATTAAATTCTTTTTTGCTGAAATAAAAACACGATATTCTATGCCTGTTAAAGTTTTTAGAGCTGATAATGCCTTGGAGTTTGTTCAGAATGATGTTGGATTATTTTGTAAATCGGTTGACATTATTCATCAGACGTCACGCGCATATACACCTCAACAGAATGGAGTTGCGGAACACAAAAATAGACACTTACTAGAGGTTGCCAGAACTATCATGCTACATTCTAATGTGCCTCGACTATACTGGCCTGAAGCTATTCTGACTGCCTGCTTTTTAATAAACCGAATGCCTTCTTCTGTGATTGGAAATAAGATTCCTGTACAAGTTCTACAACCTGATGCACCATTGTTTTCTGTGCCTCCGTGGATATTTGGTTCTACCTGTTTTGTACGGTTACTTGGGCAAACCTATGATAAATTATCTCCACTAGCTACAAAATGCATTTTTGGGGTATTTGCGTACGCAGAAAGGGTATAGGTGTTATAACCCTACTACTAAAAAGTGGTTCACAAGCAGTGATGTTGTCTTTTTTGAGGATATGCCTTTTACTCAGCTAAAGGAGATAGTTTGAATTCAGATATTATTGCTTCTCCTCTGCCTATTACCAGTGATTGTGTTTCTAATAATTCAAGTCCTGAAAATACTACCCCTCCACTTATTGTATATCAACGCGGGAACAGGTCCCAACCTGGTCAAGCACCCCCCAATCAACACCAATCTTCTCCTCCAGAAGGTTCTGCACCACATGAGGTAACTTCTGATTTAGATTTACCCATTGCTCTTAGAAAGGGCACTCGTTCCTGTACTAATAATATTGCTAATCATGTCTCTACTGCACATCTGAGTGTTCATGCTAGTAATTTTGTCACTGCCCTATCTGCTATTACTGTTCCAAAGACTGTGCATGATGCCCTACAAAGTACAACATGGACTACTGCCATGAAGGAGGAGATGAATGCCCTTACTGAACGAGAAACTTGGGAGTTGGTGGATCCACCTCCTGAGTGCAAACCTGTTGGCTGCCGATGGGTATATGCTGTGAAATATCAACCTGATGGTACAGTAGAACGTCTGAAGGCACGCCTGGTGGCGAAAGGGTATACACAGACTTATGGCATTGACTATTTTGCGACTTTCTCACCGGTTGCCCCCTTAATTCTGTCAGAGTTCTACTTTCTGTTGCTTTTAATCTTGATTGGCCTCTTATACAGCTGGATGTTAAAAATGCTTTCTTGTATGGTGATCTTCAAGAAGAGGTCTATATGGAGCAACCTCCTGGGTTTTTTGCTCAGGGGGGGTCACATAAAGTCTGCAGGTTAAAGAAATCTATCTATGGACTCAAACAGAGTCCTCGAGCATGGTTTGACAAGCTGAGTAAAATTCTGACTACCTTCGGATTTCTGAGATCACAGGTTGATCATTCGGTCTTTACAAAAAAGACCTCTTCTGGTATTGTGATTCTTATAGTATATGTTGATGATATCATTTTATCTGGCAATGATTCTATTGAAATTCAGGCTACTAAAACTCATATGTGTAAACATTTTGCTACTAAAGACCTGGGGAAACTGCGATACTTTCTAGGCATTGAGGTATCTAGAACCTCTAATGCTCTTGTTTTATCTCAGAGGAAGTATGTACTTGATCTATTACAGGAAACTAGGATGCTTGGGGCACAACCAACTGATACTCCTCTGGATCCCAATGTTAATTGGGTTGATCACTCTTCTCCTATGTTTTAAGACAACAAAAGATACAGGAGGCTAATTGGCAAGATGATCTATCTGACTGTGACTAGAGCTGATATATCTACTGCTGTGGGACTTCTTAGCAGGTACCTGGATAACAGTGTCACTGGGATGCTCTATGCAATATTTTGAGATATTTGAAAAAGTCACCTGGCAAAGGCCTTTATTATAAGAAAAACGGGCACTGTTCTCTGGAAGGCTATTCCGATTCTGATTATGTTGGGAGTAAGATAGACATGAAATCTACTTCTGGCTACTGTACTTATGTTGGAGGTAACCTGGTCACCTGGAGAAGTAAGAAACAAAATGTTGTTGCTAGATCCAGTGCTGAAGCTGAATACAGAGCCATGGCCCACACTGCCAGTGAGCTCCTATGGGTGCAATCTCTTCTGAAAGACTTCGGTGTTGAGTCTTCTACTGCTATTCCTATGCACTGTGATAATAAGACGACTATTTTCATTGCTAACAATCCTGTATATCATGAGCGCACAAAGCATATTGAAGTCGATTGCCACTTCATCAGAGAGACTATTCTATCTGGCAAGATTTGCACTCCTTTCACCCGCTTTGAAGATCTGGTTGCTGACATATTTACCAAGCTACTGGCGAAGAAGCACTTCAATTCTCTTGTGGACAAGTTGGGCATGATTGATATCTATGCTCCAACTTGAGGGGGAGTGTTCATATATGTCTTTATTTACTGGTCTGTTATTTTACATTTCTGTATGGACCTCACTATAATTGTACCACTTATATAAATATCAGGGTACACACGTTGTGTAACCCTACGCTCTCCAATTTCTCTGTCTGTTCTCAGCCTCTATACAATCCATATAGGACAATATCAAATCATGAGGCAAAGAAATGCGAATTGAGAAACAAGAGAAGCATCCATTGCTTTAGAGGGTGGATATGAAATTTGTTCTCTTGGAGATATTTCTGTACCCTATCCATGCTGTAATATCTCTAGGCATGTTTCCCTTCACTATCACAATTGCCAACTAAATCGTATGTGGCCACTCCTTTATCGATTCATCTTCTACTCGATTCCCATATGCCCTAGGTCATCTTCAACCACCTCACTTTGATTACCCCTCCACATACTTATGGAATAAGAAAACCTTTACTTGATGTGTTTAGAACAAATACAAGTGACTCTCTTTCATAGGATAAGAGAGTGAGGAATAGGAGCAGGCAATATGGGACAAAAGAAAGAGCTAAAGACAAGACAAGTCTAAAGCATAAATAAAACAAAAAGCATAAAAGCATATATACAAATATTCCTCCTCAAGCTGGAGCATAGATGTGAAAACATGCGCAGCTTGTCCACTAGTGTAGCAAAACGAGCTCTTGGGAAGTATCTTGGTGAAGATATCAACAATTTGATCTTTGGTCCAGAGATAAGGAGTGCAGGTGGATCTAGAGAATAGATTTGCGGACAAAGTGGCAATCCATCTCAATATGCTTTGTGCGCTCATGAAATGTGGAATTGCTGGCAATAACAATTGACACAGTGCATTGGAATAGGATCAGAGTCAAAGACATCGAATTCCTTGAGGAGTCCTTGGACCCACATCAATTCACAAGCAGTATGAGCCATAGCTCTATGTTTTGCTTCAGCACATTGACCGATCAACCATGGTATGCTTTTTACTGTGCCATGTAACCAAATTTCCTCCAACACAAGTACAGTAGCCAGAGGTGGATTTCCTGTCACATCTACTACCGACATAATCAGAGTCAGAATATCCAGTGAGTTTGCGGTGCCCATGTCTGCGATACAATAATTCTTTTCCTAGAAAATTTTCAGACATTTAAGGATGTGACAAACAACATCCCGATGACATTGTCGAGGTTTATCCAGATACCTACTTAGAAGTCCAACATCAACAATAATATCAATGCTAGTCACAGTAAGATAGACAATCTTACCAACCATAGGGCTTGTTGGCGTCAGGGGGGGAGGTGGTGTGAGGGGCAACAACAGTTGGATAGCAGGGATAGAGGCAGGATGGCGTCTGGTGTAAATCAAGGAGGGTGGCTGGCAGGGGGAGGGGGGTGACGGCGGTAGGTATGAGGGGTGGCTACGGCAGGGTGGCTGGAGGGCTGCTGGCGACAATGGAGGGGTGGGGTGGTCTGGTGTCGTTGGGATTGAGGGGGGGGGCAACATCGGGACGAGCATGTTGGACACATAGAGGGAGGGGGATGGGGAGGGTGGTGACAGGATCTAGGAGAGTCATCGGGTTGGGGAGAGGTGACATGTTTGGGGGGTGGGGAGAGGGGGGCGGCGGCTAGAAGGGTTTGGGAAACATTGGGGTTGGTGGAAGGGATTAGGGAGGATCATAGCCGTCTGATACCATATAGAATAAGAAAACCTTTATTTGATGGTGTTTAAAACAAATACAAGTGAGGAATAGGAGCAGGCAATATGGGACAAAAGAAAGAGCTAAAGACAAGTCTAAAGCATAAATAAAACAAAAAGCATAAAAACATATATACGAACAATACTAAAATGCAAAGCTGTTAGATGAACTTGGTCTAACAGTCAACTACTAAGCACTCTCGTCTGAAGGCTATTGGCCATCAAATAGATCATAGTCACCTAATGCAATACATGTCAAACCAAAGTACATTACATCTTCTTGAAAAGATTTCATAGCTCGTGACATGAATGGAAAGTTATTGTCCATCATCAAGCCTTTGCTCCACCAAACCACCATAAAAATGGTTATTTAGCTTGCTACTTTCCTCCCATGGAAAAGCTATAAAGCTTTCAAACACTGATTTCAAACTCCTATCTTGTAGATGATGATTGTTGCTTTAACTAGATAGAACGGTCTTATTATGGAAAGGGATCACTCAGCATGACATCTTACATTAGAGAAGTTATTTATCAACAATCCAATTGAAATAGACCCAAAAAGTTTTAAGTATTGCAATGAGGATTCCATGTTCTAATATGGGATTCATCAATATCTTTGCTTTGCTTGTTCGCATGGTTATATCAAAGGATAGTAGATTTCACTAACTACTTATATTAACCGTTCTATTATGCTGAATCCTCTTTACTTAGGAGATAGTAATGTGGAGGTATCATAAAAGTGGCAAGGCATTTTCATACTGGAATGCAAAGGTTCAAATCATTTTGACCTAGTCGGCTTGATAGAGTAAAAGAATGTTAATCGTTTCATACCTTTAGCAAGTAACGATTCCTTTCGGCTTGTCCATACGGGATCTAAATACTCTCTTGACTCTTAAGATGTTTAGCAAAACAGTTCATAACCCCTTAATACAACCACGATACATAGAAGCAAGTCCTAGGCTATCCATCATGTTGCAACAAGCCAACAAACACGGAAAATCTTAGTAAAGTAGCCATTCTTATCCTATCTTTCTAGTTATTAATGTCTTTGACATTTGATTAATGTAGAAGGGGCTGAGGAACTAAGGGGAAGCCCCATAGCGTTGGGAATATTTTGGCAATAATGATAGACAAGTTGTCGGACATAGTTGATCATGCCAATGAGATGGACACCTAAGAATTGAGTGTTATAACTTAGAAATTTAAGTTTAGTCATGACTATGTAATACATCGCTAAAAAGTCTCATGGTTTACTTGTAAAGTGGTAACCAACCTTGTAGAGGTGTTAGCCTTGCTAAAAGGATGATGACCGGTGGCATGGTGAACTGTTAAGTATCTTTTAAGCCACTACCATTTTCAAGTGCATGCAACTAAAGTGACATGAGATTGTCTGTTGAGTGTTGAGATCTTGACTACTACTTTCAAGCCATCAATGCCCCATTGAACAAGGGACACTAGTTTATAACTTAAGGCGATGCAAAACTCTTTTGCGGGCTAGATCAAAGAGTCTAAGGTTATTCTATCTAACAATTAGGTCTCACTGTAAACAAACTGCACTACGTCTTTCTCCCAACTAGGAGAACCTAGGTTGCCTTGAAAGCATGCAGTCTTAAGCAAATAATCACTGTAAGGACTACACGATGTGCTTTTCATCGATTCAAAATGTCTAGGAGATGCCCAAAGGGGACAAGTTTTTTGTTTTCATGTTTGACATCATGGAATAGACACATTTGGAAGATAAAAGGCAAGACGTTAAGCATGTTTAAGTGGTCATTGATGAGTGCCTTATCAACATATTATCTCATATGAATATCTACATTAATTGCTATGTTTTATTTATCTTTTGTTTGTATCTATGCAGTTTGTTAGCTATTTTAGTTAAGTGCTTGGTCATTGTGTTTAGTACTTGATGGGTATCATTCAAAAATGGCACGGGTGAGAATTAAATGAATAAATTGACTAACATTTAATCTTGATTCGAGCTTGGCTAAGCTAAACATAAGGATTTTTAGTCCATAGCCCTTCATTTGAAATTAAAGAAACACCATTCGACACAAAGATTCATGCTTTTCAACGTATATTAGAACCTGTGGAACAGAAAACTCCTGCAAATATTTGATTGAGAATTCATATGCAAGGTATAAACCAACAACATGCCCTCGCTTGCCTCCTTTGCATAGTTAACATCAAGGGAGAATAAGAGCTAGCTGTCCCGTTGTCACACAATAATTATATTAACCACTCATTGGTGAAGCGTCGGATGCCTCCAAAACAAACTCAAATGCACATGGCATGAATATCATATACCCATTGTATTAAAATGTGACTCAGGCGACCGCTTACCCCCCCCCCCCCCACCACCACCACCACACACACACACACACACACACACAAATCGCTTAGGTGCCCGCCTGAGTAGGTTTTCAAAAAGCACATTCCTTTTACACACTCTGACCTCTTAATATTCCACTTGAGGCCACCTGCTAGGCACCGCCTAAATGACTACACACCTTATATATTGATTGATATTATTATACAACATTAGTGACTCAACTTATGCATAATCTAGTAATTAGCATAACACATTAGTGTTGTGCTGTTTTATAATCTTGTAGATCTGTACCAAACCATCATAATATATTACAATATTAGTAACTATATGATATAGAATTTCTGTATTATTATTGATTGTACTAAGTATGTATAAAAGGTTTCCTAATATGATAATTGTAGTAAGTAAATTGTAAGTATAAGTGATCACCAAGTAATAATACTTGAAGGCAATATGGGTAGTAAGTAATATAACTTAGTATGGACTGGTCTAATAAATAGTAATAATGCTTTATAACTTTCTAGAATAATTGATAAGCAATAATACCTTGTTATATGGATATTTAGACTATGAACCGTGTATTGTTGAATGGTAAATGGGTCCACCATACGAAGTATTGATACTTTCACTATTATTTTGAACTCTTAATACAAAATTACATATACGTCCAACCATAGATGGGTTCAAGCGTTATATTAATTCCATAGGAAACGTAATAGCTCATAATACATACTTATAGATTTTTGGGCTATGTATAAAAGTTCAAGATACATAAAAATATATTAAAAAGATTCAATTGCGCTTTTCATAAAAGCGCACGCCTGACACTTAAGCGGTCATAAGGCCTCATTTGCTTGATTCTCGCTTCCGCTATCAGAATGTATACAAATTGCTTAGATGGATGTGTGGGAAGGCAAGAAAAAATTGATTGAGAAATTATACAATATCGGGAACAAAGTGGGGGTGGCGAGCATTGAAGACGAGTTGTGCAAGGGCCCTCTCCTTCGAGATGGCATGGACATGTGTGACACAAATTGACTAACATGTCTATTTATAAGTATGGTGAGTCAAGCACAGTGATGTAGGATGGGCATGGCCTTTTAAATAGTCTTTGTAGTAGTTTTTATATTGTCTTTATAGAGATATGTTGTGTTTTGTTGAGTGTCACATGCTAGGCACGTGACACTCAACAAAACACAACATATCTCTATAGTTTTATTAG
Organism: Alisma plantago-aquatica; assembly: GCA_963693085.1. NCBI lineage: Eukaryota > Viridiplantae > Streptophyta > Magnoliopsida > Alismatales > Alismataceae > Alisma > Alisma plantago-aquatica. Next base: position 714,384,347 of record OY856412.1, on the reverse strand, counting down.
TTGCCTTGTGTTTTAGGGGTTCTTTGATATTTTCCCAGTTTGTCTTCTATTTTCCCAGTTTGTCTTGTAAAGCCTTTGCTCTAGTCCCACATTGGCTACTTGTCTAGTGAGTCAGGTTATAACACCTATATATAGTCTTTGTAATGCTCTCAGAATAGGGCATACTGGATGAATGAAATCTTTTGATTAGTTATTTTAGATTAGTTTAGATCTTGATAATTAGTCTTAGATTTTGTTCATTAGGATCTCCATTACACAGTTAAAGAAGAAGAGAACCTAAATTAACTTGGGAAGAACTTATACATAGAGATTTTGAATCTTTACATCTTAATCAGAAAATGACCCAATACAGAGTTGATTGGCAAAAAAAGTATCAATGTAGCTGATCTCAACATAGTCCTGATTGAGGCTTAGATGATGACGATAACGATGATGTACCTAACAATTTAAACCGCAAACAACTTGCTCGAGTCAGTTACATCCTACTTGTGGGATTTTGTCCGTTTGCACGGGGTCATGCAAATCAATCCTCCCATCTTGTTGACTATGCAAGCTTAATTGATGTTGACCTCAAGTGCCCAACATAAGCATCTTACATCTCTATGTGTGTTACAAATCTCCAAAGCGGGCTTTGCTCTGGGCCACCTCAATTGGAGTTTGCAAATGTGTACAGGGGATCCACATGAGCATGGACTTCTATCCATGCCGTTAACCAATACAGTCATGCGAGTGGCAGACTCATAGCCTTAATCGCTCTACAACATGCCAATGGTACACTTGGAGGAGTTAATATGATAATTGAAGGCGTAGCTGGATGTCATCTACATCAACACGATGACATTTTGACCTGACCCTCTTTTAGAAGGATGACATGTTGACAATATGTTGGATCACAAGCTCTCAACAAGGTACAAGTATGAAAAATCACCCACTATGTAATGTAGAAGACTTGTTTAATGGAATCACTGTCTCATGTCTTCTTGCAGATGGATATGAAATTGGGTTACTATTAGGTAACAAGCCCAACTACCTCTATAGCTAGTGTTTTCTTGAAAACGGATATGAAATTGGGTTACTATCAAGTGAAAATTAGTGAGGACACAATATTGCAACTAGCTACATAATCTGATATAACGTTTTGAAATTTCTTGTAATACCCTCCAAGACAACTATGTTCAAAGAGCAGTGCTTTTTCAAATATGATTCATGATATCTTAGTTGTGTGTACTAGGATAATGTTTTGCTATTTAATAAAAACTAATTTGATTAGGCCAACGACGAAATGATCACTCGAATCCTTGTTGGCTCCATCATGTTGTTGCTTTCTTTATTCACATGCCCGACAACCTTTAAATGACCTTTCAGGAGGCAAGTTGATTTGGTTTTTGAATGCTGGAGGTCACTCAATCTGGCAGTGGGCAACTTTTATCATAAGTTCGTTAAAAAGATTCACAACGATCTTTACATCCTTGATTGATATTTCAAGGAGGAGTCAATAGATCTCTGAATTGAGAGTTAAGGTATTTAATCCACTCTAGGAAGTAGTCTTGTTTGAACTTATGCTGACTTTCCCTAACTCCATAAGCAATTTAAGAAATATGAGGATTTCATTACCCCACTACTCTGAAAAATGAAACATCATACTGAAGCTATAAAGTGAATCCCCCTATATAACTTGGAACAAGGTTGTCGGACTCGAACCGGTGAGGCCTCTGGTTCCCGGTTCACTGGTTCAACAAGTGGTCTGACCGGTTCAACTGCTGACGTCAGCATGACGTCACTAATAGTTTTAAAATATATAAATGCCCTTGATAATCATAGAAAATATCCTTGCAAAAGTTTTGAAACATGAATAATAGCACAAATGTTAACAATAACTTGATAAACATACCAAATAACAAATATTATTCTATTCATGGACATTTATATACCAACATTTATATAGTATTCAATATTAATCAACAAAAAATAGCAACAACAATATATTTACTTGCTAAGTGAGAGAACCGGCCGGTTGGGCTAAAACCGGACCGGTTCGCCTGTTCAACCGGTGGGTCGGTTCACCGGTTTGATGCCGGTCAGACTTCATTTTCGGCTTTGGGAGGGAACCGACCCGGTAGAGTGACCGGTTCCTGGTTCAACTAGTTCAACCGGCCGGTCTGGTTCGGTTCTGATAACCATGACTTGGAAGGATCGTGTCACCAAGGCCATGATGCAACACGATGTAAATGGGATAAATAGAATATTTATAGTAAAGGTTGGTTATTGTTTGTATTGAACACACTTGCATCTAGAGCTACTTCTAAGAAATCCACCATTCACTATTGGTGGCTCACCATGGCTAGGAGATACCCTAATCGTATTGAGTAGCAGTTTCTATAGATAAAAGATTGAAATGGATGTAGAACATTATAGACACATCGTATGTCAATAGAAGATGAAGAAGTTTGTGGGTAACTGAAATTGCTTTATCCCTGAGTGACCTTGGGACTTTATCCTTTTCGACAACATTAGTGGCTTGCCACAAGTATGAGGGCTTTAATCTATCATGGTGGTTGTCTATTATGATCCCAGTTTTAGTTGCATCGAGTTTTCATATGTATTGATATAGTGTCTTGAGCAAAAAAAGAATCCTAAGTAGATTGTTCCCTAGAGGGAATTGTTCAGTTGTTTGAATTTGTCTCCAGAGAAGTTGAATAGTCCCTTATCTACAACTTTGAGGGCCACAATAGGAAGAATGAACATCATACTTTCTTGTCAAGTGGAGAAATGCAATGAAGATTGATGTATTCTAGGACATAGGTTACACAATACTTTGTGATTATGAAGCCCTAATCAAGATCTACAATTGACATTGTCACATATTGTTTTAGAAAAGCGATATGCATTGTACGGACAGAGGGTACCATATAAAGTATATGTTGAGATCATATACTAAAGTATATGTGGTTTTGTATTTTTAATAAATAATTGTAGATATATAAAGTTACATGTGGGGCATATAATGAAATATATTAAAAATTTCAAAACATGCAAATGTATATATTTAAACATAAACATGAGAATTTACATGTATGGTATGGTTATATACTATTTGGAATGTGTGTGTAATATGTGTGTGTGTGTGTGTGTGTGTATATATATGTGATACACAAATGTGTATACACACACAAACATATATATGTGTGTGTGTGAGTAAAAGGTGTGTATATATGTAGGTGTATTATATATGAATGTATATGTGGTATACTTATAAATGTACAAATATGTGTGGTTGTTTGTTATATATTAAAATGTATAGTTATAAACATATGAATATATACTTAAATTGATAATTAACTATACGTACATATGTATTAATGTATGTATATATGCATGTATATAAGTAGTGGCCTTTTAAAAAAGTAGAGTTTCATCAGCCGCTTGTTTCGCCAAGTGGATGCATATGCGGCCTGTAACTGTTTAGTGGACCGGTTAGCAATATGTAGTGCGACAGGGTGACCACTTAGGCATTAGCGGGAGTGTATGCATCCATGTGGATCGATTTCTTGAACAACGCCGCAAAGGATGACAACTCACGTTGGGGGAAGGGGCTTACCACACTACATTTGGCTCTTGGTTTTCACTTAACATTCTGACTAGTTTGTTGTAACTGTAAATTTTCTGAAACTCATTTTCGTAGAATTGAAATTGAGTTCCTGGAAAATTAGTTTCAAGTGATTGGTTTGAAATTTGAGTTCTCTTGAAAACTGACTTCCATCTGATTGTTTTGTCGTAAATGTGGATGCAAAATCTAGAAATAGAAGGTAATCTACACTACAACATAGCAATTAAAGATAAAATTATAACGTAATACAATGATACATATGTTCAATAATAGTTTTATCCTACTAAAAGGATATTCTTAGAATGTAGTCATCATAACAACGTCAATAAAAAGATGGACAATTGAAAACGATTTGAGCATTAAAATCATTTCCACCTTTATATTGGTGGTGAAGTATGTCTAACAAATATTGATTCATCAAGATCCAAAGCATTTCAAAAAAAGATCAGGACATCAAAATCTGGTTCAAAATTTTTAAGTAGTCGTTAAATTAATTATATACAACAATTTAACAACAAAAAAAACTAAACATGATTGAATCAATCGTGCACCATGAAAAGCATGACAAAAATCTATTCAAGAACAAGTCACATCAAGAACGGAAGGATACACTGGAGTTCTCTTTTCTGATTAAACATTTTGAAGTACAACAATACCTGAACATAGTCATTGAGTTCAAACTTCCGTCATATATTGAACAAAAGAAAGGTGGTTGTTGAAATATAAAAGATTGATTGAATAGAATAGATTGTGATGGATACAAAGACTGACGGCCTCTCCTTTATATAGGAGAGGAGAGACGCCCTATTACTTAGGACCCAAGTAATCTAAACTAGACGGGCCGGAAGATAAAGGCCCACTAAACTAATTAGCCTATTTAACTAATAGACTAATATAGACACTTTAACACTCCCCCTCAAGCTGGAGCATGGGTGAAACACATGTCCAAGCTTGGAGAATTACAGGACTCGATAAAAAGAAATGATAAATAAAAGATGAAGATAAATATCACTCCCATACAAAATATGTTACCCCCCCTGAAATAATATTCCCCTTGAATCATATGGTGATGATGACTCTGCAGGCTGAAGATACTCGAGCTTTGAAGGTCTTCCTTGAAGTGCATCTGAAATGAAGACATCTGAAGATACTCTGTAGGCTGAAGAATGGTCCTGATACTACAACAAGTCGCCACTGGAATACGTGCTTAACGCGGCACGAACGCGGACGGACGATCTGCTGCTTGATACGATGCAGGAACCATGAAACTTGGGGGCTTGACGGGAAAGGAGATCATCCATCAAGGAAAGTCCCAAGAGGATCAGCTACAGGCGATGTCGATACAGCAGATACGGCTCGGAGAAGACATGATGAAGCAACTCGGTGAAGATAAAACTCTGAGCTTCTGAAGAAGCACCCATCTGTCTCATGTGAATGCGGCTGAAGGAATACACCATCAACACCTGACGTACATAACGCGGTACGAACGCGGATACGGTGTCGACGCTGAATCTTCAATGCTGGCTGAAGTAGAGAACCGGTGTGCTGAACAATGTGAAGCTTCATGAAGATAGCCTGGAATATATATATAATCTGAATACATATATCATCATCTCATCTCATACTCTCTCTCTCATACATTCTCTTCTCATCTCTTTCTCTCCTCTCTCTTCTCATCTCTTTCTCTCCTCTCTATCCCCCCCGCACACCAAATACGAAGAAAGTGAGTGTTTGGTGTGGAGAAATGGATACATGACCCCCCCCGCAATGTGGAAAAGGGACGCTCACATAATATGGGTGGGTGGGAAAGAAAATGGTGGAAAAAGAGAGAAATATGTGAAATGGAGATGGGTAATATGTGGAGAATGAAACCGATAGCCAAAGAGAATATACTAAATGGGTCAACATGAGATCCGGGTAGAAAAATAAATGGATCTAGTCCCGACCCGAAAAGGGGGTTTGTTGGCCAAAATCCGATAAGGGTCAAAATAGGATCCGATTAGCAAAAGATAGAACTGATTAAGGATCCGAATAGAGACAAGGATAATGCATATGGGGGTAGTAAACATGGTTGTTGTGCCTGCCTTTGGCCTGGCGGCGGCTGCTGATGATAGCAGCGACGGTGGAAGATGGCCAACAGGTGGCTGCTGTGCGGGCGACACCGGCTGGTGCGGCTGTTGGCGGCGGCGCCGACTGCTGCTGATGGAGGCGGCGGCTGGTGCTGCTGCTGGCAGCGGTGGTTGTTGGCTGCCAGTTGCCAGCGGCGGCGGCTGGGTGATGGGGCAGCGAGACTGATGGCGCCGGGAAAGAGATAGGAGCAGTGGTCGTTGAAAAAGAATGAATGAATATGGAAGGAGATAAGAAGCCATGGAGGTCGGGATTTGCCTAGCGGGCAGCCGGCCTAGGCCATGGAGATGGCGGCTGCGGCCGCCCGCAGGCGGGCACTCGCCCGGTTGTCCTCTTCGGAGAGAGGAGCGGCGGCGGCTGCAAGGGAGAAGGAAGTCGGCGGCTAGGAGGAGAGAGGGAAGCGGCGGCGCTAGGGTTCTCTCAGGATGGAACCCGCTCTGATACCATGTTGAAATATAAAAGATTGATTGAATAGAATAGATTGTGATGGATACAAAGACTGACGGCCTCTCCTTTATATAGGAGAGGAGAGACGCCCTATTACTTAGGACCCAAGTAATCTAAACTAGACGGGCCGGAAGATAAAGGCCCACTAAACTAATTTGCCTATTTAACTAATAGACTAATATAGACACTTTAACAGTGGTAATTAATCATCAATGTTTATGGTTCACACAACGAGAAAGACTAGTTCATTTGTTCATGTTTCACCGACGCAAGAATACAATCTAGAATATATGATAACCCCTCCTCATCTACTAAATTGAACCCGCACGATCAGAAAAGGCGAAGCCGTGTGGTCTCTAGTCAGATTTATTTGGATATGGAGGATGGATTACGACTAAAGAAGGAAAACAATTATCCGCAACTGACGCTGTCCCTATTCCCCTTCTTGGGCGGAAAAGTAGAACGTGCTGTGATTCACAACTCATGAAACCATAGCTGTAGACGATGGCAAGATTATCGGAAACTTGAAGTCTGGTTCCTTCTTGACGCCAACAAGGAAGTCGATTCGGGCACCGATCTGGATCTTGGAGACTATTGGTCTTCTCCAATCAATCGGTCGTCGTGTGGAGCGCCGGTTGACAAGAGGAAAAAGGGAGAGTGCGAGACACGATCGGAACGGAACCAGTTTTCCAGTTGGTTGCCTACAAAATTCATTTTACGGATTTGCATTTATATAGATGGAAGTCCAGTGAAAACAAGGTAACTCAAGTTCTGGACTTTTGTCGAACTAGTCAAGTAAAATTAGAAAGGGAACTTAATTTCTTGTGTTTTCGGGACAAATTACACCAAATTAGTCAGACCCTTAAGTTGCTTGCAAGTCACTTATATTGATGTCTAGGTCTAGATCTGGATTCCTACAAGTCACTTGGATACATACACACAAGGTTGAAAAATGCGTGAGGCGTAATGAGGCATTTTTGTCTCAGTGAGGCGAGGCGTAAGCCAAATATTTATGAGGCGGTAACAAAAATAAATTATTCTTGTAATTACATATATATGTGTGTGTGCGTTATGTATATGCATGTGTATAACAAAAATATTTATATACAAACATAACCAAATGAAATAGAAATTAATTGTGAAACTTAATAGTGATAATATAGACTAAGGACCATGCTGCAGGACTTTGACTTCGTGTCGACTTCGCCAGGTGTGGAAGTGGAAGTTTGTGGAAGAGGAAGTTTAGACGCAAGCTTCGACAAACTTCAATGCCAATTTTTGAAGAAAATGATGTGAATTTGAAGGAAACTTCGATTGAAAACTTCTAATTATGTTATACCTCTATCTTATAATTGCTAATTTAACAATAATACATGATTCATGAGTCTCTAATCCTAAGTAGGTTGATAATATGATGTGCGCCTACAATGGTCAAACATGCAATACACATACAAATACAGTTCAAGTGTTGAACATATGTATTATATACAAATATACAACCAAATAGTAGTTACAAGACCCTCTCTAGGAAAGAGTGGCGGCAACAAATATAGAAGTTGATATTAGAAGTTGTGAAGAGGGTTGGAGGCGACACTTATGTATTATATGGCCGTTAGTGCACTAGTTAGAATTAATGTTATGGGTCGTCTCAATTTCGCCAACTTAGAGGAAACTTCGACAACTTCGGAGAAGTTGAGACAAAAATACAATAAAAAAAACCAACTTCGACGAAATCTGGGAAACTTCGCCCTGAAGTTTAGACGAAGCCGAAGTATTGAGGATTCGACTTCGCCTAGGCTCGAAGTTCGAAGTTTCGGCGAAACTTCGCCCAATGCCGAAGTTTAGTTCCATGCTAAGGACCCACCACAATACCAAAATAAATATGTAAAAAAATAACGAGATATCAATTCTTTATACTATTAGAATAAAAGATGTCAATGGCAGAAAAACTAAAGGAGACAAAATTTCGAACTAGTAGGAACAAGAAACCAAAGTTAGTTAACAATGATATGAAATTCAACATCATAGTGAATAAGGAAGCAAACAATGATAAATTTGACAAAGAAGATTGAAAAGTGTAACTTAAAGATTGATGATTAAATGTTCATTAATAAAAAATAACAATTAACTATAAGAACTAAGTGATTTTTTTAAAGAAAGTGTTTGTAATAATCTTAAAAGTACACAATTTGATGGTTAACTTAAGACTTTATCATCTAGAATTGAGGCGTGCGCCTCACCTAAGCCTCAGAGCCTCAGTGCTTTGAGGCGGGCCTCAGACAATGCGAGGCGTAAGCCTCAGTCTAGGACACCGAAGCGTAAGCCTCGAGGCGCATTTGGGATAGCCTCACCAAGAGGCGTAAGCCTCGAGAGCCTCAAGGCGAGTTTTTTATTACCATGCATACACGTACACGGTATGCATTTGTCACCAATGACACGATTAAGTAGAGGTGGGCATTGCATGGTCTAGTCTGGTTTAGGCCTGAAACCACAGACTAAACTACACCTAGTGGTTTGGGAAATTTCTAGAACAGACCAAACTATTGGTAAGTCCAAATCGGATCAAACCAGAATGCAAGTTTGTGTTTGGTTCGGTTTGGTCTGCTCTCAAACCATTACTATTCAATATAATCTACTAGCACACTAAAAGGTAGGTCTTTTGAAGCACAGTTACAGATACGGGCATAATACAGGTACGGGGATATGACAATTTTGAAAAAATAGGATACATGTACTGGATACGACAACTTTTTGGTGTGTTTTCTAAATTTTAAAAAGACCAATATATTTATCCATAAAAATGAAAATGAAAACAATCCAATGTCATTCACATAAAATAAAAGAAATTTGATCGAAGGGTTCAGTAAAAGTCAAACTGAGTTTATATGTATATTGTAGCATTTTTTTAGCACTCAAATTGATCAAGAATTCCAAATATAGTTTGAAATTCTGTTTATGAGCCATACTCTATTGTACATTTAGAAGTGAAGGTGGGCATTATCTGAAAAACAATTCACTAGAAGTATTTCAGAGTCTATATACAAGTGTATGCAAACATCAAGAGAGTAAGACAAGTTGATAGAATTAGAAATAATTTGTTGGTGTAAAAATCAAGGCCGAGGAGACTAAAGGCTGAGGGCGCAACACTTACCTCAAAGCATATGAAATGGATGTTTTCAAGATAGAAATCTAGAATACACCATAATGGATGTAATCATCAAAACAAGAGGTATGTTAGACAATACCAAACTGAAGCCTTTCAGAGAATGTGGAGGACATCAATGCGCATAAAACATGCAGCTCAACAAAGGAAAGCATCCACAAGTACCATGTAATGGTGAATGAACAAATTTGCAATAAAGAACCAGTAAAAATCCATGATCAGGCAGGGAAGTGCATTTGAAAATAGAAATCACAAAAACATAGAGGTAGAAACAATAACGAGAAGGAAGATGACATTTAGTAAGGGGAATGTCGGCTGTATTAACTTCAGGGAAGCAACTGCAACGGCCTTGCTGCTAGCTTCTATTTAGTTGAGAGGGATGAGAGAGGAGTTGGTGCCCTGGGTGCTAATTTGTTTCCATCTTTTATTAGCTGGATACTGCTTGGATACAACATGGATATGGATTAGAAGTATTTATTACGTATCCTGGTGTATCCATGAAGTATTGATATCCAATACATATCGGTACGGGTAAGTCACCTATTTTGGAGTATCATTGCTTCATAGGGTAGGTCATTTCTTTCGAATGATAGAATGATATTCATTTGATGCTGAATTATCTGTGACTGTTAAATAAGACACCTGAAGACTTTGAAACAAGTACTACTTGGGTATCTTTAAATTTAAATAAATGAGATATATTTATTTTACAACTAAAAACAACAATAGATGAAACCACAAATCTAGAAGGCATGTTGCATATAAATTTGCATAAGTTTGAGATGAAAAAGATATACTAGACTCATAAAAGTAACATACCAATATGCACTAGGGCATGCCACGTGTACTGCCGTAGCGGAGTCACAACTTGAGCCAAGAAGACAACCTTCATTTCGGATTATAATTATTTAGTGATTTAGGTTTGAATGGTCCCAAAAGTATATGTAGTAATGTTTGTCTTATGATGTGTTGTTTATCGACTTTTAAACAACATATAAGAAATAACGCAATGCCTTAGTGATGATATATATATATTGTTAATATATTTCATATTTATTCTATTTTGTAATTTCTATATCCTGCCGGACCTCTATGTAAATTATCCAGTTTCTCTTATTAGTAAAAAGGGAGAAGGGCTATGGCCTCTCTCAACGCGACATTGCACGTTGCATTGCGGCACCACATTTCATATGGTATCAGGGCAAGGTTCTTGACCTAACCCTACCCAACCGTCACAACCCAGCGCCGCCGCCGGTCGGCCGGACGCCAGCGTGAATAGTAACTCCGATAGTGAACAGTACGCGGCGTGAACAATAGCTCCGACGTGAACAGTACGGCGGAGTGAACAATATTCCTGTGTGAAAAGAGCACGTCGCTAGCCTTCCCCGGCTGTCGTCGGCCCAAAGCGGGCAGAACAGTCGTCTCCTGGGCCAGGCGCCGTAGCCGCCGTCCCCCCTTCTCTTCTATCTCCGGATCATCGGGTCCTTCGGTTGATCCAACGGATTTCTAAATCCCAAACTTGAGGGTCCGTCGGTATGTAAGAAATTCCTAATCACATCTCCTCCATGTGTGATTAGGGAATTTCAGTTGGGGGCAGTGGATGCATCAGATACACATCTGATCTTGTGAAGTGACGTGTATCTCCCCGTCACCCATATCTTCTTGTGACGTGTATCAATCCGTCACTCTTCTTTTCGTCAAATCATGGAGGACACCAAGGCATCTACCATCTACAATGAGATGTCTCCTATCCCCTTCATCAAGCTGAACGGGAAGAATTATCTTTTATGGATGAATGCTGTCCATACTGTATTGGAGTCACGCGACTAGGCAAGACACGTTGATTCTGATCCTCCTGCACTTACTGACAAAAGCTATGCTGAATGGAAGCGTCATAATAGTCTGGTGAAGACCTGGTTGTGGGGGAGCATGGAACCTGGGATTGCCTCGAGGTTCATGTTCTACACTACCGCCAAAGAGATCTGGGATGAACTGAAGAAATATTATCCTCAAGAGAAGAATGTGCTTCGTCAGTTCATGCTATATGATCGCCTGTTTGCAGATTGACAGGGAGACAAACCTTTAGAAGAATACTTTGGAGTGATTCAAGGTATTGCACAAGAGCTGAGTTTCTACCATCCAGTAACTGCCCAGGAGCAAGTCAAAGACAGAGATGACTTGATTACAACAAAATTCTTGTCTGGTCTGAGTTCTTCGTGCAGTTCAGCCCACAGTGTTATCTTAGCTTCTGATAAACTTCCCAGCTTGGAAGAGGCCTATTCAAGGATTTTACAGGCAAATTTTGAACCTGTTGATCCTACCGTAGTCTCATCTCAGGGAGATTCTCATGCTTCTGTAGCTACTGCAGTGAGAGGAGGACGGACATGTATGGGCCGAGGACGTGGAACTCGCCCTAAGTGCACTTTTTGTGACAAACCTGGACACAGTTAAGAAATGCTGGAAGAAGCATGGTTGACCTGCTACACCACCTGTGGGAGCAGCAAACTATGCTACTACTACTGAGTCTACTGAGCCTCCTGCTTCGAGTCCTGGTCTTTCTGGCATTACACTCACCAAGGAGGAGTATGATATATTTATTCTGGCTACTCAGCATCTGAGCTTGGGATCATCATCTTCAGCCAACTTGGCGTCCACCACTGGTAGTAAGGCTACCTCTTTATTGTGTGGCGGTTTAGTCTGTTTTTTTACCACCCCTATGATTAAGTATTGCCTCCCCAAGTTATGAAATGGCTAAGGAGCTCACCAAGATTGCTATTCTGGCTAAGAACTTTAACTTTTGGATTTTTAAGTGCCCGTCTGGCTTAGGAGTCTTGATCAACAACTTTTCATAAATGCTAAGGACATGTCAAGACCCTAATGACGCGATCGACGCGTCTAATTGCCTAAATGATGACCTAATCAAACAATAAACTAAAATTAGGATAATAATTTTACAAATGTGTGTTGTTTGTCCAAGTTATCTCAGCAGGCTCGCTCATTTGCTCTTGGGATTGATTCTGTGGTCATTCTAAGAAATCATCTTGATGCTATGAAGGATATTAGCTGGAAACAGGCTATGCATGTTGAAATGTCTGCTCTATTACAGAACAACACCTGGGAACTTGTTGACTTACCTCCAGATAAAAATGTTGTGGGATGCAGATGGGTATTTACAGTAAAACATAATCCATATGGTTCTGTGGAGAGATTGAAAGCTAGATTGGTGGCAAATGGGTACACTTAGACATATGGGATTGATTTCTTTGAGACCTTTTCACCAGTGGCTCGTCTGAATTCTGTGCGTATTCTTATTTCTATGGCTACTACATTTGACTGGCCTCTATTTCAACTCAATGTCAAGAATGCCTTTCTTCATGGTGATCTACAAAAGGAGGTGTACATGGAGCAACCACCTGGTTTTGTTGCTCAGGGGGAGTGTCAGAAGGTGTGCAGACTGAAGAAAGCCTTCTATGGATTGAAACAATCTGCTAGAGCTTGGTTTGACAAGTTCAGTGATGTTGTGTTAAAGATGGGTTTTTCTTGTTCTGTTACTGATCATTCTTTATTTGATTCTACTTCGTCTGGTGGATCTATTATTATTGCTGTGTATGTTGATGATATTGTTATCACTGGTAGTGATTCCAAAGGCATATCTTGTGAAAGCGGGCTTGCAGGGGCACTTTCACACAAAGGATCTGGGAAAACTGAGATATTTTTTGGGCATTGAAGTACTTAGATCTCATGCAGGTACCAATTTGTCTCAGAGAAAATATGTGCTGGATTTACTACAGGAAACTGGTATGAGTGAGTCCACGCCTGTGTCTACTCCTATGGACTATCATGTGAAGGAGATGACTGATGATACTGATTATCCAGATCCAGGATATTACAGGAAAATTGTGGGAAAATTGATATATTTGACAGTCACACGTCCTGACATTTCTTTTGCTGTAGGAGTGGTGAGTCAGCATATGAGCACTCCAAAACAGTCTCATTGGACATCTGTTTGTCGTATTCTGAGATATCTGAAAGGTGCACCTGGTAAGGGAATCACCTATTATAGGCCGAAGACTCCTATATCCACACTGTCTCTTACTGGTTATGCAGATGCAGATTGGGCTGGTAACTGTGTTGTACAGGCGCCCGCCTGGGCGACGCCTAGACGCCTAGGCTTAAGTCATCCCGCCTCAATCTGGGCGCCTAGCCCCCTAATTGACCGAAGTTGTTGCCTAAGGCCTTTTGAGGCCCAAATTAAGCCAATTCAAGGCTAATTTAGCATAAATTAGATCTGAATTTGATGAAATTGAGTCATTTATGGTTAAATTGGGTCTGATTTATCCCAAACGGTGTCAGTTTAGGGTAAATTAGGTCTAATTTGGGGGAAACATACCAGATTTGGGGGAATGAAATTTAATTTGGGGAAATCAGGTCTGATTTGGTCATGTAAGGCCCCGTTTAGATCAACATAGGAAAATTTAGGGCTAGTTAGGTTTTGATTTGGTCATGTTATGCAAATTATGTCAAATTTGAGCAGATTAGGTCTGATTTGGGGAAAACAAGTCTGATTTTGGGGAAATGGTCTGATATGGTGAGATTAGGTCTAATTTGGCCAAATTAGATATTGTTTAGGTCAATATAGGGAAAATTTGGGGAAATTAGGTCTGATTGGATCATATTATACAAAATTAGATTTTATTTAGGCCAAAACATGTCAAAATTGGGCACATTAGGTCTAATTTAGGGGAAACAAATATGATTTGGGGGAAATTGTTTTAAATTGGAAGACTAGGTCTTATTTGGCCAAATTTTGTCTCAGGTGAATATATGAAAATTTTATGGAAATTGGGATTGATTAGGTCATGGTATACAAATCTGGTTTAGACAAAAATTAGGGTAAATTAGGTCAAATTTGGACCAAATGAGTTCAAATTAGGGCCAATACAGTTCTAGTTTAGGTCTTGTTAGTTTTGATTTAGCCTAAATTCTACATAATAGTATTATACATGTTTTGGCTACAAACATAATACGTGTTTAGCTTTTTGATTTCTATATCAATTTTGTTTAGGTATAAAACTTCCACAATTCAATCCATATCTAATGATTTTGTTGCTTTCTTCATATGATGCTAGCACATTGATTGCATATTTATCATGTATATTTATGTGTAAGGATTGTATTTTTCAGGAATTTTACATATATCCTGTTAAAATAAAAAAAATATAAAAATGCCTGGAAACGCCTGGGCCACCGCCTGGGCGCCTAGGATGTCTGGGCGTCCCCCTGGAACGCCTGGCCGCCTAGCCGCTTATACAACCATGCCTGGTAATCTAAATGACAGGAGGTCTACATCTGGATATTGCACATTTCTGGGGAATCATCTTATTACCTGGAAAAGCAAAAAGCAAAATGTTGTGGCAAGATCTAGCACGGAAGCCGAGTATAGAGCAATGGCACATGCATGTTGTGAGTTGCAGTGGGTTCAATCTGTACTTTTGAATTAAAGATTCCTATTTTGTCTCCTATAGAACTCAGATGTGACAATCAAGCGGCCATCTACATTGCTAAGAGTTCAGTCTTCCATGAATGCACTAAGCACATTGAAGTTGACTGCCACTTTATCAGAGACCAGATCAAGAATGGAACTGTTGTGACTCCACATGTCAAGTCTGAAGATCAACTTGCAGATGTTCTTACGAAGCCATTTAGTCCAGCAGCCTTCCAGAGTTTTTGCAACAAGCTGGGTCTACACGATGTGTACACTCCAACTTGAGGGGGAGTGTTAATATATTTCATATTTATTCTAATTTGTAATTTCTATATCCTGCTGGACCTCTATGTAAATTATCCGGTTTCTCTTATTAATAAAAAGGGAGAAGGCCTAAGAAGCACGGACACGAATACGGACACGGGACACGACAATTTTCAAAAACAAAGGACACGAACACGGCGTTGGACATGGCTATATATACATATATTCATACATATATTTACATTAATAGATACGATTAAAGACATATATGTATAGAATTTATTTGTAAACACAACAAGCTCCATAATTCTTAACAACAAACAGAAACAACGATCACCATGATATCCCCTTTATATTCACATTTGTATTCAAACCCACTATGCTGATGCTAAAAATTTAGCTTACAAAATAATATATTAAAATCAAGGGGAAGAAGAGGGAATGAGTTCCTAGAAAGGGAAGGAAGTTGCTTCTAATGGCTGCTCTAGGTGTTGGCAGCTCCAGCTGCAAATGGCTGTCACAAAAGGCTACTGTTTATGGTTGCTTTAGCTCCTACTGGTTGCTGATGTAAAGGCTGCTAGTAGCAGATCCATCTCTTTATGGTGGCTGCTTGCAGCAACTTCAGGACCTAGCTGCTACTTGCAGCAACTGCTGCTAGAAGTGGTTTCATACGCTCTTTACATGAACAACAACAATTAGAGGGTGAGGGTAGTTGGTCACATCTTGAGGGAAGGGATGGGGCGTTTGGTGAGGAGTTGGGGTTTGGTTGAGGAGTCCACGGGTTGGGTCTTATTTTCTCTTTTCTTTTTAGTTAGATCTTATGTGGGTTGGGTTGGTCGTGTCCAGTAAACGTCCTAGATGTGTCC
Organism: Alisma plantago-aquatica; assembly: GCA_963693085.1. Classification (NCBI taxonomy): domain Eukaryota; kingdom Viridiplantae; phylum Streptophyta; class Magnoliopsida; order Alismatales; family Alismataceae; genus Alisma; species Alisma plantago-aquatica. Next base: position 714,368,388 of record OY856412.1, on the reverse strand, counting down.
ATGCCGTGTCCAACTTGCAAATAAAAATAAAATAAAATGGACACGCTGGAGGAGTGTCCGCCGCGTGTCCACGCGTGTCCAAGGCGTGTTCGAGTTGGACACGTGTTGGACACGGACACGACAGCCTCCACGAAGTGTTCGTGCTTCCTAGGAGAAGGCCTATGGCCTCTCTCAACGCTGCATTGCACGTTGCATTGCGGCACCACATTTCACACACATACACATATATTAACGTTTTATCCTTATACTAATACTAGTATGTAATCTCAGTTGGTAATATACTATTATATATATATTATTAAATATTGGTCTAGTCTGGTATATTGGTCTACTCTAGTCTTGTTTGGTCAGAATGGTAAGACTGATCTCTCAAACTGGGACAAGACTGATAAGACCATCTAAAGAGATTAAAAATTAGACTAAACCAACAACTTCTTCAAACCAAACTCGACTATTTGGTTTGTCACTTCAGTCTGATCTTGTCTGGCGGTTTAGTCTGTTTTTTTACCACCCCTATGATTAAGTATTGCCTCCCCAAGTTATGAAATGGCTAAGGAGCTCACCAAGATTGCTATTCTGGCTAAGAACTTTAGCTTTTGGATTTTTAAGTGCCCGTCTGGCTTAGGAGTCTTGATCAACAACTTTTCATAACTACTAAGGACATGTCAAGACCCTAATGACGCAACCGACGCGTTTAATTGCCTAAATGATGACCTAATCAAACAATAAACTAAAATTAGGATAATAAAAGTAGAACTGACATTAAACCCTAAAATAACTAATAGATCCCTACTTTAAAAAAATAACTCCCTAGAATTATTAATAAAATACTGAATAGTTAAAATCTATCCAACAAGATTTAATTAGGCGCTCTTGGGAGCTTCTGTCCTACATCAACTATCCCAATCTTCAAAAGACAAGCCTCCAACGAGTCCAGTTGGTGATTTGAGACCCTAATCCATGTTGCCATAGGGGATGGCACACACAATACATGGGAGCCTGAAGTTAGAATTGCCAGTCGATGTGTTGTTAAGGTTCCAAACTGAAAAATGGTGTTGTCATGCTTGTGCTCCATGTCTGGGGAAATTCCTTAGTATTCACAATATTGTTGTTTGCATTAGCAATGACGATTAGTGCCAAAATTGTTGTTTCTGTGCATTGGGAGGGTGACTGGAAGAGAAGGTGAGTTTAGCATAGAAAATATCAATTTGGTGTTAAAGGACCTGCACACTATAGTGTGGTGTGCTCATGATGTCCCATAGCGTAGGTCAATATCCCTTCCGCTGACCTCCCAAAGGGGGAAAAATCAAAATACACAAGTTTTAGAGAAATATTGACCGAAATATACGAGTTTGGAACAAAATGTCTGAAATAGACGAGTTTGGAGGAGGAAAGAGAGTGGAGACGCCATTTGATCCGACGTCTCCATTCTAATTGGTCAAAACGAAACAATCAGCCTGCGTCACATGCCACTTGGCGGTCCAGAAATAAAGACGCCAAAAGGAATGACGTCTTCATCCCTGGGTTGCCACATGGTGCAGCCGCTCCACTACTTTTTTTTGTTTTTTTCGAAAACTTTGATACCATGTGAATAATTCGTACGTATTATTTATATTTCCATTTACATGTATTATTTTAAATTAATTACTCACTTTATGTAAATCAAAATATCATTTTAATATTAGTAAAATAATATATATTTGATATTTAAAATAATATGTTACATTTTGATATGCTTATTTATAAATTCATTCATTAAAGATATATTTGGCAACATATGCCTACATTTATTATGAATAGATATATTTACAAGTTAAATATAATAATTTTTGTGTTAAATTTTAAAATTATATAATATAAAATATTATCTAAATGTTGTATGTAAAGATGAAGTTACACGTAAATAATTACTATATTAATCAAATAATATTTCTATTTATATTACATAATATAAAGAATATTTAACATAATACAATAGTGTATATACATATTATATATGCACAATCATAATATATTAGATTCATTAGATTTGGATTAGATATCTGACACTAAAAATGTCAGATAGGTATAATTGTATGCATATATCTTTAATATATCATTAATTATTTTTATTTACTGAATTTTGATTTGGATTTGGATTTAGAACCTATGTAAAAGATTATTATATTTAATTGATATAAATAAGTAATTATATTTAGATATATTTATCAATTAAATAAGTAATAAATATGTAAATATATCTAATAGGGAGGTATCTAATCCAATAATTGTATTATATACCTCCCTAAAATTGCCTATATCTAATAGGGAGGTATCTAATACAATTATACCTATATTAAAGTTTTACAAAAATATTCGCGTCAAATCCAAATCAAAATTCAGTAAATAAAAATAATTAATGATATATTAAAGATATAGGCATACAATTATACCTATCTGACATTTTTAGTGTCAGATATCTAATCCAAATCCAATGAATCTAATATATTATGATTGTGCATATATAATATGTATATACACTATTGTATTATGTTGAATATTCTTTATATTATGTAATATAAATAGAAATATTATTTGATTAATATAATAATTATTTACGTGTAACTTCATCTTTACATACAACATTTAGATAATATTTTATATTATATGATTTTAAAATTTAACACAAAAATTATTATATTTAACTTGTTAATATATCTATACATAATAAATGTAGGCATATGTTGTCAAATATATCTTTAATGAATGAATTTATAAATAAGCATATCAAAATGTAACATATTATTTAAATATCAAATATATATTATTTTACTAATATTAAAATGATATTTTGATTTACATAAAGCGAGTAATTAATTTAAAATAATACATGTAAATAGAAATATAAATAATACGTACGAATTATTCACATGGTATCAAAGTTTTCGAAAAAAATAAAAAAAAAGTAGTGGAGCGGCTGCGCCATGTGGCAACCCAGGGATGAAGACGCCATTCCTTATGGCGTCTTTATTTCGGGACCGCCAAGTGGCATGCGACGCAGGCTGATTGTTTCGTTTTGACCAATTAGAATGGAGACGCCGGATCAAATGGCGTCTCCACTCTCTTTCCTCCTCCAAACTCGTCTATTTCAGACATTTTGTTCCAAACTCGTATATTTCGGTCAATATTTCTCTAAAACTCGTGTATTTTGATTTTTTTTCCCCCAAAGGGAAGCCACTGCCTAGAGGTGAAAGGGAAAAGGAACATGTGCCTCTCCCAAAGTTGGTGTTGGGGCGAGCTCGCCTTCCCACCTGTGCATGGTGGCGATGCGGTGTAGCCTAAGTGTTGTAAGAGAGTCCATTTCTCTATGTGGATCAACAACAACTAAGGGCTCCGCCTAGCAACCTTTAGGGCCCAGGGGCCAGGGGTAGGACGTGGTAGAGATTATGAGAGAAAAAATGATAAACGTGGTCAACAATTCGGAAATAATCGACAATAAGTCAGCTATACACACACACGCGCGCACACACACATGCACACGTAGACACGCGCGCACGCACACACACACACACACGTACACGCGCACACGCACACACACACACATACACATACAAGAAAGATTCTCAATAACAAAAAGGAGAAATGAAAAGGAGGAAGAAGAAAGTCTTCTATGAGTACTTACTTCAAGTTGATGCTTTTGGGTTGATGAAGCTACAAGTCACCACATTTTAGAAATTCGAAACATGAAAGAACATACTAAAAGAAGTAGAGGAAGAAGTGTGACTGCAATATGAGTGTCGATGGCTGGTTTGTATTGTTCTTGACTGGTGTATGTTTTGTCGGAGTTCTTACCCCTGTTTGTAGATGGCGTATGGCTTATGAGTCATGAACATAGTTTTAAAAAAGCGATATGCGTGGTATGTTCGGAGAGGTCACTGGATAGAGTATATGCGGTATGCGGGAGTAAATGCGGTTTTGGATTTTTTTATTTTTTACTTATAATATCTATATAGATATACAATAATCATACAATTACGTATTTAATTGGTAGAATCACATATTTTAGATGTAATCATGAAAAAATGCAATCAAACACAACTTAAACATATACAAATATGCAATAATGACCTAAATGTATAACAACCATAGATGAATTTAATGTAAAAAAAGTGGAAATGAAAGCAAAAGGTAGGCTGAATGTAGGTGGTGGTTTTAGTTACATGAAGAATAGGGGGCTACGTTAAAAAATTCCCAATTTAGCAGTTTGACCATTGAAAAATCGGGGATTAATTGGGCTTATATGCGGTTATGTGGCCTTAAATGCGGCCATGGTCTGTTTTAGGCACCGATTTCCGATAAGCGGTTCGGCCAAGGGTCCAAATTGCATATGCGGCTGCATGAACCGTTGTTTGAAACACTGGTCATGAAAGTGATCCAGTTGCTCTAAAAAAGGAAGTGTGACTGTAGGGGAGAAGGGGAATATGGAAATGATGGAGGTGGTAAGAAGGGGGGAAGATGATAAAAGAGGTGGCAACACAAAAAATAGTAAGGAAGAAAAAAAAACACATAAGGAGGACGCAATACATCAGTAATAGAAGGAAAGGGGGTAGAAGGAATAAAAAGGCTGAGGATGATACAGCTGTTGAGAAGAAGAAAAGGGCAAGGATACAACATTAGACAAGGAGAGGAAGGGGGGAAAGGAAGATAAAGCAACATGAATTGTTGGGAAATTGAGGGTTTACTGTATATCAGAACTCCATTGTACGTGGTTTTGTTAAAAAAAAAGAGCAAGCGATTTCTAAGAGAAAAAATGTGAAAAATGCTGAAAAGTCATGAAAAATTGTGAAAAAGTGGGAAAAATTGGTGACCGACGTATTAGTCGTACTGAACATTTTGGTGAAAAATCGCTGTTTTTTTTTTGCAAATTTCAGACTTTTGCATCACTCAACCTTGACTGGCCTTATCTTAATTTTTTGTAACTTGCAAGTATACGTCATGGTCAGCATATCCTTTTACTCTGAAAGGGAATTCAGTTTATGACTATTTGTGCCATCTATTACTTGAGAAAAGTTGCTTCCAAATACTATATACTTCAACTTGACAAGTTTATTTAAAACACTGTATTCTCTTAAATGGTGGGAATATGGAAACAATCTGAATTCATAATGGGAAATTTCTTTATGCAGAAGAACTAGATGGTGGCGAATATCTGTTTGCATTTCGTATGTTGATGGTTCTCTTCCGCAGGGAATTTTCTTTGATTGATGCAATTTACCTTTGGGAGGTGAGGTAATTACTTTGGCCACGTAGTGTGTTTCTGTACCTCTTGTCTTGTATATAGCTAACTATGTCATATCTCGTGTTCTTATTCTTCTGTACTGAATTGATCGCATGTGCTATTGAATAAATGGCCTTTTACCATCTGAAACCTTTCAGCTGATTTGGGCCATGGAATACAATCCAAAGCTCTTCTCCTCATATGAATCAAACTCTCAGGAAGCTATGCAAAATGGATCGGATAATACTGAGTTGCTAAAGCAGTGTGGTAAATTTGAGAAGAAAAACATGCTGGCTGGATCAAAACGCCAACAGGGAATTCTTCCAGTCTTTGTTGTTGCTAGTGTTCTGGAAGCTAAGAACCAACTGTTGCTGGCAGAAGCCAAAGGTCTTGATGATGTTGTGAAGGTATGGTGAAGTTATTTGTTCTTTGTATCCTCTTTTGTCTCCAGACTGAGTGCTGTTAGGTTTATGGGAGGGGAGAGGGATCCTCTTTGTGCATCATCATCATCTAAGCCTCATTCCCAGCCATGTTGAGGTGGGCTACACAGATGATGGATCCATTTTTTTTCTTTTGCTTTGGGCATCAGAGGATATAAATGAGGGAAATGCATTCATATTGGAGAAAGATGTCTGCAGTAAAATTAAAACTATAAATCAAAGTAATAAAGGCATTTTCTGCATTTCAGATCTGTCAAAATCTAGCAAACAAGGAGCTTAAAAATTAGACCATGAAAGTTCCCTGTCAAGTTCTGAGTCCTGACATTGTCTAGCTATTTTAGTATTTAACAAGATTTTACTTTGTAGATTTTGAATGACATTACTGGCTCCATGGACGCCAAGAAGGCATGCAATGACGCTTTAAAGATCCATCAGAGATATTTAGACAAGGTCCGTGTCTAATTTCCTGTTGCTTCATGCCAATACTCGTCTAAACTGCATTTCAACTCTTAAATGCAGGTAAAGACAGAATAAAGCCTGTCCAACTCCGCTGCCCCAGTTTAAAGAAACAGAGTGAAGTGGTTTCAAAATTGTTTCCATCGTTCGCCTATTTTTATGGAATTTACATGGTAATGGCATGCATTTATGTAGAAAAATGTATTTTGGCAATGAGGCAAAAACAAGAATCATGATGATGGGGGTGAGATTTGCAATTTTGATGATGAACTATATGATTGGTTCAAATTGGTTTCTGCAGTCGAATTGCCTACAGTTATGGCTTTCAGAGTGTAACATTCGAGACAGTTTTGCTATGTGATAATTTGATTTGGACATAATTACATGTTGATATGGAAAAATACATCCAAGGGATAAACTCATTTTTTTTTAAAACAACCATCGTGTTATTCTATTCTACAAACATCTTTTGTCTTCTAACATACACTATACTGCCACTGACCAAAAGTTACTCCGTTGCATTCTAAAGCTACACTGGTAGTTCATCGTGATTACGCTGTAAGAAACAAATCAGTGTGAGTTATGCTGGAGCTCCTTTGAGAAACATGGAATAATAAAATATTACTCTGTTCAGTCTTCTTTAATATTAGGCTGTGCTTAGATTATATTATGTCAATCCCAGTAATTTGCAGCTAAGTTGGATGTAGACTGCACTTTGCAGATAGCATCATGGGGTGCCAACCAGCTGTTCTGGACATATAAAGGCCCATCAAGGTAAACTGCTGGATAATATTCTGGCAGTTTCTAAAACCCGCTAAATCTGTTGCGAGTCAAAAGTAACACATTTGTACAGATTCATTTGTATGTAAAATAAGAAAAATGCCATTAATCAACAAGTTAACGCACAGTTCTCGCATAAAATACTGGGATTTTGATATACTTAATGCAAAGTTGTGTTTGGATTTTATCAATTTAGTAGCATTTCATGTATTTTATGTGTTTGACATCCAAATGGATCAATACATATGTAGTATTTTCAAGCCACAACATATTTTCCAGTAACACTCAGAATCTGACCCAACAGTTTAATTTCTTGGGACCTTTTGTGTCCTGGACTGCTGGTTGGGACTTCACGATGCTATCTGCAAAATGCCGTCTCCATTCAATGTAGTTGCGAATACTGGTTTGAAACGATAAAATACAAACACAACCTAAGGAATAGGGAAAAGGCAAAACAACATTTATTAGAGTTCTAATTTTAGTCTGATTGCATATGGTAAACGACTGCTGGAACTACAGTTAAGTGTACCGTCAAGCAACCGAAGCTGTTTGTCTCATATTTGTAGACTGAGTTAGCGGTTCTCAAACTGCTCATCTTTATTCATTTTCACGTTGGATTTTCTTAGAAATAATTACCTTTTTTCTTATATATTAACAAATGAGAATTTCGAACTAATTATTAGAATCAGTGTTTCAAAAAATGGTTCATGTGGTTGCATATGCAGCCTCTTATGAGGTTCGGGCTCCAGACCAGATAACATATGGGACATTCGTGCCTAAAGTGGACCATAACCGCATATAAGGCCACATAGTTGCATATAAGGTCGATTAATCACCGATTTCTAAACGGTCAAACTGTTAAGCTGGCAAATTTTAATGTTACATTCTTCATGTAACTTAAACCACCACCTACAATTAGCCTACATTCTGTTTCATCTATGGTTGTCATTTAGCTCATTATTGCATATTTGTATATATATTTAAATTGAATTTGATTGCATATTTGTATGTTTGCATCTAAATGTACAAATTTAATATGTAACTCAATGAATATTGTATATTTATGCAGATATAATAATTTAAAATTTAAAAAAATTCAAAGCTGCGTATATTCCCACATACACTCCGTATACACTTTATTCAGTGTCTTCTTCAAACGTACAACACACCGCTTTCTAAAACACCAACTACCATTAGTGTATAACTGTGTAAAGGATTGTCCGTACTAGCGCCGTGATCAGTTTGGTCATCTGTCACCTCATAACAAACTTGCGATTGAATTGTGATGATCATCCTTTATGTTCTGCCTCCCTTCCTCGTAACCCTCCATTCATCCACAAGCGGTTATAAGTGGTTCTCGACTCCAGCCGTTTCCTCTACTCGTGCGTCTATTTTGCTGTATCTCCTCCACCACTCTTCCCTAGTAATGTTTGCTCTTTTCCACTGTCCCTCAGTTGCACTTCACTGCAGCTCATCCTCCTTTACCTTTCTTGTACACCCACTTATTTGTCTACCCTTTCTCCTCTATTGATGTCCATCTTCTCTGTTGCTTACTCACTCATTGGCCCCAATTCACATCTCTCTGCCACCGCTGGTCTCTGTCACCATTAGTGTTATGGGTTACTGCAACGATGAAGACAGGAAAGACAGTCAAAGAAAAGAGATGGCGGTAAAGTTCAATATGGAGAAGAGATGGATGTTCGAAGTGAGAAGGGAGAGCGGTGACGAGGAGTATGAGGGAAGGAGTAAACAGAGGCAAGGAGGAATTGCCATGGGAAACGACCTAGCATAAGGGCAGGGGATGAGGAATGCACGAGAAGGAAGACATAATTAACAAGAGGCGCCTATACCAAAATTTTCATATAGGTTGAGGGTGGAGTGACGAAATGAAAAACAAATCACCAACTACGTAACTGTAGAAAGAGATTGAACGACACAGTGACAACTTAAGGTCAAATATAAAAAGAAGAAGGTAAAGACAATGTCTAAAATTGGGGACAAGATTGGGAAATGACAATGTCTTAATGAGGTAAAGAAGTAAGGATAGTAAAGAGAAACAATAAAAAAGTTGTTGGACATCTCAGAAGAAAAGAAAATTAATTCTAGAAACAAACATTTTAACTCAGATTCATATTGGAGATTATTATAAATTAATATTAAAGATAAATTAAAGTTCAATGATCCCTTTTGGACAAATATTGAATCATATATGTTTAGAAAAGTTCTTTGGCTAATTTGATTACATTGTAGACATCATTATCCTTTTACTTGCGGACTTGTTTCCAATGGCGATCTTTAAAGGGATTTTCGTACTCAACCCTTCTTCACCTCGAGCTTTTCAATTAGCACTTCCACACAGCTACAAGCAGACCACCAACATAACACTTGTTTCTCCAAAGATTGGACTTTGAAGTACCATCATGGAACATATTATTGCAATCATATGAGATATGGCATCATAATGTTTAGAAATCAAAGAGAGGTATCACTTGACCTACTTCTTATGTAGTCCACTCTCATTTAATGAAGACAATAGTATCAAAAATCAAAAGAGCCCACCTTCTTCCTACTAATGTCAGTCCTTTCAGTCTTTCGAACCCACTAAAATCAAAATTTCCTGAATTGATGAAGTATGTTCAGATGAAAATATAAAGGATTATTTGTTTCGATGAGATGTTGACCTTTTTCATTAACTAAGCCTCTATATGGTCCTCATGAAATTATTTACCACTTTGGAGTACTAGCAATCCACCTCATCAAGAAACAAACGAAGTGGGGCTAAGAAGCCACATCCTCCAAATTTTGAAGTTTAGAAAATTTATCATTATGATGAGGATGCAAATATATCAATATTCATGATCTACCACACATGTTTACTAATTACTTGTAGAACACTCTTCTTCCAATAGCGGAGACAAAAAAGATAAAGGTGATTTAATGATAATGGGAATATATATATATATATATATATATATATATATATATAAATGTTAATTGAATTTATATTAGTAGTTGAAACAGAAAGATTAATGGAAGACTAACTAGTGATGATTAAATAGAAGAGTTAGGTTTCAATAAGAAGAATTATATATAGAAATGAAGGAGATGTAATGAAGAATAAATGATAATTCATGAAAATAGAATAGAGAATACCGACTTTCTTCAAATAGTTTTGAGGGTAATTTTTAAAGGGGGCAGAGACTGATGTCGTGGCCCTAAATTAGCTCTTGAACCTAAGTTTTTAAACTAATAAACCAATGGATTATAAATTTTGATTAATTGAATCTAGAAAGGAGAGAAAAGGAAAATATGTTGAAGTAACTACAATGTTGAAGGTCAATGTGTAATTTTGGTGAAGTTTAAATATGAATGGTGAATTGAGACCAAATTTGGATTTTAAAATATGGTCTAAGAATATACTATGATTTTCCATTTGAATGTGAAGACGTTGTTATGAATGCTAGCTATTGATGATTCGTTGGACTGAAATTTTGTCTTGTGGTATATTATTTGAATGAATATGATTCTTCTATGACATGAATGCTAATAAGGTTCTGAATGAATGAGAAATGGAACATCATTTAGATACATTCCTGTGACCAAAAAGTAAAACTAGATCTTTTAAATACTATCCTTTATTAGTTTAGTTAATATGAATGATGGATAATAGGAGAGGTTGAATAGCCTTTTCTAATTAATAATCTAATCAAGTTTCAACATTTTAGTGAAATCTTAACTCAATTATGCTTTTGGTTAGCTAATGTATGAAATAATAAAAAATGATATTCACGGTCCTTATATATCAACTGATTGAAATTAAGATGAACATAAAATGCATTCATTTAAATGGGACTATGAACTGGGAAATCTACATTGAGAGTAAAATGCATGGTTTTTAAAATGTAATCTATTATGTAGAAACATACAAATCATGTGGCTACACAACCTTCTTTTAAAAATCTTGATTGAATAAGGATGATAAATGCAATTTTGATAAAAAGAAAATATAGTCTAAGCACATCAACGAAACGAACAAAAAACTATTATGAATTATTCAATTGAAAATTTGTGAGAAACAAAAAGACAATGTTAGGATCAACATAAATAATACCATGTTAGTAAAAGGATAGATATATCAAAGGGATCCACTCACCCAATTCCTTATTCACGCTAACTAGGTGAATGGACGAACCAACTGGGGGTGGGTGCTCTCACCCACTCATATTTCACTCATTTTGTAGACAATCAGTGGTAGATGAAGTGGTGAGTTTCTGTCATTGTTGTATATAACAATAGGGGGAACTTTAGAATTTTTGATCTTTAGATATACTACAAATTACTTTTTATTTGGATAATCCTAGAGCTTATATATTATTCATCCTGAGCTCCAGATCATGCCAACTAGAAAAGTCAACATTGACATGAACATTTAGCCATAATGGCTTAGTTGCTACAAATTGAAAGGAAGTTGAGGTTAGAAGAGATTTTTTTGAGAGTGCATCCGAAACAATGTTCAGAGCATGGGGGATGAATTGAAATGAGATACCAAGGGTGTTCCTCAACACATCCTAAAATTGTCTCCAAATTGGTCGGAATCTTGGTGCCAAGGGGAGACTGCTTGTCACCAATTTGATGGCTCTTATGGAATCTGAGAGTATGGTGACCAGTACAAGTCCATTGCTTTGACAAAGGCATATGACTTGCTTCATACCAAATATCTCTGCCTCAAGCGCCCATTGGGCATGCATATGGGTTCCGACTCCTATGGTGCATTTGCTAAACTGTCAACAACATGAGTTCCAAGACCAACCATTTTGGAATCAACTTGGAATGCAGCGTCTGAGAAGGTGAAGAATCTCAAATTGGGAAGTTGAATTATGTGTCTGGAAGCTTTGGCTAGAAGCATACTACCCATCTATAGCATAACGGTGGTGATAATGTTGGTTCTTTCCTTGATGAAGGTAATGCATTACGCTATATGAAGGGTATTTTCTATCATGGATCAATATATTCCTTACCTACCATATGTGCCAATGAGCCACTAGCAGGAGGGGTTCATTAGAGATAACCGTGATAATCTAAGAGTCCTCATAAAGCTCGAAGAATCCCTCATTAATAGGAAGCCCATGCCATATAGGTTGGATCACACTATAGTCCCTTACACTATGTAGCAAGGAATCAATAGCATTCTGACATGCTGGGCAGGCCTCATCAACCTCCATGTGTCTCTTGATCTTCTCTGCGTTGGTCAATAAGGCCTTGTGTTGGAGCAACTAGATGAATACTTTGATTCTTTTAGGAGCTTTAGCTTACCAAATAGTTTGCCAATTCCCATCCATAATAACTTCATTATCACGCCAGATTCAACCGTAGGCCGACTTAGAGCTAAGCTCCCGTCCTCCTCGTGTGGCCAGTCCAACATGTCAGGTCCGACGGTTGGGTCAGGCTGGGGGATATTTTGGACAGTATGAAATACTTTTAGTGACATGTATGTGTTAATGAAGTCGATGTCCCAGTCACCATTGTTCATAACCATGGAGCTGACAGCTAAGTCCTCGAGATTAGGCGGGGCTTGACAAGATGGGTCGATGTCTTGATGTCGAAGGCCTGTGATCCAGCAGTCCTACCAGGCATTGATAGATGTGCCTGAGTCAATTATTTTGGATCATTCCTCTGTGATCCAGGGCATGTTTTTCTTAATAAATGACCATACCAGAGAAGATGGTTTCTTGACCATGCGTCCCTCAATTATGTACTTCTCCTTCATGACTCTGACCCAGAGCAACTCGGGTCTGTTGAGGTAGCTCTAGAAATTTTTTAGCATGAGAGTGTCATTTAGGTCCCGCACGTCCTTCAGGCTCAGTCCTCCACTCTCTTTAGCTGAGGTGATCTTCTTCCAGGAGATGAGGGAAAGCTTCTTATTTTCTCGTCCACCAGACCAAACAAAGTTCTTCACATGACTATTGATTTTGTCACAAATTCCTGGAGAAAGTTTGACTGATTGCATTGCATATGCAGGGATCACTTGTAGTGTGGACTTATCAAGGGTGATTTACCCAGCTAGAGATACTGGAGAGCTATCCATCTTTTCATCCTATCATCCATTGTTGCCATAATACTTTCATGCATGGTCTGATTGAGGTGACTGTGAAGTAGGGGCACTCCAAGGTAGCAACCTAAATCGTTAGTTTGAGATATTCCCAGCTTATTGCAGAAAGTTGAGCGGGTACTCATTGAGTGAAATGAGAGAAAAATCATTTTGATTTCTCCTTTGAGATTTCCTGACTTGAGACTATAGAACAACTCTTAAGAACTTTCTCAATGATACCAACCTGTGGCCTTGATGCTTCAGCCATTAGCATGATGTCGTAAGTAAAGAAAACATGGGTCAGTGGGGTTCCATGTCTGGATAGTGTGATGGGCTTCCAGCTGGCAGCCTGGACTTTATGTGTGATCGCTTGACTCAGCCGTTCCATACAAAGTACAAATACATACAGGTTGATCAGATCTCCTTGATGAACCCCCTTGGAAGATTTGAAGGTGGGCAGTGGTTCACCCTCCCATAGAATGGAGGTTGATCCATTATTAGACTCACTAATATGTCAAGAAGTCCTACTTTAACGATCGTGTCCTGGATGAAGGGCCGATGCATTCCGTCGAATGCTTTAGAGAGGTCAAGTTTAATGCACACTTGGGCCTTCTTTGATACTTTGCTTCACATTAAGTGAATAATCTCTTCGACTATCAAGATATTGTCCATGATGTGTCTACTCGAAATGAAACTTGATTGGCTCTCTACAATTCAGGAGGGAAGAAGAGGCTTCAATCGCTCCACTATAACTTTAGAGATGAGTTTGAAATATGTATTATTCAAGGAGATCGACTAGAAATCCGGACATCTTTGTGGTTTTGTCTGATTTTAGGTATGATCACCATAAATGTGTCTTCCATGCTAGCCTCAATATGGCCAATGTTGAATGCATTCTGTACCGTGTGAACCACTGATAGCTCGACCTGCATCCAATTCAACTGAATGAACTCTGCATGAATCCCGTCTGGTCCCGTTGCTTTGTTTGGTGCCATGGAGTCTGCGACTTGCTTGACCTCGTCGTGTCCTGGAATATGTGCCAGGTAGTTGCTAATCTGGTTGTTGATACCTGGGAAAATGCCTATGTAGCTAATGATGTCAGCTGCAGAGAGTGGCACCATTGAGCTTGATGTTGTCAGAGTTTGAAAGTAGTTGAGAAGTGCTACTTTATTGTCCCCTGGGTCTGTGATTTTGTCTCTGTTTGCATTATGGAGTCTGGTGATCTTGTTTCCTTATCTTCTGGCTTTGACATAAGACAGGTAATGTAACATCCTTGACCTAGGTTATACTCTAACCCTAGGTGTTTTGATTATGAAAGATGATTATATGCTTAATTTCATCTTGTGAAAAGAAATTAGGGCTCAAGAGAAACTTATATTGCAATTCTAGTCCTTTTTGAACATTGTTGAAATCAATGTTTTATTTGTTTTGGACTAATGTGCAAAATACCCAAGTTGAGGGGTTTAAGTGCAAATTGTGCATGATAATATGTTCCTCATGTGTTGAAGCATCATGAGAGTGAAAATGATGTCGAGGAATGGCTTATGGAAGCCTGAAAACCAAGAAAGAGCTGATAAAGCAATGTATGAGCATGAAAACCTAGTTTTGGTATAATGTGTAATTTACCCAAAACCTAGGGTGCAATATGTAATTTACCACTTCAATAAGGTCCCTAATGTTTCTTGGAATCATGTCGAGCAAAGAAAATGAGAGGGGCGCCTCATTTGAATTAAGTTGGAGGAGAGAGAATCTTTATATTAAAATAATCAAGATTAATGCCTAATTGAAACCCTAATTTGATTTAGGGCAAAAATAAATGTATTAATTAAAGGGCATTCAACCAAAATTAAAATGGTTGGATTCAGATGTGTATGTGACGTCCTTGAGCCTTGCAAGGACCATGAAAATATCCAAGGGAGTGGATAACGCACACACAATTTTATAAGAAAAAGAAATATCCACTCACATATGGATATTAATATAATATGATTTAAGGTGCTTGATTTGCTTTTCTTTAAATCATGGACAATTGAGAGGAATAAGAGGCAAACAAGATATCCTCGTCCCAAAGGAAGATGAGGGGGAAGAGGCGGCCACATTTTTTGGATTAAATGGATTTTTGCAAAGTACATTCTCTCTCATTGAGTTTTTATAAAAGAACCTTTTACAAGCCAAATGGAAGGCTTTTTCGACCCCACTTCTTCTTTTTGCTTGCAAAACCGACCAAGAGAGCTAATAACAGCAGGGAGCACGTTCCCAACCTGTTGGTAAGCCTTTGACCTTCGTTCTTCATGATTTCATGGTGAGAATCATAAAACAATATATGATTCCTTCATTTCTTCACTCCATCTTCAACCCTAGCCGATCCTTTCACTCCAAAAGCTTTAGAAACGACCTTGGGAGGTTGCTAGAGCTTCAATCACCATTGGAGCCGTGAATCTTGGAGCTTGGGATCAGATTTTAAGGCGGGTTTTATAACTTGAACCCTTCTACATTGTTATTTAACTATCAATCTTGCAATTTCGTCGATTTCTTCATCTTTTTGGTTAATTGCTTGTTGTAATTGGTGAATCCATGAAATAAGATGCATTAGGAGTTGCAGGGACGAAGATAGATGATTATGACATCATCTTGGACACTTTTACCAAAGAAATCTTGTTCCAAACGGTTTCAACATGTTTGCCCATTCGATTTCACCAAACCGTTTGAGGGCAAACAGTTTGAGAGCAAACGGTTTCAAAACCATTTGAAAGAGTTGACCAAGGGTTAACCGTTTGAGAATCCTGTTCCTAATTATGTTGGTTGATAACTCACCAAATTTTATGGATTAATTCCAAAGGAATCATGAGTTGAAGGCTAATCAATTAGGCAAACCCTAATTGGATTAAGTGCTGATTTTCAACTTGATTGATTTGACTTTTTGGGTTATTTAGCCCAAACGGTTTCAAAACCGTTTGGGAATCACCCAAACGGTCTCAAGACCGTTTGTAGTTCAACCAAGACCGTTTGGAGGTACAGGGTTGAGTATGGTTAAGTATTTGAAGATTCAAACATATGGTATAAACCCTAATCGGCTAAGTGCTAATTTGGCAATTGAATGAGTTGATACTTTGGGTTGATTGGCCCAAACGGTTTCAAAACCATTTGGGGATCACCCAAACGGTCTCAAGACCGTTTGGGGATCACCCAAGACCGTTTGGAGGTCTAGGGTTAAGCGTGGTTGACCAATTGAAGGTCTGAAGGTACCAAATCACTTTGCAATTAAGTGCTGATTTGATGATCAACTCAATAGCTCAAACCCTAATGATTTTACACTAGAATCCAAGGGTTGGATGAGACAAATAGTCTGAAGACCGTTTGGAGGTCACCCAAGACCATTTGGAGGTCTAGGGTTAAGTATGGTTAAGCAATTGAAGATCCAAAGATACTAAGTTGGAGTGTAATCAATTGCTGATTTGGAGATCAATCCAATGATCCAAACCCTAATTGGTTGACTTGGATTTTGATGATGTCATGGGAAAACGGTCTCAAGACCATTTGGAGGTCATCCAAACGACCTCAAGACTGTTTGGGCTCAGGTCATGTTCAATTTGGATGATGGTTCAATGGTTTCAAAGTAACCAATCATGCATTGATTAGTGTTGAAGAATTATTGATTTCAAACCCTAATTCAATTGATTCAAGCCCTAATTGATAATCAATTGAGGGTCAAATCAGTTGAAGGTTGACCTATTAAAATCAATTGAAGAATGAGGATAGGTCCAATTGATGATTGGATCCATGAATTCAATGATTGAAGGAATCAACATTGGAAATCCTTATCCAATTCAATTGGTTGAGACCATATTTGATCCATGTGATTTTGAGGAGGTTTGGACCAAACAATCCCAAGACCGTTTGAGTCCAAATGGTCTCAAGACCATTTGGGACCAAACAATCCCAAACAGTTTGTGCCCATGCGGTTTCAAAAGTCAAACTTGGGCCCAAACGGTTTCAAAAGCCAATGAATTTCCGTATTCAATCCTTAAGCAAACATGCTATATGGCTGATTTCATTTTACAATCACACTTATGCCCTGAGGAGATGAGGTATACCGCTCATACTCCAACCGACCACTGTGAAGTTGAATCGGTACCATACATAGGTCAATGGAAGATCCGGAATCCAAGACCTCAACTTTCTCGGTCAGTACGAGATAACATGCATGACATCTTGTGTAACGACAGTCGCCAAACCGATAGACAAATCGTTACTAATTAAGTGGAATTTAAACATAAACTGCAGATTAACAAAAATCACTAAAAATTAAAACCAATTTGCAAAGAGATCCATTTCTAGGAAAACTCTTTAAGGCAGAACCAAAATTTTATATACATCATTGCTCACATTGTACATACACTTTACCATCTCTTCTCGAGGATAACATATAACAGTTTCTTTACCAAACTATACATGAGCAACATAAAACCTCGAGGCGTGTAAACCAAAATCTCTTATTGATCATAAAACCAGTACGAACCAACTCCAAGGACCTGAGAGTACAGAGACGACACATAGGACTCATATCTACAAGACATGACAGACATTACACTCAACCTGAGCTGTCACTGCTGCCTCAGTTGTTGTTCTTCCTCTGCAAAAAGGTCTTCACCTCCTCGTGCATGTCCACCTAAAAATTTGGGCCCCACGGGGGTGAGACAATTGAAATTTTCCCCAGCGAGAGATATAACTCTCCGCCGACCATATTATTATCACAGTTAATCATTTATAAACTGAGCAGAGGTTCTTATTATATTAACAGGAAGGATTAATCACTGTATGAACAGAATGAAGTAGTCTCCTTTCTTAAGGAGAACATTGCATCTACCCATGGTAGAATTAATAATTAACTACCTGCTTTGCCAGGAATGTAAAGAAACATAAATAACACAGATATGAATAACATCGATGAACTACAGTTATATAAAAGAAATGTAACATTAGCCAATGAATTTCCGTATTCAATCCTTAAGCAAACATGCTATACGGCTGATTTCATTTTACAATTACACTTATGCCCTGAGGAGATGAGGTATACCGCTCATACTCCAACTGACCACTGCGAAGTTGAATCTGTACCATACATAGGTCAATGGAAGATCCGGAATCCAAGACCTCAACTTTTTCAGTCAGTACGAGATAACATGCAGGACATCTTGTGTAACGACAGTCGCCAAACCGATAGACAAATCGTTACTAATTAAGCGGAATTTAAACATAAACTGCAGATTAACAAAAATCACTAAAAATTAAAACCAATTTGCAAAGAGATCCATTTCTAGGAAAACTCTTTAAGGCAGAACCAAAACTTTATATACATCATTGCTCACATTGTACATACACTTTACCATCTCTTCTCGAGGATAACATATAACAGTTTCTTTACCAAACTATACATGAGCAACATAAAACCTCGAGGCGTGTAAACCAAAATCTCTTATTGATCATAAAACCAGTACGAACCAACTCCAAGGACCTGAGAGTACAGAGACGACACATAGGACTCATATCTACAAGACATGACAGACATTACACTCAACCTGAGCAGTCACTGCTGCCTCAGTTGTTGTTCTTCCTCTGCAAAAAGGTCTTCACCTCCTCATACACGTCCACCTAAAAATTTGGGCCCCACGGGGGTGAGACAATTGAAAATTGCCCCAGCGAGAGATATAACTCTCCGCCGACCATATTATTATCATAGTTAATCATTTATAAACTGAGCAGAGGTTCTGATTATATTAACAGGCAGGATTAATCACTGTATGAACAGAATGAAGTAGTCTCCTTTCTTAAGGAAAACATTGCATCTACCCATGGTAGAATTAATAATTAACTACCTGCTTTGCCAGGAATGTAAAGAAACATAAATCACATCTATCCACTAAGGATGCATAAAAGAAATGTAACATCAGCCAATTGATTTCCGTATTTAAGAAAACATTCTAGGCGGCTGATTACATTTTACAATCACACTTAAGCCCTGAGGAGATGAGGTATACCGCTCATCTCCAACCGACCATTGCAAAGTCGAAATCGGTACCATACAAGGAAGGTCAATGGCAGATCCGGATGCCAAGACCTCACCCGTATCGACCAGTCTGAGACCACAGGTAGGACATCTCGTGTCACTGCTAAATAGCTTTCCAGGGTATACTGGCAACTTCGCTATGTAGAGCTACAACGTCAACTACACTCTCTTCGGGAAAGAAAGATCTCGTGTTTATCTAACATCCATCCCGACCTTCATCTTCGGGAGATTCGTGATACATCCATCCCGACACATATAATGAAGGATTGAGAGATCTCGTGTTTATCTCACGTCAATCCAACATTAGGGCGTACGGATATTTTCGCCCATCACCCCCGCATATTCAAAAATATGCGGTCTCCGGGTTATGCCGCGGAGCAACCCGTTTCACCATTCAGGGAGGGACCTGGCGCCGAATGGATCTATGGTCAGGGCACTACATGATAAAAGTCCACTTGATTAATTAAGTGCATTACCATATTCTTTTAGCATCAGTCAAGTTTTCACACAAGAATTATTATGACAATGCTACAAAGAAATGTGTAATACATTTATCACATTCTTTTCATATCTATAAATCACATGATACTTGGGATCTCAGTCCCTTTCACGTTACTGGGAATTCATCACATAACATTGTTACCTCTGTAACTGGTAACCATTACCTCTAGGTCCTTAGACCAAGGTATTCATTTCACTTGTTGTACAAGTATTCTCATGGCTCACAAGGCCATTCACATCTTGTCACCTCTCACTATGCAACAACTTATTCACATGGATCACAAGGCCATTCACATCTTGTCACCTCTCACTAGGCAACAACTTATTCACATGGCTCACAAGGCCATTCATATCTTGTCACCTCTCACTAGGCAACAACTTATTCACATGGCTCACAAGGCCATTCACATCTTGTCACCTCTCACTAGGCAACAACTTATTCACATGTTACTTGTTATGTAAGTATTTAACATGCCTTACAAGACTTATGCAATAAGAGAAATACAACCTTCCCATCATTAGGGTTAGGGTTTTCCCTTTCTTATCGATTAGGGTTTCTCTTACATATCATTACCCTTCATTAGGGTTAGGGTTCTCCATTATTAACCATTTAGGTTTTCAAGATCATATTATCAATGATCAAACCCTAATTCATTGCTCCACACATCTAGGAGCAAACATTGATATCATAAGTATTCAATCATACTTATTTATTCTCATCATTTATCATTAAATGATTATTAATACAAGGTATGAGTTCCTCTCTCATTCTTACCAGGATATGATTACATCATACTTTATTAACTCGGCTTAACCCTTTCTCAAGGTATGTTAGCCTACACTTATCAAAGTGCATTAAACTCATTACATTTCAATGTAACACTTGGCATGACACAATTCATGTGTTACTCATCCAAGTATATTGGATTTAAGGTGCATCAACCTTGAAGTGTTGGATGTGATACCTATCATGTCTTGATATATCACTTCCCTCATCACTTTTAACATACTTAAGTTCATCAACTTATCTTGTATTAGGGTATGTCCCATCCTAATACTTTATGCACTAGCTCATCACATTTATCATGTAATGTATTGGTCATAAGTCACACAATTGAATTATTCAACCATCATTAATGATATGAACTCATCTCGAGTTAAGGCATTATTGATATAGGATTAACCATTATCAACCACTCTAGGTGTTTCACCTATCAAGGTATTATCCACACCATTACTTGGTGTTACACTCATCACTCCTAAGAGTGTGTTTCCCTTACCTTTACAAGGTGTATAGGGTTAAATTATGTGCATATGTTCACCATATCGGATTGTAGGTGTATAGACACTCACCATATCGGGATAGGATTTTCACTTGTCTCCATATCGGGCATGAGGTACCTTCTTGACCTCATATCGGGCACAATATATATGTATGTGTCACCCATGATACTTATGATGTATCAACCTATCACCATGTCGGGCTAGAAGTACATTCAATCACCCTATCGGGCTAGTCACCATCTAGGGTTAGCCATGACGGGTTGGGGTTTGCCATATCGGGCTCAACCCAATATACAAGTCAATTGGAGTGTAGGGCACCAAACCATATCGGGCTACATCATCAAACATTAGGTTGAAACACCCATGTCGGGTTAGGGTTGATTGTGTCGGGCACATGGCATATACATGTGTCGCCCATGATACTTAAGAGGTATCAACTTATCACCATATCGGGCTATCATATTGTCTAGGGTTGTGTATCGTGCAACCCTATCGTTCAACCCTATCGTGCAACCCTGTCGTTCAACCCTATTGTGCAACCCTATTGTGCATCCATGTCATGCATCCATGTTGTGCATCCATGTCATGCAATAATACTTGTTACTCTTCTCTTATATCGGGTTACCCAAATTAGGGTTTCATGTCAACTTATAAGTATTCATTCAATCTTGTATCGTGTATGGAGTCTATACTTGACTCCCTATCGTGCAAGAGGTGTATACTACACCCCCATATCGTGAAACAAGGTTTACAAACCTATTCATATCATTTTAGTGAAATAGGTGCATCATCATATCGGGTTAGAGGTGCTTGCTTATGTGCATGCACCCGATATCACTTTTATAAGGTGATATCATCATCTTCAAGCTCTAGACCTTTGCTATAACTGATATAATTCATGGTAACAGGTCTAAGAAACTACTAGAACTCATAATTTCATCAACTATTTCAGGAAATTTTAGTATTAAAAGTATTTCACTAATTATAACAATTTAGGTGAAGAATAATAACATGGTTGAGTTCAAGTTATATAACCCGCCTTAAGAACCACTTCAAAGCTTCAAGCTCCAAAGCTCCATGTTCCTAAGGTTGAAGATGACTTTATCAAAGTTACAAGGCTCGTTCACAACTCCTTCATATACAAGTAATCACCATGGATAAGCAATTGGTGAAGAAGAAAAGAAAGGTAGATCATAACCCTAATTCCATGCTTCAATTCAAGCTTGAAGACAACTATTTCTTACCTTAGGGTTAATTTTTGAGTTCCTTGGCTCCTTGGCCGACACCCCACCACTCTTGGGCGATATGGGCTTCCTCTTGTCCGACACAACCTTGCTTGTGGCTGATACCCCCTCACTTGTGGCCAAAATCACTTCAATTGACCGATATCAACTTGCTATGGACAATATCAACATGGTATGGCTGATACACTTGCTATGGCCGATACCCAAGGCCTATGCACGATACCCTTGTGCCCTTGCACGATATGCCAACCCTCTTGCACTATATGGCACTCACTTTCATGATCTGGCACTCACTTGCATGATATGGCACTCAACTCTTCACCCTATTGGCCGATATCACCTTATATGGCCAATTTCACCTACTTGGCCGATATGCTTTTGCTATGGGCAATATCCAATGGCCTATGCACGATACCCTTGCTTTCCTGCACGATACAAGAGCCCCATGAACGATACCACAAGGTAGGAGGGTGGTAAGGTTCGAAAAATTTCACTTAAGGGTGAAACTAGGGATATATATACTTGTTGATCATGAAGAAAGGCAAAAATGAGGTGTCAACATTTTGAGCTAGTAGGTGCCACGTGTCATGCATGGGTGACACGTGTCCATGCATGCATCAACATTTATATTGACATGCAAAAAGGTTGAGGATCATCTAAATATGCAAATTCGTCAATTGCTTATCCATTTGGATAAGTCATCTAGGTTTAATCACTATTTTAAGTCAAGCCGATACACTTTTTCTAAGGAAACATGTTGGCCGTCACACCTCACCTCCTTGAGGTTCTTTGCACGATATGGACTTTTCCAAGATTTCACAAAACGATATGGGACACCTCCTTGGGCTCCATGGCTGATAGGCACTCATATATAAGCTTTTCAACTTGATACAACTCAAGTTAAGCTTCCAAATTCAACCCTTTTTTCTTGGTCATTTCATCACCAATAGTATCATCATTCATAATTGATCCAAACATGGTGTCTCATTCATTCTCTCTCCTATAAATGATACACAGAGGAAGTAGGGACATTCTAGAGGTGGTAATTTGCATATCAACCCCACATTTTGGGTAAATTACAATTTGTACCAAAATTGGCACACAATGCTCCAGCATTGTTCAAACAAGTTCAAATTTGGAATTTAGGCTTTCCACAAGCCACCACTTAGCATAATACTCTCTCTTATGATGATAAAACATATAAGTCACATTCAAAATGTGACATTTTGCATTATAGCCCCTCAACTTGGGCAAATTGCACTTTGGTCCAAAACAAAGGAAAAATGCTCAAGCAGCATTCAATCGGGACCAAACTTGAAACATGAGTGCGTCACATGATAACAAAGCACCTTAGAGGATTATATTAAAGTTCTAATAAACTTTATTAGACAAAACAAATAGGGTTACCTCTTAACCCAGGTCAAGGTCGTTACATCTTGTGTCTCTGCTAGATAGCTTTCCAGGGTATACTGGCAACATTGCTATTAGAGTTATAGCCCTTAGCATATAGTCTCTTCAGGATATGGCCCATAGCCAATGCCTGGTATTATATTGTGGAGTCATGGCCCGTAGCCATACTCTTATTGGGGTATGGTCCGTAACCAATCCCGTACATAGGACATAGCCCGTAGCCATTCCTATGGGGCATAAGGATATGTTTGCCCAATTACCCCCACATATTCAAAAATATGCGTTCCGGGTTTTGCCGCGGAGCACCCGTTTCACCATCACCTATTCCTAACGATGATGGATCTATGTTCAGGGCTTCTACATGAAAAGACTTCACTTGATTAATTAAGTACATTTTCATATTCTTTTAGCATCAGCCAATTTCTCAAACAAGACTTATTACAACAATGCTATAAAGAGACATGTACTACTTTCATCAGATACTTATCAATCTTTCAAAGAACTTGGGAACTCAGTCCCTCATTTCAAAACTGGGAATTCTCATCCCTTCACATTCTCATCACCATAATCATATGGTTCTGGGTATTCAAACCCTTAACTCATCATTGAGCATTATTACCACTTTTTCAGGTAACTATCACCTTCGGGTCATTTGACCAAGGTAAATATGATGCTTATTACATGAGCATCTCTCATGGCACTTAAGGACCATTACTTCTCTTATTACCTCATACTAGGAAATAAGGTATAGCATGGCACATAAGGCCCAATAAACAATTTCAATACATAAAATGGCATAGCTCATACCTGGCTATGTTCATCGTCACATCATACTCGCATGGTTAGTATAGATGATAATACATCATTTTCATATCAGCACCATGCAAAATAATATATAACATCATTATTCAAGGGTAACACCACTATTCCCTTACCAGGGTTAGGGTTTCCCATTTCTCATTAATTAGGATTTCATGATCACATTATCTGTCCAACCCTTAATTCATTATTCCATGCCTCTGGGGCATTCAAGGATATCATATTTGATTATTCCAGGACATTACTTTCATCATATAGCATTAATGATCATCAACTCAAGGTATGAGTTCATTTCTCATCCTCATCAACGTATGACTATATCCTACTCATCATTTGGGCTTAACCCCATTCTCAAGGTACATTAATTAACACTCATCAAAGTGCAACAACTCATTACATTTCATTGTAATAGTTGCATAACACACTTCATATGTTTCTTACCCAATTACATTGGATTTGGAGTATATCAAGGTATATAAACCCTGGAGTGTTGAATGTGATAACTATCATATCTTGATGTATCACTTTCTCATCATTTCATACTCTCTTGAGTTAACCAACTTATCTTGTATTAAGGTATTTCCCTCTGAATACATTCCATCACTAAACTCTCACCTTTAGCATATAATACATAGGCCACACATTAGAATTGTCCAACTATCTTTAATGATATGGACTTGTCTAATGATAAAGACATTGCTTACAATTAGGTTGCATATAATCAACCACATGAAATGTTTCACCTTTATAAGGTCATTCCTTCTATATCATCATTAGGGTTTCCTTATACCCTTACTTAAAATTAGGATTATGATTCATTGTCATATTGCCCAGAATTAGGGCTTTATATATTATGACTTCACATTGGAGTCTCATATTCCTTCACCTTCCTAGGGCCTCTCATCACAACATAGTATTAGTTCATCATGTGGTGTTAATTCTTAGTCAGGGTCTCACATGGAATCACCCTCAACTAGGGTTTCACATGGAATCACCCTCAACTAGGGTTTCACATGGAATCACCCTCAACTAGGGTTTCACATGGATTCACCCTCAACTTAGGGTTTCTCATGGATTCACCCTCAATTAGGGTTTCACATGGAATCACCCTCAACTAGGGTTTTACATGTCATTACATGACATCACCCTAAGTTTGATTCTCATATCACATCATCACATCAATGTTCCATATACCTCATTCTAACTTAGGGTTTCTCATAACATAACCCTAGAATAGGATTTTACATGGAATCATCCTTAACTAGGATTTCCACCATAGTCACCCACAGTTTGGGTCTACAATTCATCTCCATTAGTATTTCATTCAATTATCCATAATTAGATATTCACTATTCATCCCAATTAGGGATTTACATCTTATTTCCATAAATTGGAGTTTCACACATAATTACCCTGGATTAGGGTTACATCCTTACCCTGAATTAGGGTTATATTTAGAATTTCCCTCAATTAGGGTTAGAACTTCAATAGCCCTATTAATTAGGGTTTATGTACGTGATTAGGGTTTCATGATCTCTCTACTTAAGGACCATACCCTTAATCACCACATGAATCATATTCATGTTATGAATTCATGCTAACATCCTCTCAACTTGATTAGGTCATATCATCCCTTCAATCAAGTACATACAACTATGAATGACATAGTGTACCAAGTCATTGATCCTATCTCAATTAGGGTTCATCCCTTAATTGGCACTATTCACTTAGGTACTATTAGGGTTTCAACCTTTGTACCTTCATTGATTATCATTACTAATCATCATTGGATCAATGGATCATTCATCATTTTAATTCTCAAGAGATTCAATCACATTGGACCTCAATTTCATAAGGTATCCAATTGGATTGATCAATTGAATCTTCAATTACAATAGGTGTCCAAGTGGATTAACCTATTGACTCCTCAATCAACCTTGACTACTTGAGCCCCAAACGGTCTTGGTCTTTCAAAGTTCAAACGGTTTGAAACCGTTTGGTAACGGTGCACACTCAAGACCATTTGTTAAAGTAGTAGGTGAAGACCGTTTTCCCAAGTTTGACTTTTGAAACCACATGGGCACAAACGGTTTGGGATCGTTTGGTCCCAAACGGTCTTGAGACCGTTTGGACTCAAACGGTCTTGGGATTGTTTGGTCCAAACCTCCTCAAAACCGCATGGACCAAATATGGTCCATTTTCGGGATGAGGGGGAAGAGGCGGCCACATTTTCGGGATTAAATGGATTTTTGCAAAGTACATTCTCTCTCATTGAATTTTTTTATAAAAGAACCTTTTACAAGCCAAATGGAAGGCTTTTTCGACCCCACTTCTTCTTTTGGCTTACAAAACCGAACAAGAGAGCTAAGAACAGCAGGGAGCACGTTCCCAACCTGTTGGTAAGCCTTTGACCTTTGTTCTTCATGATTTCATGGTGAGAATCATAAAACAATATATGATTCCTTCATTTCTTCACTCCATCTTCAACCCTGGCCGATCCTTTCACTCCAAAAGCTTGAGCAACGACCTTGGGAGGTTGCTAGAGCTTCAATCACCATTGGAGCCGTGAATATTGGAGCTTGGGATCAGATTTGAAGGTGGGTTTTATAACTTGAACCCTTCTACATTGTTATTTAACTATCAATCTTGCAATTTCGTCGATTTCTTCATCTTTTTGGTTAGTTGCTTGTTGTAATGGGTAAATCCATGAAATCATATGCAGTAGGAGTTGCAGGGACGAAGGTAGATGATGATGACATCATATTGGACACTTTTCCCAAAGAAATCTTGTTCCAAACGGTTTCAACATGTTTGCCCATTCAGTTTCACCAAACCGTTTGAGAGCAAATAGTTTGAGACCGTTTGAGAGCAAACAGTTTCAAAACCATTTGAAAGAGTTGACCAAGGGTTGAATGTTTTAGAATCCTGTTCCTAATTATTTTGGTTGATAACTCACCAAATTTGATGGATTAATTCCAAAGGAATCATGAGTTGAAGGCTAATCAATTAGGCAAACCCTAATTGGATTAAGTGCTGATTTTCAACTTGATTGATTTGACTTTTTGGGTTATTTAGCCCAAACGGTTTCAAAACCATTTGGGAATCACCCAAACGGTCTCAAGACCGTTTGGAGGTCAACCAATACCTTTTTTAGGTCCAGGGTTGAGTATGGTTAAGTATTTGAAGATTCAAACATATGGTATAAACCCTAATCGGCTAAGTGCTGATTTTGCAATTGAATGAGTTGATACTTTGGGTTGATTGGCCCAAACGGTTTCAAAACCATTTGGGGATCATCCAAACGGTCTCCAGACCGTTTGGGGATCACCCAAGACCGTTTGGAGGTCTAGGGTTAATAATGGTTGACCAATTGAAGGTCTGAAGGTACCAAATCACTTTGCAATTAAGTGCTGATTTGATGATCAACTCAATAGCTCAAACCCTAATGATTTTTCACTAGAATCCAAGGGTGGGATGATACAAACGGTCTCAAGACCGTTTGGAACTCATCCAAATGGTCTCAAGACTGTTTGGAGGTCACCCAAGACCGTTTGGAGGTCTAGGGTTAAGTATGGTTAAGCAATTGAAGATCCAAAGATACTAAGTTGGAGTGTAATCAATTGCTGATTTGGAGATCAATCCAATGATCCAAACCCTAATTGGTTGACTTGGATTTTGATGATGTCATGGGAAAACGGTCTCAAGACCGTTTTGAGGTCATCCAAATGACCTCAAGACCGTTTGGGCTCAGGTCATGTTCAATTTGGATGATGGTTCAATGGTTTCAAAGTAACTAATCATGCATTGATTAGTGTTGAAGAATTATCGATTTCAAACCCTAATTCAATTGATTCAAGCCCTAATTGATAATCAATTGAAGGTCAATTGAGGTTCAAATCATTTGAAGGTTGACCTATTGAACTCAATTGAAGAATGAGGATAGGTCCAATTGATGATTGGTTCCATGAATTCAATGATTGAAGGAATCAACATTGGAAATCCTAATCCAATTCAGTTGGTTGAGACCATATTTGAGGAGGTTTGGACCAAATGGTCTCAAGACCGTTTGAGTCCAAACGGTCTCAAGACCGTTTGAGTCCAAACAATCTCAAGACCGTTTGGGACCAAATGATCCCAAACCGTTTGTGCCCATGCAGTTTCAAAAGTCAAACTTGGGCAAACAGTCTTCACCTACTACTTTAGCAAACGGTCTTGAGTGTGCACCATTACCAAATGGTTTCAAACCGTTTGAACTTTGAAAGACAAAGACCGTTTGGGGCTCAAGTAGTCAAGGTTGATTGAGGAGTCAATGGGTTAATCCACTTGGACACCTATTGTAATTGAAGATTCAATTGATCAATCCAATTGGATACCTTATGAAATTGAGGTCCAATGTGATTGAATCTCTTGAGAATTAAAATGATAATGATCCATTGATCCAATGATGATTAGTAATGATAATCAATGAAGGTAAAAAGGTTGAAACCCTAATATTACCTAAGTGAATAGTGCAAATTAAGGGATGAACCCTAATTGAGATAGGATCAATGACTTGGTACACTATGTCATTCATAGTTGTATGTACTTGATTGAAGGGATGATATGACCTAATCAAGTTGAGAGGATGTTAGCATGAATTCATAACATGAATATGATTCATGTGGTGATTAATGGTATGATCCTTAAGTAGAGAGATCATGACACCCCAATCATGTACATAAATGCTAATTAACAGGGCTATTGAAGTTCTAACCCTAATTGAGGGCAATTCTAAATGTAACCCTAATCCAGGGTAAGGATGTAACCCTAATCCAGGGTAATTATGTGTGAAAATCCAATTTATGGAAATAAGATGTAAATCCCTAATTGGGATGAATAGTGAATCTATAATTATGGATAATTGAATGAAATCCTAATGGAGATGAATTGTAGACCCAAACTGTGGGTGACTATGGTGGAAATCCTAGTTAAGGATGATTCCATGTAAAATCCTATTCTAGGGTTATCTTATGAGAAACCCTAAGTTAGAATGAGATATATGGAACATTGATGTGATGATGTGATATGAGAATCAAACCTAGGGTGATGTCATGTAATGACATGTAAAACCCTAGTTGAGGGTGATTCCATGTGAAACCCTAATTGAGGGTGAATCCATGAGAAACCCTAAGTTGAGGGTGAATCCATGTGAAACCCTAGTTGAGGGTGATTCCATGTGAAACCCTAGTTG
Organism: Alisma plantago-aquatica; assembly: GCA_963693085.1. NCBI lineage: Eukaryota > Viridiplantae > Streptophyta > Magnoliopsida > Alismatales > Alismataceae > Alisma > Alisma plantago-aquatica. The sequence continues at coordinate 714,338,812 of OY856412.1, read as the reverse complement.
AGGGTGATTCCATGTGAAACCCTAGTTGAGGGTGATTCCATGTGAGACCCTGACTAAGAATTAACACCACATGATGAACTAATACTATGTTGTGATGAGAGGCCATAAGAAGGGTGAAGGAATATGAGACTCTAATGTGAAGTCATAATATATAAAGCCCTAATCCTGGGCAATATGATAATGAATCATAATCCTAATTTTAAGTAAGGGTATAAGGAAAACCTAATGATGAGATAGAAGGAATGACCTTATAAAGGTGAAACATTTCATGTGGTTGATTATATGCAACCTAATTGAAAGCAATGTCTTTATCATTAGACAAGTCCATATCATTAAAGATAGTTGGACAATTCTAATGTGTGGCCTATGTATTATATGCTAAAGGTGAGAGTTTAGTGATGGAATGTATTAAGAGGGAAATACCTTAATACAAGATAAGTTGGTTAACTCAAGAGAGTCTGAAATGATGAGAAAGTGATACATCAAGATATGATAGTTATCACATTCATCACTCCAGGGTTTGTATACCTTGATATACTCCAAATCCAATGTAATTGGGTAAGAAACATATGAAGTGTGTTATGAAACTATTACAATGAAATGTAATGAGTTGTTGCACTTTGATGAGTGTTAATTAATGTACCTTGAGAATGGGGTTAAGCCCAAATGATGAGTATGATATAGTCATACCTTGATGAGGATGAGAAATGAACTCATACTTTGAGTTGATGATCATTAATGCTATATGATGAAAGTAATGTTCTAGAATAATCAAATATGATATCCTTGAATGCCCCAGAGGCATGGAATAATGAACTAAGGGTTGGACAGATAATGTGATCATGAAATCCTAATTAATGAGAAATGGGAAACCCTGACCCTGGTAAGGGAATAGTGGTGTTACCCTTGAATAATGATGTTATATATTGTTTTGCATGGTGCTGATATGAAAATGATGTATTATCATCTGTACTAACCAAGCAGGTATGATGTGATGATGAACATAGCCAGGTATGAGCTATGCCATTTTATGTATTGAAATTGTTTATTGGGCCTTATGTGCCATGCTATACCTTATTGCCTAGTATGAGGTAATAAGAGAATTAATGGGCCTTAAGTGCCAAGAGAGATGCTCATGTAATAAGCATCATATTTACCTTGGTCAGATGACCTGAAGGTGATAGTTACCTGAAAAAGTGGTAATAATGCTCAATGATGAGTTAAGGGTTTGAATACCCAGAACCATATGATTATGGTGATGAGAATGTGAAGGGATGAGAATTCCTAGTTTTGAAATGAGGGACTGAGTTCCCAAGTTCTTTGAAAGACTGATAAGTATCTGATGAAAGTAGTACATGTCTCTTTATAGCATTGTTGTAATAAGTCTTGTTTGAGAAATTGGCTGATGCTAAAAGAATATGAAACTGTACTTAATTAATCAAGTGAAATCTTTTCATGTAGAAGCCCTGACCATAGATCCATCATCGTTAGGAACAGGTGATGGTGAAATGGGTGCTCCGCGGCAAAACCCAGAATGCATATTTTTGAATATGTGGGGGTAATTGGGCAAACATATTCTTATGCCCCATAGGAATGGCTACGGGCTATGTCCTATGTACAGGATTGGTTACGGACCATACCCCAATAAGAGTATGGCTACGGGCCATGACTCCACAATATAATACCAGGCATTGGCTAAAGGCCATATCCTGAAGAGAGTATATGCTACGGGCTATAAATCTAATAGCAATGTTGTCAGTATACCCTGGAAAGCTATCTAGCAGAGACACAAGATGTCCTGCATGTTATCTCGTACTGACTGAGAAAGTTGAGGTCTTGGATTCCGGCTCTTCCATTGACCTATGTATGGTACCGATTCAACTTCACAGTGGTCGGTTGGAGTATGAGTGGTATACCTCATCTCCTCAGGGCATAAGTGTGATTGTAAAATGAAATCAACCGTATAGCATGTTTGCTTAAGGATTGAATATGGAAATTCATTGGCTGATGTTACATTTCTTTTATATAATTGTAGTTCATTGATGTTATTCATATCTGTGTGTATACCTTACAAGTAGATGGATGAACTATGATTCTACCATGTGTAGATGCAATGTTCTCCTTGGGAAAGGAGATTACTTCACTTTGTTCATACAAGTGACTTACCTACTGTTGATTAAATATATATAAATCCTTCTGCTCAGTTTATTTTAATAAACTGCTATAACAATGTTTTGGCGGAGAGTTATATCTCCCGCTGGGGCAATTTGCAATTGTCTCACCCCCGTGGGATCCAACTTTTTAGGTGGACCCGGACAAAGAAGCAGAATCACATTGTAGGGAATAGATAGCAACAGTGACAGTAAGGACAACAGTAATATCTCAGGTGGAGATACTGCCTGTCAAGTTATGTAGTTAGAAAGTCCTATGTGTCGTCTCTGTACTCTCAGGTCCTTGGAGTTTTTAGTCAGTATTTTTGGTGAATCTATTTGAGGTTTTGGCTTGATGCCTCGAGATTCAGATACTGTCTGTATATAATGTTTATAAGATAGTTGATGATGTAGCCTCTGAAAAGAGATGGTACATGTTATGTACATTTGAACCAGAATGTAAATGTTATACAGTGATTCTTGATGGGAAAGATTTCCTATATATGGATCTCTTTGTAAAAAATTTTAATTTTCAGTGATTTTTAGTAATCTGCTGCAAATAATTCGCTTCCGCTTAAGTTAATCTTGTTTTTGTGAGTTGGATGCTACAGGTAATAGTGGGCATTGTAGTATCCCTCTTTGAGCTAGTGAATGTGCACTTTCTGGTGCCAGTCAACTTCTTTTCGCATAAGTATCCTATGATACTTTTCTTGCAACAAGATAACTTTAATTTTGTTAGTAACTGACAGTATTGAGTTAGCATCTACCTGACTTCTGTCGAGTTGTTGTAGGACGATCTACTTCTTTTTATTCTTCTTTTTATGTTGTTGTGCCACCCAAGTTAGAGCCGTAGCTTGGAATGGTGGAAGGGCTTCGAAAAATGAGAGTTCATTATTCCATTGTGGTAGGAGCTCCGATTTGAATTTTGGCGTTAGGTTCCAACTTGCCTTGGAGCGGAAGTTGTTCTTGGCCTTTCTTTGGGTACCATTGTTACTGATGAGAATGAGGTTGTGGTTAGAATACAGTTGAGAGAGGACCGATACCGTGAACCCACCCTCCACAGTGAGCCAAGTGTCATTTGCAATCACTCGATCCAACCTTTCACGAACATGAAGTCTTTTAAAGGTGAAGAAGTGGCCCTTCACCCTTATGTTAGCCAAACCAGTGCTCGATAGTGTGTCTATGAATAGGAGAGATGCTCTTTTGTCAAAGTATCTACTTCCTTTCTTTTCAGTTGGGTTCAATATAATGTTGAAATCTCCCACCACAACACCCAGGAATTCTATATATGGTGAGAGATCTCGAGTAGCCTCTTCCAAAGCAAGGGTCTCTGACTTGGATTAGGGCTACCATACACAACGGTTAGGAACCACTTGCGTTTCATGTTGTAGTGAATCAGCCATCCATGATTAATTATAATTTCTACATCACAGTGAGCGGAGTCCCATAGAATCCATATGCCGCCTGAAAACCCTATAGCTCACACGTGATGAGAGGAGGAGTATCCTAGTTTCTGGACGATGTCAAGTGCAATGGAGATGCTGCACCTTGTTTCCACTAGAGCTAGGATATGAAGTTTTTACATAGTCTTATACTCTTTTAGAAGCCGAATCTTATCATCCGATTTGGCTCCTTGAACATTCCAATAGAGAATGTTCACCATTGATAAATCATGGTATTAGTTGATCGTAGCCACAAGCCCTGCTTGGCTGCTCTCGTTGTCTTAGTCATCCTCCATAGACTTGTTCTCATCAAATTATAGGATCCTCCTTGCCTCCTTGGTGCTATTGGCGTGTGCAAGGATATGTGCACACCCTTTTTCTGTTCTCTCCCTGGGCTGGTCTGCAAGGGCTGGTAAAAAACCTACCAAATGGGTAGACGAATGCCATCGATTCCATTCCCATTGTCTCCCCACTTGAATACTGGAGTGTTGAGTTCCATGCCACGGACGTTGCTACTGAATTGGAATGGTAATCTGTCCCCTCAGCCTTCTGACATCTAATCATCATCAAGGACCACTGATGTATCTTGTTAGTCTTGAGGAGATTGGTTAGGTTGAACTTTATCAGGTGCTGATTGACTTTGGGTAGTTGGATGCTTTTTTGTGCCTTTCTTTTTGTTCTTTCGGTTTGTCACTACCTCCCATTCTTCCTCTGTTTTCTTTCCAGAGGCTTGGGTCGCGGGTGTGGCATTTGGCTGGGCAGTAGTATTATCTTTGGCTTGCTGTGTGACCTTCTTACTAGCCTACTTACATTAAGGTTTCTTGGCATGGGTCGCCTGGGAGTAAGGCGTAGTAATTACTACATGCTGGGCTATGGATGACGATGCTCCCGACATTGTGAAAGATGGAATGAAGGCAAAGTCTTTATCAGCATGACCTACACATCCACATCTCATACATATAGTAGGCATATTTTCATATTCAACACATAATTTCTCACCATTTATCACGACTACATGCAAGAATGGTTTATAGGTATCCACCTCAACCACAACTCATGCAAATTTTACCCTTGATCCAGTTGTAGTCGTGCCATAAATCTTGATCGTCTTGCTTATTAGATCACCGATGCTCGACAGTAGCTGATTCTGGAAGAGGTGAATTGGGAGATCAGGTACCCTAGTCCAAACCACTAATTTGTGTGGGATAGGGTTTGAGGGTCTGAAGCCTGACGTCCATGACTACACCAAGAGATAATTGCCAAAAATTGTCCAGGGGCCATCAATCATAGCTTTGATGAAGTTGGTTTGATTCACAAGCTGGATGATATAGTAGCCAAGCTACAAATCAATGGCTCTTAACATTTTAGTAGGGCTCCAAAGGGCCTAAAGTCTGTTGACTAATGCCTGGAAGCCGATATTGATGCCAATGACCTTGGCGATCACTACATGTTTCCAAGGTTCTAGGAGCAGTTGTATGTTAGAAGAATCCACATTGATGGCAGGAATGGCTCCACTTCGATCAACGACGATATCCTCAGGCTTCAATGTATCTGGGGATACACGTTTCATGGCTAGAGTCACCTTGGGGTCCGCTCCAATGACTGTAGCGGTGTATAAGTGATTGGGTTTATTGCCAGGATTACCGAGGTCCATTGACTCTGCACCTGATCCTTCGTTCGTCCTTGTTGAGGACGCCTCATTAGAACGGTTCCCATGGTTCAAATTGTTGCTTGTTAGTGTGTGTTGCATATATAGTGGTGTTCCTCAAAGGCAAGTGACCCCCGACCACCAGAGCGGCTGCCGCGAACGTGGCTGCCACCATCGCCTCTCCCAGCCAGGACCATCCAACTAGGGTTAAAGTCCAAACCTTGAGTATTTTCTGCACTTGGTTTGATATACTACAAATTACTTAAATTCAAATTAAAATCACCCACACCTCAATTGAAATATCCAACATTTAAAATCTAGAAGAGAAGTAGATACAAAGAAATTTGAAAAGAAACTCTAGAAATAGGATATGGGTAGGTACACTAGATATTTGAATTCCATATCACCAACAATATTTCTCTTTTCTTTCTCCCTCTACTTCTTTCACTCCCTCCTTATAAGGGATACATATTTAAATCCACATCCTATATTTTCCTTCCATATATTCAAAGTCTGCATCAAGTAAGCATTGATTATGTGTGAGTTTGTGAACAAGAACAAAAGAGGGGCAATTTGAGTTAGGGAGTACAAGGATATTCAGATATGGACTAACCAATTCAATTTTGATATGATTCATATCAAAATAGGTGTCTGGTTTCACTTTCACATGATTTAAAACCACTCAAATATGTAATGAGTAATATTAGTTTATTGAACAATATCCACTACTACTATTGGCAAATTCAATTATGCGATCAATGCATAGATTGAAGAGGTAATATGTTTTAGCATTTCTTTGGAATTCCAAGGTATAACCATTGACTTAATGATATGAGTTTCTTGTGTTGATATGAATGTTTGGTTCCATTGTACATGGATGAGTTGTCACTTAACTTATTGGGTGATATTTTAATATTCACATTAATGAAATTACAATATTGAATATTAGATCAAATGTATTAGATTTATAGGGTATTGTTGTGATGAATTATGTCCTCATTTAAAAGAAATATTAAAATTCAAAGTAAAATATGTTAAAAATAAAAAAAAACACTAATTCTACATGAAATTTTCTTGGTACACATTAACTTGGTAATCTATGAAAGTTATGAAAGCTAAATTCGCTAATAAGGAGTTTAAGTTATGTTAACATATATTCTTATACTGATGTACATGTGGGGACTAGTATTAAAACCTTAGAATAACAAAACCCTTATATTTATTTGGTTAAATTGTGATAATAATAATACATATAGTAAAAATTACAAATCTGAGGTATTAATGCAAAATGAAATCAATTAGTAGACGGTTAGTTACACAATTGGGTTTGCATGATCATAAATGAAAGACAGGTAAACTAGAATAAATAGTTGTTCCTTCACTAGTAAAAACCTAAATCCCTACTTGCAACCAATATTTCTAAGTTGTGACAAGTAAACCATGGCTAAATTAGTGGATTTGGTGAAAACTTAGTATATATAGAGTAAGACAAAAACAAATAAGAAAAATAAGCATTGTTTAGTAAATAGGGATGTTTCCCTCCCTTGGGTTACTCTATGTTCGTTTCTTACTTTTATACAAGTTATTTATTTCTTGATTATAAAGTGGTATTATGGTTAATATATTCAAAATTCTCAAGACAATTCATGATTTCATAATAATGAGGTACATGCAAGTCAAATTTGTTATTTGAATTAAATCTTTAAATAGAGCATGTTAGTGAATCCATGTGATGTAGAAACAATGAATTATTCTAGAAACAACGTACACCATGATATCAACTATTTAAGATAGGATATTTTCTTTATATTGGAAAAATAGCCATGCACTCTAGAAATGTAGATTACACGGTAGGAAAGATGGAGACAAAATTCTTCATACTATGATGATAAACCAATATTCTTAAAACATTATTATGAGGACAAACAATTATGAAGTTCTTTTCTAATCCAATTTAAGCTTGTCTTGAACATTATAGAGCCCCCTCTTGGTTTCAACTTGTGGAGTGGATTAGTGTATTCCCCTTACACCTGAGAGCTAAGAGGGATGAATATGTAATATCCATATCAAAATTAATGGAAATGACATGAAGGGTTAAGATTTTGAAGATAGAAGTTATATGTTATTGCACTTCCTACTCAACATTATTTACATATTTGTAATGTACCTTAGTCAACACTAGTAGGAACTTTCACCTCAAGGACCCTTTCAATTGATCCTAGTCATGTAGTCACATAAAAAAACCTCTCCCTATAAGATTAGTTGGTACCATTTACAATTCATTAAGCTTTAACTAGTATCCATGCCACCGAACTACTAGTTGTATTTCACAGAGCCTCTAAAACCAAACATAATAATCTCATTTGGACAAAGGCTGGAGAGCTAGTTTTTAGATCCTTATTTTACCTTAAGGATTGTATGGACATTGGGGTGACTTAGTGTCTTTTAGTTTTCTGGTATGGCAAGTGGGTCTAGGGGCTAATGAATTGCATAATCAGCTAAAGGTGAATACAAATTTTAACTATATAACTTAAGAAAGCTACTTAGAATTATGAATTCAATAAAGAGGGAGTGAACAATTTTAAAATAAGCACATATTTTTGATGTTTATTTGTACTTGAATGCACACGAGTAATATTTTATGTTTATTATTCTAAATTGTAATATCAAACATGATGATTAATTAATTATTTTTTTTGCTTAACATAAACTTTAATGTTAGAAATGCAATCACTTATACTCTATTCTAGTTAGTGTGGGTCATGTAAACATGTTTGTACAGTTCAACACTCATTGATCCATTGTTTGAAACCATTATAGAGCAACAATTTAAGAATAATCAATAAGCACAAGGAGTGATGGAGTTAAATATTCATACAATGACACCCACCTCATTTATTACTCCTAGTTAAAATCCTAGTGTCGAGGCCACATGAAAAGATAAACACAAAACTTGATTTGTATAGAAACAAAAAGCTGATACAATTGATTCATAAGAACCTCTAATAAATCTTCCACTTTGCAAGTAGAGAATAAAAATGTCTAACACAAACAATGACTTTAAATGCTTGTATTCTTCAAGAAATATACATTCTACCTATCATAAGTATATTGAATATGAATTACAACATCAATTGTGCACCTATAACACTAATCCAATAGACCACAACCGCATATATACATCATCAATTGTAATATTTAAAAAAACATTTAAAAATAGTAAAGTATTCACTTATCAAATTAATACCAATTTATCGAAGTTAGAAATAGGCAAGTAAACGAAGAAAACTATTTAATATTTTTTCTACTTGAACAACTTAAATATTTCACAAACACTGATTAGCTTGATGTTTTTCCCAAAAAGTTACAACTATAAGGACAAGTAGAAGTAGCTTGCCATAAGTATTTAGGATTATAGGTTCTGCAAGACAATTAAACACTAACTTGTCCCCTAGAGAGGTTGTCATGTTTTTTTGTGTAGGGGAACAACGTCCCATGACAAAAAAGGATTAAACCAGGTGTCCATGGAACAACATCCTATGCCCCACACAAGTTGACATGGTGTAATTTCAAAAATAGGACCATGACTTATAAACCCCAGATTAGGGATCATGACTTGAGATTCTGAATGGATCTTGAATAAAGTAGTGCTATAGATTGTGAATGTTTTCCACAAAATGATTAATACATCATTCTTATAAAGTATTTCAACTAATTAGGCAACTAAACTACAAAGAATCATCTCATAGTGCATATATTATTATCTCTCATTAAATACATATGACAAGGAAATGTAAACAAATTCCAACTTTAAAACATAAAACAACAAAAAACAACTATCAATCTATCACAACTCACTATAAATTCTTGGACCTAAAGTTTTTACCAACTATGTGACCAATACTTCCATTAACTTTAGGGAAAAACTCTCCTAGTTCAATAACAAGCCCCCAACAAACAATAAAGTAGCTTAAAATAGGAGTGAAGTATGAATCAATAAGTGGGGTTTCAACTCTGTTTAACCAGCCTTACAATTACAAAATAAAACATAAAATATTTAAAGAGATAACTTGGAAGATTATTAAAGAACTAAACAAAAATATTGATTGGAAAATGAAATCTACAATGAAAGAAAACACAAGTGTATTTCAAAACCAAGTAAAAATACTAAATCAAATGTAATCTTTTTTTACCAACTGCTTATTCTTTATCCTTTATGGTAATTTACTATTGATATTTGATACTAATATGCAATTACCTTGTTCTATTCCTATATTGTAATGGTTTCTTGAACTGATATGCTACTTTACGTTCAACTCAACATTTTATCTAAACTACTTGTTCTATTCCTATATTGTAATATTTCTTGAACTGATATACTACTTTAAATTCAACGAAACATTTTATCTAAACTAACTTGATTGTACCATCCAAGTAAAATACCTATGTTGACTTGGTGAATGGATGTACATGCCTTTGTGTAAACTTGAGGCTATTTCCCGTTGTTGGTGAATGGATGGACACTCTATTATTGGTTGACATCGATCATTATAAAGTCTATTTCCCATCTACGATGATCCAATGTGACAAATTAAACTGGTTAAACATACCCTCAACTACCTCATACTAGTCTCATGTAGTTGGTAATCCCACCATAAACCTCTAGGGAAGGTTCCATGATGTTCAAGAGATGACTTCATCATTGTTTGATTGATTTCAACTTGGACTATTTCCCAAAAAAAACATTTATACACTTTTATAATGTATTACTAAAATAACTATCTTACTAATATGTAAACTGAACCAAACTTTTTTCTTTGTTCTTTATGCGTGTTATTTATGAATTGTTCTTATACTTCTCTAAACCTATATCGTCAGGTTCAAATATTAAATATTTTCATGCTACTAAGAATTTTTAATTACTATTTGCTTCTCATTAATTTCAAGATTAGGTCTTAGATTGCATAAATCCTCATTATCTCAGAGGAAAAGGGTACCCATTTATTTATATCATTCAACTTGGATTTTGGAAATCTAAAATATTATTTTTCTTTTCCAAATGACTGCAATATATATTTGACCTTTTAAAAGACACATAAACATCTACACATTCCTTCTAAAACTCCATAAACCTCATAATGATGACATCAATGCCCTTAATATTTTTGCTTTTAATAAAACTGTACAAGAACTTCCACTAGAGTTTCTATCCATTTCAAAGACGTTAATAGATAGATAATTCTTGTTCAATTGTTGTCATACTCTTGTAGCTACATTTACAAATTTATATGTTATTGTGAAATCTTGGTATCCTTTTTTTTAAGTCAACCAAGAACTATCATACATATTTAGTGAGTATGTTAATTATTCAAAATCTTTAAAATTCAGTATATAACTTAGTGTTACTACTTCTGATACATTATTTACTAAATTTAAATAATATATATGGAGTGTCACACTTAATTAATGTACATCTTTTGTTTAGCATTTAACATCTCCATCCAACTTGTAGTGGAAATATAAAAGTAGCATGAGGACTGAGGGAATATTTAAGGATCTAGTAATCACTTTGTACCCTATAATTACAACAAGGATTGAGATAATAAAGGTCTAGATCATAAAATTTAGTGGCATGCATCGTACACATCAAACCTCCATTTGGTAGGTAGGGAAATTTATAGTATTATTCAATATGCTAATTGTTCATTGGTTAACCTATTTAATTCTACATATCACGATGCATTACTTTCCAAATTTAATTTATTTTCCAAATAAAATAACGACAAAAGAAGTATAACGACCCTTAACAAGAAACCAAAACCTAATTCCTTTCAAGTGTGACTCTATGGTAGTAGGGGTTAATCACAAAATGTCTATTCTTTTTGCATCTTAATGAAGAGGAAGGATTAAAAATTGAATATATGAAATACACACAACATCTTCTAAGTGAAATACATAAATAAAAAGGTGTCACATATATGATAAGGTTTGTTGAAGCATATTTATTATAGCATCTAGATCTAAGGTTTTTGTATATCTATTTACAATTTAGTTGACATCACATGGCTTCCTCACTATATCTGTAGAAATTAAATGTATATTTGTATAACTACCTCTACCATCCAATCAAAACCAACTAGCTAAAAACTTTGTTAAACATGATAGTCAAATAAACTATAATGATAATCAAATATGTTTAAGTACCACTCATTCTTAATTTTCCATCATTGTAGTATGTGAAACACATGCACACACATACACACGAATATATATATATATGTATATATATATATATATATATATATATATATATATATATATATATATATATATATATATATATATATATATATAAACAAATATGGGATTAAGAGAGGCATTCTCTCCCCCTCTCCCATGCCCATGGTGGAGGTTGAATGCCCAGGAAGGTGGTATGTATGTATATATGAGTCTGTGTGAGTGTGTGTGTATGTGTGTATGTGTGCGTATATGGGGTGGATGCTCTCTCTGATGCTGGCTTTCACTTACTAGGGAACTTTGGAAATTACTAGGGCAATAGCGTAGGCGGCCTACCATTTGGGTGGTGTATCTCACACAACACCCAACCGGGGTCTCAAATGGGATCACCCATTTTCTCTCTCTAGTACCTTCATCATGCCACCCTGAGGAGGTTCTGACCTAGACATTAGGATTCTCGGTGGAGATCAACCCTACAGATTGCCCTTGGGTGGTCTCCATTTCAGAAATCATAGCAATTAGTTCATCACTCTCTAGTTTCCCCCATAACCCTCTACTAGCCTCAATGTGTACTGAGTGATATATGCTTTCTACAAAAAATAAAAAGTAGATATAGAGAAGGAGCACCTACCTAGAATTAATAACCTACATGCATGGAAAATAGTCCGAGAAAGGAGAGTGGAAGTGTTGGTAAGTGCAATGGAATTAAAGGTGGAAATTTAAGAAATCCCACTCATTTTCACCCATGAGCAAGAGTAGGAAGAGAGGAAAAGTATTATGCTTGACTAGATGTAGATGGGGTCCCTGATGCAGAGGCACTAGCAAGTGTAGTGCATGCATCTAGGAACTGGAAAGCACATGAAGGTTCCAGGTCGAGTGAGAATCCAAATACACGAAATAGGAGGCATTCAAAATTCAACATCCCAACCAACACCTTCTATAGGTGTTTTGGGAATGGTCACATGTCACTATAAAATGTAGTGCCCTCTACCTAAGGTATGCTATAAGTGTCTTCAGGGTGGGCACTTAGAATATCAGTGCATATTCAGACCACCTCCACCACCCTACCGAATGTGCAGTCTAGACATATTTTCTCAATCCTATAATGGAAACATACAATTGGAGATGAGGGGAGGTGCACTACAAGTGCCTAGATGGCTAGTGGTTCTACTTGACTGTAAAGATGATGAAAGGTGCTGCCAAATGGGGTTGATGTCATTCTTGGTGGACATAGAATGGAGCCCTCAGATCCAGTTGTATTAAGGTGGAAACCTTCTTAAAGGAAACTCTTCCTGACATAGTAGACATGTACAAATTATCAGATAGGAAAGCAATGGTGTTCTTCAAAAACCAACATGACACACAAGAGGTGTTAGCAAAAAATACCATAGCATTCAATGGGAAATATTTAGTCATCATACCCATGGATACTTTGGGCCAAGTGACCGCTAGATGGAGAGCTTGGTTCTAGGTCACATACCTACCCATTTCTTGCCCTGATGTTGCTTTACTAAAAGAGATTATGGGACGTTTTGGGGATCTAATCAAGGTCTCTAAATAGATGAAACAAATGATAATGAGTTAGGGGTGTTTCTCCTCATTGAGGTGTTTAATGTGGACATGTCATATTTCATATGTATCACATGTTTCAATAGGAAGAGACATGCTAAACTTGCTAAGATAGCTAAGGTGGGACAAGCAAGAGGAGAGATTATTTGGACTAAAATGGTTAAGGATCTGAGGCTACCAGAGGAAGCGCTGACTAGACCACCTATGAGTACAATAGACCACATGGTTGATTTCACCTAGTAAGTGTACACTTTGGTCTACAATGATAAATCACAATTGATAGGGCTTCACATGAAATTTACGTGGATCATGAGGGAGAAGAAGATAGACAAAATAAAATAATTGTTCTTGATCCTGAAGGGAGGAGACAAGTATTACTAATAGACACTTTACGAACTTCATCCTCAAATCCAATTCTATCGGGGACTTCATCAGAGATTCACACCGAATGCAAGTCAGAGGGACATATACTCCATAGAAGTTAGGATGAATCTTATAGAAGCTGGTCAAGAATGAGACAGTCATGATAAAGAATGGGAAAATATGAGGGAGTAGAGGGTAATCAATACTCATTTTATTTCAAAGATGACCACAAGTTGGATAGCCATGGGATATGTGAAGAACCCCCTCATAGAAGAGGGATATACTAAGCATCCTGGGCTCACGGAAAGATGATGGTCCTATGTAGATGTGTTAAAACATCTCATATGGAATATCATAGGGGTTGGTGATAATTCATCTTAGAAGGTCCTTGGGCATCTTTGTAGGAGATATTGGTTGGTGGTTGTAGATATCTTAGATAGAATGATACATGCATTAAGAACAAAGGAACTTTATAATATTGTATGCATTGAGTGGTCAGATGACAATGAAGAATTTAATGGAAAAGGCATGGATTGATGTAGACACTATGCTACACCTAATGACTTCCCATGCCCATCAACAACACATTATCTTGAGATTGGCGGACAATGTATAGGAGGTCTTCCCTTTGTGATAGTTGTGTATTCCAAAATGCCTATCATAAAATTGAAGCAACTATGGATCTCGTTCATTGAGCTGACACAATGCATTAGAGATAACCCACAGAGGTAGCTAGGTATTTTAACATAGAAAATATTGCTCTTAGAACATAGGTATTAGCAATCCTGATAGGAAGGGGATGCTAGAATCCAACCTTTAGATTGCTGATATCGACATTAGATAGATCCCATTTGAAGGAAGTAGGTTCATTTGGGTGGACAATAAAAGGGGGACTCCCACATCTTGGGAAATATTGGATAGGGGCTTCACAAGTGGAGCTTGGATGGCTTATGCACCCCTTACAAAGGAGGAACACCATAAGAGATTCAACGTGCTTAACCATTGTCTCATCTAATTTTCCTTTGGAGTCCCTCAAGATTTTTAACAAGCTAGCTCCTTCTCATTTTTGGAAATATGTATTTCACCACAACAATTTCCTAGAGACTATTAAGGAAGGGTGGCATATGGAGGGTTGCGGGGACCCAACATTCACCTTCTTTTCCAAGATGAAAAAACTAAGAAAAAAGTTAAAGATCTAGAATAGGAGCACTTTGGGTAACATTTTGCGAAGGAAAAATGACATAGAGGATGTAGTTCAGACGTTGCAGGTGGAGTTTGACAACCACCCCTCATCACAACTTGAGAATTTGTTACTAGAGACAGAGAAGAAGCTTGATGACATTTAGGGTAAGGAAAAGGCACTATGAAGGGAGAAATTGATATTTGCTTGGCTTGAAGATAGGGAACATAAGACACATTTTATCACATGGTGGTGAAAGAAAAAAGGAAAAGGACAACAATAACAAAGATTTAGCTCTTAGATAGGTACATTATCTTAGACCCACACAATATTTCCAATCAAGTACAAACAATGTTCCAAGTGCTTGTCTATGATTGGGGTCGTCTGACAAAGACTTAATCCTCATATTCTTAGATTATTTGGATCCATTTTTGTCCGGGATGATAAAGCAACCATGTTAGCTATATCATTAGAAGAGGAGGCGCTAGCCACAATAAAGCAGATGGATGCCTTGGCTATGACTAATCTAGATGGGTTTATTTTAAATTTTTACACAATATATTAGCTTGGCAAATCATTATGATGGACTTCTCATACTAGTGGAGCACATCTTCAAAGGATGAGAGGTTCACAAGAGTATGGTATCATGCAATATGGTATTATTACCAAAGTTTCATGCACCTATCAACTTGGATGAAGATTTTTAGCCTATATCGACCAAAACATTTCTTTGAGAATTATCTTCTGGATTTTTAACAACAGTCTTGCCTTGATCCTATTGACAGTCATTTCTTCTCAACAAGGAGCCTACATCAAAGGGATAGACATCATGATCAATATCAAACTTGCTAAGGAACTAGTCTATGATAATAAGAAAGGCGGTGATAAGACAAACATTATGATCAAATACAACATGAAGGAAGCCTATGACCTAGTGAATTGGAGCTTTCTTAGATTAATTCTTATGAAGTTTGGGATGATACAAGATTTCGTTGATCTTTGAATTATCCATTTCTTGTATCATGGACTACAATCTCCATCAACAGGATCCCAAGTGGCTTCTTTCAGAAAGAAAGGGGCTCATACAAGGGAACCCCCTATCATCATCTTTGCTTATGTTTTTTTTTGTCGAGCCACTAAATAGAAGGATATCCATAGAACTATCCTTGGTCTATTGGAGAGGTTCACAACAAGGATGAAGTGGCAAGACACCCTAATTCTTCTATATGCTAATGACTTGATCTTATTCAGTAGAGCATCACCATCATCCATTTGACACCTGTACTTGATTCAAACAATATCAAAGTGTTTTGGGTCAAGTAGCTAACGAGAACAAATTGGGTTTCATGTTGGACAATGGGGATACAATGTATTGACAGATGATATCTAATGATTTGCAGCTATCGCTCAACTAGGATCATTTCACATACTTGAAAATCCTTATAGTGAAAGGTTGACAAAGAGAATAACACTTTGAGTTCCTCTTAGAAAATATTAAGAAAAAGATTGCCTCGTGGAAGGATAACTGTCTTTCCTTTGTAGGGAGGAAGCTCCTGATAAATCATAGCTTCTCCTCCATCTTTCTTTACAAGATGGCAGCTACAGGTGTTCCTATGGGGATCATAAGGAAGGTTAGCATGATATTCTCGTCCTTCTTGTAGAAGGTAGGTGATTCTAGACATAGGAGAGCTTTGGTAGCTTGGAATAAGGTGAAAAAATCATTTACAGATGGAGGCCTGGATATATCATCATTGTACCTTACCTCTAAGACTTTCAGGTATAATGCCACATGGGAAGTATTGAAAGGATATTCTTTATGGTGGAGTTTTATAGTGATAAGTAATCTAATATTTATCATCACCATGATGGATATCACCCCTTCATTTTGAAACTCATATCCTTTGCATCACCATTATGAAAGAGTATGTAGAGAGCATTCTTGATGGTTTCATTTAAATGCAGAAGGTATGTGGGATGGGGTGAGATTTCTCTTTGGCATGATAGCTAGTGCTTAGAATGTCTTTATGAGTATGCTTGATCCACTATGGACATTTCCATAGATATTTGTGTAAAGGATTTATGGAAGGAGGGATACAGATGGGATTGGGAGGTTATATATGAATTTCTTATTATGAGGGTGTCGAGTTGATAGATGGATCACATCAGATTGTGTTAGACAAGGGGGACTCACTGACCTGGATACCTGTTGTCCATGGCATGTTCTCACTTCAGATGGCCAAGCAAGTGATCACAAATTCTTAAGAATCTATTCATTATAGATCGTGGACTTGGGATAACGCCTCCTTGTCAAGGGTGATATGGTAGTATGGAAGATGCTCAAAGGAGTGCTGCCAACTGACAAAAATGTTAAAAGATGTATTTTTTTGCCCACCTTCCACGTGTCTATGTTCTAGGATGCAATGAGAAGGGGCAATGAAATGTATATTTTTACATTGTGAGGTGGCATATTTGTGTGGGAAAATTCAAAAATATGATGATGTTGGAGGGGTGCTCGAAGGGCACACAACTTTTGTAGTTTTTCTTTAAGCTGAGTACTCTCAATGGGTGAGAGTTTGGTTGTTAGCTCACATGCCTTACTTGATCTACTGGGAAATTTGGAAGTATAGATGCAAGGTAAAATATAACAATAAGAGGTAGAGTTCAACCACATCTGTGACAAAATTGTGAGAATCACCAATACAAAAGTTACCAGAAGATTTTCCCATAGACTTAAGGAACTTATATTTTGAACAAAGATGGTGGAGCATAGGTTTACAGAACCATGAAGCAAACTAAAGTGCATTAATTTATTCTTATGGATTCCACCAAAGTTGTATAACTTGGAGATGAATGTATCAACATGCATGTCTAATCATGAGGATGGAGTCAATAGAAGATGGACAACTCCTGTTGTTAGAGACAGGAGGGGCCAGATGATCCTGGCACATTGGTTTTCACTTGAGGTATAAAACATGTAGATACGACGATCCAAGATAATGTTATAACTTTAAAACTAATAGAAGAGAGGAACCATATAATCTCTTCAATTTGAATAGATGAGAATTACACCTACCAACAACTATTTGAGGAAGCAGTCAATGCCTATGGTACCTGATATCTTTCATGAGAGAAATAAAATAAGCATTGAGGGAGTTTGTAATCATTGGTAAGTATGTTCATAATGTAGTAAATGTAGTGTCTTGATCAATCAGGCATGTCAAAGATTCTTTTGAAGGAGGGTCTAATCACCTCCAACCCTCTGACACTCCCAATGTAAACAAGAACGATGATGATGCAAC
Organism: Alisma plantago-aquatica; assembly: GCA_963693085.1. Taxonomy (NCBI): domain Eukaryota; kingdom Viridiplantae; phylum Streptophyta; class Magnoliopsida; order Alismatales; family Alismataceae; genus Alisma; species Alisma plantago-aquatica. The sequence continues at coordinate 714,320,924 of OY856412.1, read as the reverse complement.
AGAAAGTATGTACATTATATGTGAATACCACTTGTAGGGGAGGAACATTTTATAAATGGGTCTCGATTGGGATACTCCTTACTGTGGTTTTTTGTTCTTTTGACATTTTTTTGTTTTTCCCTATATAGGTGGTTGTCTTTTCCTGCTGGGGTTGAACCTGATACTTATGAGTGAGTTTTTTCTGTGGGTAACTGGTTGTACTACATGTTAACCCCCTGCACCTCCTCTCCACAGACATCTACGACTACAAATGTGGTGCATCTTGAAATTCCTCCTCTGACTATTCTATATACATGTTCTATGACTTCTCGTAGTGCTCATCATGGTCACTGCCACATACATATATATTTGTGTATGTATTACACTCCACATGTTTTCTAAACATTTGAATGCATCATTTGTATTAAAAGGAATTAATGAATTAAATGTGTGTTATGATGTTTTCTCAACATATAGCATATTATGGATATTATTTTTATTATGAATATTTCATTATCCAAAATAATAAAACCATTATTTGATTCAAGAAAAATTTATTTGACCTAAATCATATTGAGATATTATGGTTATCCTAGTAATCTTGGTAGAGTTTGTTCCTAAGTAATATCATTGGTGTTCCTAGGGAGGGTGTAACTGTGGCGTCCAACTTATAAAAACAAGATTTATTTAAGCAGAAGCGAATCGTTTGCAGCGGATTACTGAAAATCACTAAATTTTAAAACCATTTTGCAAAGGGATCCATTCTCAGGAAAACTCTTTTAACAAGAACCAAAGTATTACATATACATCCTAGTTCAAAAGTACATAACTTGTACCATCTCTCCTCAAGGATTACATGCAACATCTTCCCTATTAACATTATATACAGGCAACATAAAAACCTCGAGGCATCAACCAAAATCTCATATCAATTATAAGATCACAAACTACTGACTCCTAAGACCTGAGAGTACAAAGACGACACATAGGACTCTTGACTACAAGACTCGACAGACAATATCTCCACACGAGATATTACTGTTGTCCTTGATGCTGCTGTTGTTCTTTCTCTGCTATGGGATTTCTGCCTCTTCATCTGCGTCCACCTAAAAATGTTAGTTCCCATGGGGGTGAGACTGTTGTAAATTGCCCCAACGAGAGATATAACTCTCCGCCAGAAACATCATTATTGCAGTATATTAAATTAAAAATGAGTAGAGGAATCTTATATATTTAACAGAAGATAAATCGTTGTATGAGCAGAATCAAGTAATATCCTTTCCTAAGGAGAACATTGCATCAACTCATGGTAGAGTTGTAAATCCTCTATCCACCTTGCAAGGAATGTACAGAGACATAATTCACATCTATCAACTAAAGATGCATAAAACAAATGTAACATCATCCAATGAATTTCCGTATTCAATCCTTAAGCAAACATGTTATACGTCTGATTATATTTTACAATCACACTTATGCCCTGAGGAGATGAGGTATACCGCTCATACTCCAACCGACCACTGCGAAGTTAAAATCAATACCATACATAGGTCAATGGAAGAGCCGGATTCCCATGACCTCCCACATCCCGGTCATTGCGGGACCATAAGCAAGACTGATGTTAACTGCTCAATATAGCTTTCCAGGGTATACTGGAAACTTTGCTATAGAGTTACAACGTCAACAACACTCTCATCGACAATCAAGAGATTTAATGTTTATCTACATCGACCCAAAATTAAGTATTATTGGGAGATGTGTACGACATCTGTCCCAATCATTGGGAGATTTGTGATACAACCATCCCGACACATGAAGGATTGAGAGGTTTAATGTTTATCTTCCATCAATCTCTTCACCATGATGTAAGGATATTTTCACCCATTTACCCCCACATATTCAAAATATGCGTTTCGGGTTTTGCCACGGAGCACCCGTTTCACCATCACCAATTTACGAACGATGATGGATCTATGGTCAGTGCTCCACATGATATGATTTCACTTGATTAATTAAGTACATTATCATATTCTTTAAGCATCAACCAAGTTCTCCAACATAACTTATTAAGACAAATGCTACAAAGAAACATGTACTATTTGCATCATTCACTTCTCATTCTTTATGAGGCATTGGGATCTCAGTCCCTTATTTCAATACTGGGAATTCTCATCCCTCCATCACATTATTACCATGCTTATTAAATTTGGGTATTTAAACCCTTAGTTCATTATTGAACATTGTTACCACTTATTAGGTAACTATTACCTCTAGGTCCTCAGACCAAGGTATGCATGATACTTGTTACACAAGCATCACACCTGGATCACCAGGCCATTGATTGTCTTGTCACCCTTCACTAGGAAACAACTTATTCACAAGGATTACAATTCCACAATATATTTTTATTATTTATCAATGAGAAACAATATCATATTGGTACACCAGGCCAAAGCACATGTTGTTACTTTTCAAATAGTAACAAAAGCATATCACAACATGCAATACGATAGTAATACCACCATACCATCACCAGGTTTAGGGTTTACCATCAAATAGGGTTTTTCATCCTATTACCCAAAATTAGGGTTAGGATTTCCCCATTACACAATAATTAGGGTTTATGTTCATTTTATGAATCCAACCCTAATTTATTGCTCCACTCCTCTAGGAGCTTCTTTTAATATCATGAGCATATCACATGCTTATTACTCTCATCATATATCAGTAATTATTATGAATACAAGGTATGAGCTCATTTCTCATCCTTGTCAGAGTATGATTACATCATACTCATTAGTTTGGCTTAACCCCTTTCTCAAGACATATTAGCCTGTACTTATCAAACTCATTACATTTCATTGTAACAGTTGCATAACACACTTCATGTGTTTCTTACCCAAATATATTGGATTGAAATGCATCAAGGTATATCAATCCTATGATGCTACATGTGATATCTATCATGTCTTGTTATATCACTTCACTCATTACTTCTAATTTGCTTGAGTTTGTCAACTTATCTGGTATTAAGGTATTTCCTCTTAATACTCTTAATCACTAACCTATCACCTTTAGCATGTAGTGCATAGGTCACACATTAGAATTGTCCAGCTATCTTTAATGATATGGACTTGTCTAATGGTTAGGCATTGTTGATATCATTATCAACTACTTTAGGTATCTCAACTCTCAAGATACTATTCACATTATTATTTAGTGTTGCATACATCACTCCTAAGAGTGTCCTGTCCTCATCTTTGTAAGGTGTATAGGGTTAATACATGTATGTCATGTTAATCACATGTATAGAGTTGGATGTATGATAATCTAGGCATCACCTTGTCCCTTATACCCTTACTCATTAAAGTATCAACATTACCATTCATATGGTTTATCAACTTCACCCTTCATGGGTGTAACATTCTCATCTTACTTGATTATATAAGCCACACCCTACTTTAGTGTTTTTTTTAATAATTAAAGCTAGGGGTTATTCTTATTCATCCCACACCCCTCATGTGAGCTAAAAACTTCTGGTAAAAAGATACAACTCCCGCTTATAAAACACGGGTACCACCATGCCTCGACCTAAGGCCCAAAACAAAGACCCAAAAATGCATAAAAGAAGAGAGAAGCCTCATGGACAATAACAAAAAAGGAGGAATCATCCAGTCAGCGAGGGATCAAGACGCCTGACTACAACATATGGACATCCATTTGCCTCAAGGTTTAAGAGGCCTCTCACCTTATTCGGAAGCAAAAAGGCATGATTGCAAATAAAAGTGGTAGAGTATGTGTTACCCCATATGCCCAACTCTCTTGGGACAAAATTAATCTGTTTGGGGGATAAAATCCCAATAACTACATTTGTCTGCAAAGTATCTCTGAGATCTCTCATGAATGAGGTGGCTTGCCATGGCTCTTGGGTGTGCCTCCATAGGATATCGTATGTGAGAGCATTATACACCTCAATGCAAGAAACATTAAGGCGGTACTGATCCACAAGCTTTAGTGCGATAACACAAGCAACAATGTACGCAATAGTATGTTCGTTGTCTTTCAGCCAGACTCTGAAAGCGAGGCGTACTTGACATATGGAATTCCTAATTATTCCCGCGGCCCACCATCTAGGTTGCCCTGAAGGCTCTTTACCTTTTCCAATTGTGATATTAAGCTTCAAGTTAGCTAAGTCTGGTGGGATCCATCGCACAAGGGAGATGCTTCTAAGCCGCATCTTAGGTTCATCAATGCCGTAATCAGCTAGGTTTTTATAGAAGCTACTGGACTCAATCTTAGCAAAAGTAAGATATTTCATGAAATGATTCATCATGAAGATGATGCTGTGCCATTTAGCCTATAAGTTGATGTTTTGTCCTTCAAATCTTCGGGAGCATCTGCAACACCAAATGGTTCATAGAATGAGGACACTAAGAGAGCTGTGTATCCATGACCTGGATGACAACCGCTGGTGAGAGAAATTACAGGCAGAGATGCAGTCCTGTATGGACATCGGAGGAGGAAATTCAGTGATGCAGCAGAGCTTCTTCCAGAAGAAGGTTGCTGTCTGCCCTAGCACGAATAGATGGTGGGTGGTTTCAATGGCCGGTGTGGTACAGCAGGAGCACATCATTATACCATCATTAGGGTTTCATATCTCATTACATGACATAACCCTAGATTTGTGTCTCACATCACATCATTACATCAGGGTTCCACATAACATCATTCTAACTCAGGGTTTCACATGGCATCACCCTAGATTAGGATTTCACATGGCATCACCCTTAATTAGGGTTTCACATGGAATCATCCTCAATTAGGGTTTCACATGTCATCATCCTCAATTAGGGTTTCACATGGAATCATCCTCAATTAGGGTTTCACATGACATCACCCTCAATTAGGGTTTCACATGGCATCACCTTCAATTAGGGTTTCACATGAAATCACCCTTAATTAGGGTTTCAGATGGAATCATCCTCAATTAGGATTTCTACTTTAATTACCCACAATTAGGGTTTACTATTCATCCCAATTTAGTATTTTACATCACATTACCCTAAATTAGGTTTACACATATCATCACCCTGGATTAGGGTTACATCCTTACCCTAGATTAGGGTTTCACTCAAAATTGCCCTGAATTAGGGTTAGGGTTCAATAACCTTGTCAATTAGGGTTTTATGCTCATGATTAGGGTTTTATGATCTCTTTACTAAGGATCATACCCTTAATCACCACATGAATCATACTCAAGTATGAATTCCATTCTATCATTCTCTCCACTTGATTTGGTTACATCAATCATACGATCAAGTATATACAACTATGATTAACATAATGTACTGAGTTATTGCTATTATAAGCAATTAGGGTTTATCCCTTTAAATGTACTAATCATCTAGGTACTTTAGGGATTCAACCTTTATACCTATCATTGATTATCATTGTTATCAATCATTGGATCAATGGAACAATCATCACCTTCAATTTCCAAATGATTGAATCACATTAGACATCCATTCGGTTTTGGGGTTTCATCACCAAATGGTTTTGAAACCATTTGACCCCAAACGGTTTCAAGACCGTTTGGGCTCAAACGGTCTCAAGACCGTTTGGGCTCAAACTAGCCTCAAAACCACATGGGCCATTTAGGGCATTCACCAATCAAATTGAATATAATTTGCTCCATTGGATTGGCCATCAATTAGGCAATTGAAGGATTCATCAATCATCACTATTGGATCTCTATCCATCACTTATGAATAAACCTCAAACCCTTCAAATGGTTTTGAAACCGTTTGATCCCAAATGGTTTCAAGACCATTTGGGCTCAAACGGTCTCAAGACTGTTTGACCCAAAAAGTCTTGAAATCAGATGGATTACTTTATGGAATTTCCAACAAATTGATTAGGGTTGTAATTGGTGGATTGTCCACACATTCAATTAATGAATTAGATCCATTGGATCATCATCCAACATGTAATAGGGTTCAGAACTCAAACGGTCAACCCTCTCATGCGGTTTGGGACTCAAGTCACCAAACGGTTTGCAAACCGTTTGGACCAAAGGTCCAAGACCATTTGCAACACAAATTGTTGAGATGTGTGCTTGTGATGATATCATCACCATAAAACTTCATCCCCACGAAATCTACTTCCATACCCATGGAAGTTGCATCAATTAATCAAAGGTATTGCAAGAAGAATAATTGAATCAATTGAATTGAGAAATTGAGTTCAATAACAATGATTAAGGGTTCAAGTTATATAACCCGCCTCCAATTGAGCTCCAAATCTTCAATCTCACATCAAAAAATGGTGGATGAAGCTTTTGAAACTCCCTCTAGGCTCATCTTCAAGCTTTTGAGTGAAAAGATTGGCTAGAGTTGAAGATGGAGTGAAGAAAAGAAGAAATCAAGCATTGATTTGTGATTTCCACCATGAATTCAAGGTGAAAGAGGGTCAAGAAGCTTACCAACAGGTTGGGGCTCATTATCCTTTTTATCCCAAGCTCCCAAGGTCGTTTTTCAAGAAAAGGGTGGAAGTGAATTCGAAATTCCCCTTTTACTCTATGGATAAATGAGCTTATATGCAATTTTTATTAAAAATTCAATTAGGAGAGAGAAGTAGGAATTATCTCCCCCTTATCCTTGCCACTTTCCCCCTTATCTTCCTTAGGGACGAGGCTATCCTCTTTGCCTCTTATTCCTCTCAATTATCCACAATTTAAAGAAAAGCAAATTAAGCACCTTAATCCATTTAATAGTAATATCCATAAGCAAGTGGATATTTCTTTTTCTTATAATAATGTGAGTGGGTTTTTCACCTCCTTGAGATATTTCGTGGCCCTTGCAAAGCACAAGGACTTCCACACATATCTGAATTCAACCATTTCAATTTTGGTTGAAGGTCCTTCAATTTTTTTTATTTATTTTTGCATTAATTTGAATTAAGGTTTCCATTATGCTTAAATCTTGATTATTTTAATATCAAGATTCTCTCTCCTTCAAAGAGATACAAATGAGACACCCCTCTCATTATATTTGCTCCACATGATCCCAAGAAACAGTAGGGACCATTTTGAAGTGGTAATTTGCATATTGAACCCTAGGTTTTGGGTAAATTGCACATTACACCAAAACTAGGTTTTAATGCACAAACATTGCTTTATCAATTCTTTCTTGGTATTCAGGCTATCACACGCCATAACTCTGCATCATCTTTACTATCATGATTCTTCAACACATGAGGAACATATTAGCATGTAACATTTGCAAATTAACCCCTCAACTTGGGTAAATTGCACATTAGTCCAAATCAAGCAAAACATTGATTTCAACAATGTTAAAAAAGGACTGAAATTACAATATAAGTACCTCTTGGCATTGATTACTTTTCACAAGATAAAATTAAGGATATAATTATCTTGCTTAAGCAAAACTTCTAGGGTTAAGGCATAACCCAGGTCAGGGATGTTACAAATTATAAACCCCTAACATGGATTTCGTCCCCAAAATCCCAGATAAAAAGGGAGACAAATATTATTCATGCATCATATCAACATGTCTTCACATAACATATCATTATTATGGAGACACCATAGAGCTTTGATCAACACAAAGTTCTTCCACACAAGATTCTCATAGAATCTTTTACACATGACACATACTCCACTGTCTTTCTCATTATTGATTGTGGAGTTAATTCTGTGTCAGGTAACATCTTTCTTATTCAAAGAAACATCATACATTCTTTATTAATATCATGTTTATGAAAAGCATAAACCCCTAAGATATGATGTTCATACTATTTTATAGTCAAACTAATTTCTTGGTTGACCATTCCAGGTATCCAACATAAATCATCTATTATTTCTTTAGATACCAGGATCTCTTACCTTGGTATCTGTCACATGCGTTGAAAAGACATCACATATTTATCTTCCTTTCATCTTGGAACATTACTTGTTACATATATTTTCACCTTGGAACCAAAGTCCAAGATAAACTGATACTTTTCTAAGTATCCATCACATTAACATTTTATCTTATGCACATCAAGTGTCCTAAGACCCACTTGATTGCCATGTCCCCGAAAGGAAAGAAAACAAGGAATCATATCCCTCTTATTATTTCATGAGTTTTCAACTATTCAAGAATCATTTACTCTTTGTCTCATCTTAGTTTCCTTGCCTTCAGTATAGGAATTTATAAGGATATTTACATAACATCATTCCTTTCTTTGTTATTATCTAACATGTTCATGAACATCTTATGATCTCATCATATTTCCCATTTCCACATTATGGGAAAAGATCCTTATTATACACAAACCTTTTTGAACAGGGATCACCTCCCCTGTTCTCATTCTTCTCTTATGAGGAGTATACTTTTTACTTCCTCATACACACATACTCATCTGAGATTATCTCAGATTTCTATTTCTTGTGATTAGGATATGACACATTTATCCATACCATATTTCAAATTTCATGACACTCATTAGATTGTTTCAGAATGACTACTTGATCGGAGAAATAAAAAAGATAACAATCTAAGAGTTTCCATACTTACTTTATCATCAATAGTTGTATACCTGGTCAGGGTATATAAATACTGAGATTAAGTAGTATGCACTTTGTATACTATCATATTCCTTTCTTTTCTTATCATCATGAGCATAAGATTCATCATTTCTGGATTTGATCTAGGTATCTCTTCTATACCTCATTCTCTTTCATAGAGGTAAGAACAATATAAAATATCTATAATGTTACTGTAAAAAATGTAAGTCCTCATAGGACTAATCAAGGAAAGCTCAATCAATTACCTTCTCAATTAAACTCAGGAAACCATAAAAAGACATATTAGGATGACATTATTTTGTCTGACCTGTTTCATTTCGTAGTTATTTGCTGCCTTAGGCTGATTCTTTTCATAGAACCTTGCCTGGGACATCTGTCCACGTCCTTGAATGCTAATGTTAGACCATTGCTTATGAGAGTCCTGCTGACTCTGCCTCAGGGGTTGGTTCACCATAACGTTTCTGGCTGAGCAATCTCTTGCCAGATGTCCTACCTGTCTACATTGGTAGCAAATTCTGGGCTTTAGATGTGGTCTAAAAGGTTCTTTACCCTTTCCGGGTAGCCATTGCCTTGGTGTATTAGACATTGGATGTACTAGTGGTGCTAAGAACTTCCCTTTTTGGGACTACTAGGCCTCTGTTCCTGGGTTTGGATAGGCCTTTTCTCAATCTTCACATTATCTTTCTTCTCTGGACAATACCTTCTGATATGTCCAGGTTTCCTACACTTGTAACAGATCCTAATTTTTGGTTGTATCCTGTTCTTTCCATTACTATTTTTTGATTCAGCAGGCTGAGGTTGAGCACATATTTGGTCTAAATCTAGAATTTCATCATTGGGGGCTGGTAATCTGGGTTGCATTGCTAACACCCAGTCCACTATACGCATCACAGTTGTCCTAAATTGCCCAACAGTGATATCAAAGGAATGATTTCCTATCACAATTTGATCATTTTGGGGATTCTCAGACAGTCATTCTTCTCTCGCCTGATCCCATGCACCTCTTCTTGGTGCAACAGTGCTGCTCTCAGCATCATGTTCTTCGTGTGATCCCGAAATCTTCTAGTTCTCCTTCTCCTATACGAGTAGAAGACACTATCAGATACATTGGAAAACACTAGAACAAACTCAACAACCTTAATCCTATGTCTCTGTAGACTCAGCGAACCTAGAGCTCTGATACCACTAAATTGTGGCGTCCAACTTATAAAAACAATATTTATTTAAGCGGAAGCAAATCATTTGCAGTGGATTACTGAAAATCACTAAATTTTAAAACCATTTTGCAAAGGGATCCATTCTCAGGAAAACTCTTTTAACAAGAACCAAAGTATTACATATACATCCTGGTTCAAAAGTACATAACTTGTACCATCTCTCCTCGAGGAATACATGCAACAGCTGCCCTATTAACATTATATACAGGCAGCATAAAAACCTCAAGGCATCAACCAAAATCTCATATCGATTATAAGATCACAAACTACTGACTCCTAGGACCTGAGAGTACAGAGACGACACATAGGACTCTTGACTACAAGACTCGATAGACAGTATCTCCACCTGAGATATTACTGTTGTCCCTGATGCTGCTGCTGTTCTTTCTCTGCTATGGGATTTCTGCCTCTTCGTCCACGTCCACCTAAAAATGTTAGTTCCCACGGTGGTGAGACAATTGTAAATTGCCCCAGCGAGAGATATAACTCTCCGCTAGAAACATCATTATTATAGTTTATTAAATTAAAACTAAGCAAAGGAATCTTATATATTTAACAACAGATAAATCATTGTATGAGCAAAATCAAGTAATCTCCTTTCCTAAGGAGAACATTGCATCAACTCATGGTAGAGTTGTAAATCATCTATCCACCTTGCAAGGAATGTAAAGAGACATAATTCACATCTATCAACTAAAGATGCATAAAAGAAATGTAACATCAACCAATGAATTTCCGTATTCAATCCTTAAGAAAACGTGCTATATGGCTGATTATATTTTACAATCACACTTATGCCCTGAGGAGATGAGGTATACCGCTCATACTCCAACTGACCACTGCGAAGTTGAAATCGGTACCATACATAGGTCAATGAAAGAGCCGGATTCCCATGACCTCCCACATCCCGGTCAGCGCGGGACCACAAGCAAGACTGATGTTAACTGCTCAATATAGCTTTCCAGGGTATACTGGAAACTTCGCTATAGAGTTACAATGTCAACTGCACTCTCATCAACAATCGAGAGATTTAATGTTTATCTACATCGACCCGACATTAAGTATTATTGGGAAATGTGTGTGACATCTGTCCCAATCATCGGGATATTTGTGATACATCAATCCCAACACATGAAGGATTGAGAGGTTTAATGTTTATCTTCCATCAATCTCTTCACCAGGACGTAAGGATATTTTTGCCCATTTACCCCCACATATTCAAAATATGCGTTCCGGGTTTTGCCGCGGAGCACCCATTTCACCATCACCAGTTTACTGACGATGATGGATCTATGGTCAGGGCTCCACATGATATGATTTCACTTGATTAATTAAGTACATTATCATATTCTTTAAGTATCAGCCAAGTTCTCAAACATAACTTATTAAGACAAATGCTACAAAGAAACATGTACTATTTGCATCATTCACTTCTCATTCTTTATGAGGCATTGGGATCTCATTCCCTTATTTCAATACTGGGAATTCTCATCCCTCCATCACATTATTACCATGCTTATCAAATTTGGGTATTTAAACCCTTAGTTCATCATTGAACATTGTTACCACTTATTAGGTAACTATTACCTCTAGGTCCTCAGACCAAGGTATGCATGATACTTGTTACACAAGCATCACACCTGGCTCACTAGGCCATTGATTGTCTTGTCACCCTTCATTAGGCAACAACTTATTCACATGGCTTACAATGCCACAATATAATTTATTATTTATCAATGAGCAAAAATATCATATTGGTACACCAGGCCAAAGCACATGTTGTTACTTTTCAAATAGCAACAAAAGCATATCACAACATGCAATACGATAGTAATACCACCATACCCTCACTAGGTTTAGGGTTTACCATAAAATAGGGTTTTCCATCCTATTACCCAAAATTAGGGTTAGGATTTCCCCATTACACAATAATTAGGGTTTATGTTCATTTTATGAATCCAACCCTAATTTATTGCTCCACTCCTCTAGGAGCTTCCTTTAATATCATGAACATATCGCATGCTTATTACTCTCATCATATATCATTAATTATTATGAATACAAGGTATGAGCTCATTTCTCATCCTTGTCAGAGTATGATTACATCATACTCATTAGTTTGCCTTAACCCCTTTCTCAAGGCATATTAGCCTGTACTTATCAAACTCATTACATTTCATTATAACAGTTGCATAACACACTTCATGTGTTTCTTACCCAAATATATTGGATTGAAATGCATCAAACTCATTACATTTCATTGTAATAGTTGCATAACACACTTCATGTGTTTCTTACCCAAATATATTGGATTGAAATGCATCAAGGTATATCAATCCTATGATGCTACATGTGATATCTATCATGTCTTGTTATATCACTTCACTCATTACTTCTAATTTGCTTGAGTTTGTCAACTTATCTGGTATTAAGGTATTTCCTCTTAATACTCTTAATCACTAACCTATCACCTTTAGCATGTAGTGCATAGGTCACACATTAGAATTGTCCAACTGTCAATAATGATATGGACTTGTCTAATGGTTAGGCATTGTTGATATCATTATCAACTACTTTAGGTATCTCAAATCTCAAGATACTATTCACACCATTATTTAGTGTTGCATACATCACTCCTAAGAGTGTCCTGTCCTCATCTTTGTAAGGTGTATAGGGTTAATATATGTATGTCATGTTAATCACATGTATAGAGTTGGATGTATGATAATCTAGGCATCACCTTGTCCCTCATACCCTTACTCATTAAAGTATCAAAATTACCATTCATATGGTTTATCAACTTCACCCTTCATGGGTGTAACATTCTCATCTTACTTGATTATATTAGCCACACCCTACTTTAGTGTATTAGCCATTATACCATCATTAGGGTTTCATATCTCATTACATGGCATCACCTTGGATTTGTGTCTCACATCACATCATTACATTAGGGTTCCACATAACATCATTCTAACTTAGGGTTTCACATGGCATCACCCTAGATTAGGATTTCACATGGCATCACCCTTAATCAGTGTTTCACACAGAATCATCCTCAATTAGGGTTTCACATGGCATCATCCTCAATTAGGGTTTCACACAGAATCATCCTCAATTAGGGTTTCACATAGCATCACCCTCAATTAGGGTTTCACATGGCATCACCTTCAATTAGGGTTTCACATGAAATCACCCTTAATTAGGGTTTCACATGGAATCATCCTTAATTAGGATTTCCACTTTAATTACCCAAAATTAGGGTTTACTATTCATCCCAATTTAGGATTTTACATCACATTACCCTAAATTAGGTTTACACATATCATCACCCTGGATTAGGGTTACATCCTTACCCTAGATTAGGGTTTCACTCAAAATTGCCCTGAATTAGGGTTAGGGTTCAATAACCTTGTAAATTAGGGTTTTATGCTCATGATTAGGGTTTTATGATCTCTTTACTAAGGATCATACCCTTAATAACCACATGAATCATACTCAACTATGAATTCCATTCTATCATTCTCTCCACTTGATTTGGTTACATCAATCATACGATCAAGTATATACAACTATGATTAACATAGTGTACTGAGTTATTGCTATCATAAGAAATTAGGGTTTATCCCTTTAAATGTACTAATCATCTAGGTAATTTAGGGATTCAACCTTTATACCTATCATTGATTATCATTGTTATCAATCATAGGATCAATGGAACAATTATCACCTTCAATTTCCAAAGATTGAATCACATTAGACCTCCATCCAGTTTTGGGGTTTCATCACCAAACGGTTTTGAAACCGTTTGACTCCAAATGGTTTTGAAACCGTTTGACCCCAAATGGTTTCAAGACCGTTTGGGGTCAAACCAGCCTCAAAACTGCATGGGCCATTTAGGGCATTCACCAATCAAATTGAATATAATTTGCTCCATTGGATTGGCCATCAATTAGGCAATTGAAGGATTCATCAATCATCACCATTGGATCTCTATCCATCACTTATGAATCAACATCAAACCCTTCAAACGGTTTTGAAACTGTTTGATCCCAAATGGTTTCAAGACCGTTTGGGTTCAAACAGTCTCAAGAATGTTTGACCCAGAAAGTCTTGAAATCGGATGGATTACTTTATGGAATTTCCAACAAATCGATTAGGGTTGTAATTGGTGGATTGTCCACACATTCAATTAATGAATTAGATCCATTGGATCATCATCCAACATGTACTAGGGTTCAGAACTCAAACGGTCAACCCAACCAAACGGTCAACCCTCTCATGCGGTTTGGGACTCAAGTCACCAAACGGTTTGCAAACCGTTTGGTTGGGTGAAACCGTTTGGACCAAAGGTCCAAGACCGTTTGCAACACAAATTGTTGAGATGTGTGCTTGTGATGATGTCATCACCATCAACCTTCATCCCCACGAAATCTACTGCCATACCCATGGAAGTTGCATCAATTAATCAAAGGTATTGCAAGAAGAATAATTGAATCAATTGAATTGAGAAATTGAGTTCAATAACAATGATTAAGGGTTCAAGTTATATAACCCACCTCCAATTGAGCTCCAAAGCTTCAAGATCACGTCAAAAATGGTGGATGAAGCTTTTGCAGCTCCCCCTAGGCTCGTCTTCAAGCTTTTGAGTGAAAACATTGGCTAGAGTTGAAGATGGAGTGAAGAAAAGAAAAAATCAAGCATTGATTTGTGATTTCCACCATGAATTCATGGTGAAAGAGGGTCAAGAAGCTTACCAACAGGTTGGAGGTAGTTCTCCTTTTGATCCCAAGCTCCCAAGGTCGTTTTTCAAGCAAAGGGTGGAAGTGAATTCGAAATTCCCCTTTTACTCTATGGATAAATGAGCTTATATGCAATTTTTATTAAAAATTCAATTAGGAGAGAGAAAGTAGGAATTATCTCCCCCTTATCCTTGCCACTTGCCCCCTTCTATTCCTTAGGGACGAGGCTATCCTATTTTCCTCTTATTCCTCTCAATTATCCACAATTTAAAGAAAAGCAAATTAAGCACCTTAATCCATTTAATAGTAATATCCATAAGCAAGTGGATATTTCTTTTTCTTATAATAATGTGAGTGGGTTTTTCACCCCTTGAGATATTTCGTGGCCCTTTCAAAGCACAAGGACGTCCACACATATCTGAATTCAACCATTTCAATTTTGGTTGAAGGTCCTTCAATTATTTTATTTATTTTTGCATTAATTTGAATTAAGGTTTCCATTATGCTTAAATCTTGATTATTTTAATATCAAGATTCTCTCTCCTTCAAAGAGATACAAATGAGACGCCCCTCTAATTTTCTTTGCTACACATGATCCCAAGAAACAGTAGGGACCATTTTTAGGTGGTAATTTGCATATTGAACCCTATGTTTTGGGTAAATTGCTCATTACACCAAAACTAGGTTTTAATGCACAAATATTGCTTTATCAGCTCTTTCTTGGTATTCAGGCTATCACAAGCCTTAACTCTACATCATCTTTACTCTCATGATGATTCAACACATGAGGAACATATTAGCATGTAACATTTGCAAATTAACCCCTCAACTTGGGTAAATTGCACATTAGTCGAAATCAAGCAAAACATTGATTTCAACAATGTTAAAAAAGAACTGAAATTACAATATAAGTTTCTCTTGGACTTAATTACTTTTCACAGGATAAAATTAAGGATCTAATTATCTTTCTTAAGAAAAACTTCTAGGGTTAAGGCATAACCCAGGTCAGGGATGTTACAGTAACCAACTAATTAGGTTGATACTTGGAAGTGGAGGCAAAATTTTTGTTAAATAAATTTGTCTAACTTCAATGATGTATATGCTCATGTCCAATATGATACGAAAAGATTTCAATGACATTGTTTTATAGTTGTGAGTATTTATCTTGTCCATTAAATGATGTGTACAAAGTGTGCAATCAATCACATAATGCAATACAAAAGTTTGTCTTCCACAAATGAACATATCACAAGTACTATAGCATTGGATCAAATCCATATGGAATCAATGGGAGTTTCAAAACTATCTTAATTACTTTATTTCAAAAATTTGTTATAAAATATAGATGGTTTAGTTGATAGTTGATGATTGATGTAATTACAAAATATAGATCTTAAATATTAAATCCAAGTGATATAGAGATACAAAGAGGTTTAAAGAAATATAGATTCCAAGCAAAAAAAAGCACTTAAAACATTTCAAACTTTAATTACCCAAACATTTCAACAATCCAAGCAATTGCTATTTTTTGGATTCCAAAAATTAGTCCTTGTGTTTATCCACCCAAGAATAGTAGATTAGAGAATAATAAAATGAATTATATGCATTATTTTGTATTAAAACCATATTTCAGAATTAGGAGTCATCCATCTAATTTTTCCAAACATTAGCATGTCATAAAACTAATATTTCTAGTTCATAGAAATATTTGAAGTTTTTAACAAATAAATTTTGAGTAAACTACCCTAAGGTGATCACTCCCAAAAAATACATGAAAACATTAACTGAAAAATAATAATACATGATTTAACAATGCTGATTATATATTCTAAGCAAATAAAATGTTTCTAGTGACTATTTATCCCTTCTTTACACAAAGTTTCAAGAAGAAATTGTGGTGATGATGATGTTTCTCCATCACATCTCTAGAAGTTATGAGATAGACATGAAAAGGGAAGAAGCTGATAATAAGAAAATAAGTTTAGAAGGGAATTTCAACACTAGGTCATTACTATGTGGTGACGGTCCAACTACTATGTTTGGATTCTTCTTCTTCCTACTTCTATTTCTCCATGACCTCATTTTCCTTCTCTTTTTCCTTTTCATTCTGGGGGAGGGGTTGTGGAAAGGCCGTTACCCAAAGTCCTCAAGTCAGTCAATATATTTGAACATAAAATGAGATTGATCCCCTTGAGCTTGTACATGTGACGATACTTCTCAGAAAACAAGATCAACGAATGCGGAAGAGATTAACTAGCAGCGGAATTATTTAAAAATCACTAAAAATTAAAACCTTTTGTAAAGAGATATTCAAACAGTAAAACTCTTTCATAAAGAAACATGATAAGTTATTTACAAACTGATCCATCATTACATCTCTGTAAAATCACATCTCGAGAGTCACAAGCATCAACTGCCCTGTTAAACTGTACATGAGCAGTGTACAAAATTCTTGAGGCATTAAGCCAAAAATCTCAGATCTACTTTTAAACATCTATTGACTTCTAGGACCTGAGAGTACATAGAAAACACATAGGACATTCTATCTACAAGACTTGACAGGCAATGTCTCCACCTGAGGATCACTACTGTCCCTGATGTTGCTGCTGCTGTTGTTGTTGCTCACCCACTGATGGGTTCCTTCGTCTTCGACGTCTACCTAAAACGTCGAATCTCACAGGGGTGAGACAATTGAATAATTGTCCCAGCGAGAGTTATAACTCTCTGCCAGAAGCATTGTTAATGCAATAATGGAATAACATTAAGCAGTAGAACTATAAACATTCAATAGCAGATTTAAAATTGTATAAACTAAGTGAAGCAACCTTCTTTTAAGCAATCATTTCAATTATAACTTAATTGAATGACAAGACATATAACAATAAGGAATATGAAGAACATGTATACTAGTTATTTAACTAGAGCACTATAAATAATGTAACATCAATCATTGTTTCTCGTAGTTCAACCTAAGCAAATATGCTACACGGCTGATTACATTTTACAAACATTTGTATGCCCTGAGGAGATGAGTTACACCTCTCATACTCCAACCGACCATTACGAAATCGCCATCGGTACCATACATAGGTCATCAGAAGAGCCAAATTCCTATGACCTCGTCCTCCTCAGTCAGTATGAGGAAAAACATGCAGGACATCTTGTGTCTCTGCCATAATAGCTTTCTAGGGTATTCTGGCAACTTCGCTATTAGAGTTACAGTGGCGTTCTGTACTCTCTTCGCCATCGAGGAATTTCTCGTTTATCTCACATCGATGCGGCATTAACAACATCATCAGAAGATTAGTGATACATCATCCCGACATAAACATATAATGAAGGATTGAGAGATTAAAGGTACATCTCATATCAAATGCTACATTAGGATGTAAGGATATTCACATCCATAACCCCCACATACTCAAAAGTATGCTCTCCAGAAGTTCCCTTAGGAAAACCTGTTTCACCATCATTTAACTTCTGACAATGATGGATCTATGGTCAGGGATCTACATGATATCATTATACTTGATTATTTAAGTACATTATGTCATTCTTTTAGCATCAGGCATGTTTTCAAACATAACCCATTAAAACAATTGCTATAAAGAAAGAGTACTAATTGTATCAAGTTTAAGTCACATATTGTTAACACTGGGATATCAATCCCTAACCATCTCATCATTATGATTCAAGAATATGGGTGTTCAAACCCTTAGATCATCATAACACTTATTACCAAGTAACATATTGACATCAAGTCATTTAATAGCATGACCTTGATTGTAACAATGCATATATTTCTCATGGCTCATACAGCCTATCAATCTCATATGTTACCACTTACCAGGAAACATAGTATATCATTACTCTTAAAGATTATAAAGTGCTTTCAATGGATATGACATCATAACCCTTACCTGGCTCTGATCACTTCTTGATAAAGACCTGCATGACTAACACAATTGATAACATGCACATTATATCTATATCAGCACAATACAATCTGATTCCAAGTTAAGTATAGAGCACCACGACTGGTTTCTAGGGTTAGGGTTTTCTTATTCAATTCAATTAGAGTTATTAAACCCCTTAGCTTAATTAGGAATAGTGATTCCTTATTTCATACTTCAATCATAGAGTTTCATGCTTAAAAGCATAACCCAGGATTAGGGTTACTGTTCATATCATCACATTACCCTAGATTAGGGTTTACTATTCACATTACATCATATTACCCTATATTAGGGTTTACTATTCACATTACATCATATTACGCTAGATTAGGCTTTACTATTCACATTTGCAATGAATTAAGATCATATCATCATCATGTATGAGGATTACTTTCATTAATGCCCTCAAATTAGGTTAAGATTCATTAACCATCATAATTAGGGTTTCCATGATCTCACTATGAAGGATCATACCCTAATTAGATGTATTCATACATATTGGAAGTATATTACTTGATTCTCATTCATATAAAGAATCTTCTCTCTCCTCTTTCTATAAGATGATATTTACATCTCATATAATTAGGCTAACTCAAATCAACACTGACATCATGGGTTGTGTCATTACTATTGTGGTCATTAAGATTCACTTGATCAAAGGGTATTGGTTACTCTATCCCATCAAGGGTAATTTTGTAATGTTCACCATTGATCATAACATGCATTAATCGACAATTATTTGGTCCCTTAATCACTTTAGGTATCTATAAGGTTTAGGTTAATCAACCACTAAACCATCTTGACCACTAAGGCATCAAACGATCTTGACCTTTTTAGACCTTAAACGGTCTTGCACACTAAACCCCCAAACGATCTTGAACAAACCTTGAAACCATTTGGTGTTGTTGACCATTTGGTTTTGTTGACTTTGAAACTGTTTGGTAAAGTGCACACTCAAAACCGTTTGGTCATGAAGACCGTTTGGCCAAGTTGACTTTGAAACCAAATGGACACAACCGTTCTTGAAACCACATGAGCACCAAACGGTTTGGGATCGTTTGGTCCCAAACGGTCTTGAGACCATTTGGTCCAAACCATCTCAAAACCACATGGACCAAAAAGTGTCTCAACCACTACAATTGAGTTAAGGTTTCCAAGGTTGAACCCCTCAATCGTTCATGCACTTGTTAGCCATTTATCAATTGAGTCAATTAGGTCAACCCTCAACTAATTTGACCCTCCATTGACCCTCAATTGATCACCAATTAGGGCTTGGATAGATTGAATTAAGGTTTGGAATCAATCACCCTTGAACATGTATCAACATGAGTCTAATTGACATTGAAACCATTGAACCATCATTCAATTTGGTCATGACCTGACCCCAAACGGTCTTGGGATCATTTGGATGACCTCCAAAAGGTCAACGCCTGGTCAACGCATCCAAACGGTCTTAAACCATTTGCTTCTATGCGGTTTGTGAAACCGTTTGCATTCAAACGGTTTGAAACTATTTGCTCCCAAACGGTTTGGGAAACCGTTTGCAAAAGTTGGGAGACCGTTTGCTAAAGAAAGATTTAGGATTAACATAGATATTAATGTCATCATCTTCTACCTCAAGAACATGGGCGGTTCTTTACGGAAATCAGAACAAGAACACACCAAGGTGTCTAAACAAGAAGAATAAGCATATATACTAGGAGAAGAGGATGCATTAACAAAGCTTAAGGGTTAGAGTTATAAAACCCACCTTTAGATCTGATCTAGAGCTCCAAGCTTCGTATCTTTAATGGTGGATGAAGCTCCAAAGGTTGTCCAAGACCTGTTCTTCAAGATTTGGATGGAGAAGATGGCTAGAAAGAAGAGTTGTGTAAGGAAAACTAACAAACCAACCTTGTATTAGGGTTTCCTCCAAGAATTCGAGCTAGGTGATGATCCATACTTACCAACTTAACTTGGCCATCTTCCTCTGTTCCAGAGATCCCTCTTGGTATGTACAAAGTAAGAAGATGAGGAGAAAGAACTAAAGGAACGATCCTTTGCTTTGAGGAAAAAGGATGCTTATATATTTTTGGGTATTATCAAGGCAAAGAAAAAGATAGTTATTTATTTTATTTATTAAACCCATACACTCATACTCACTCCACCCTTGGCCACGTTTCTTCCTCCTTTTCACATGCAAAACCTCTCTCTTATCCAAGGTTAAAGAAAAAGAAACCATATATCTTAATAAGCTATATATATGAAAGGCCATTTTGCTTAAAACTTGGTTATTTAGATATTAAGGTTATCTTTCTTATTTGATCATTCAAATGAGGCACCCCTCTCATTTTATTTGCTCTAATTGATGCCAAGAAACATGAGAGATACTCTAGAGGGTATATTTTACATGTTGCACCCTATGTTTTGGGTAAATTGCACTTTACACCAAAACTAGGTTTTAAAGCACAAGGATTGCTCTGCAAGCTACATCTTGGTGCTCAAGCTTGGAGAATCCATACCACTACACCATATTCATTCTTATGATGTCTCAAAATCATAGGAACACCTTAACATGTGCAATTTTCAAGTTAACCCCTCAACTTGGGTAATTTGCACTTTAGTCCAAAATTAACAAAACAATGTTTGCACCGAAAAAAAAACAAAACAATGTTGCAACATTGTACAAAAAGGATTGAAATGGAAATATAAGTTCCTCAACAGCTTTAATTACATTACACAAGATAACCACAAGCATCTAATCACATATTTAAGCAAAACACCTAGGGTTAGTTCATAACCCTGGTCAGGGATGTTACAAATTATCCACCCCTTACAGGGATTTCGTCCCTGAAATCAACAAAACATATTAAGAGAAAAGAGCAGGGTATTTCCTTCTCATCTCTTCTTCTAGTTCCCATGTGGCTTCTTCAATACCATGGTGATTCCAGATGACTTTCACAAGACTTATGTCTTTCTTTTTCAACTTTTTAATTCTTTTATCAAGGATCGATACAGGTCCCTTCTTCATAAGATACATCATCATTCAATTCTACTTCCATAGGTTGCAGAACTAATTCTGTATCAGGGTGACATTTCCTAAGCATGGAAATGTGGAACACAGGGTGTAACTTCTGTAGTTCTGGTGGTAACTCTAGCTTATAGGCTACTCTTCCAATCCGTTCAATGATTGGATAAGGCCCCATAAACCTAGGAGCTAACTTCCCTTTCCTTCCAAATCTCATAACTCCTTTCCAAGGTGAGACTTTGAGGTACACTCTGTCTCCAACCTGGAATTCTAAAGGTCTATGACATTTATCAGCGTAAGACTTATGCCTATCCTGTGCAGTACTTATCTATTGTTGTATTACTTTAATCTTCTCTGTGGTCTGCTGCACAAGATCAGGACCTAACAGTTGGTATTCACCAGTTTCATACCAACATAGGGGTGATCTACAATGTCTACCATACAAAGCCTCATAAGGTGCCATATCAATGCTATGTTGATAGCTATTGTTGTAGGCAAACTCTATCAAGCTTAGGTGCAGATCCCAACTCCCTGTAAACTGAAGAACACATGCTCTAAGCAAGTATTCCAAAGTTTGTATAGTCCTCTCTGACTGTCCATCAGTCTGAGGATGAAAGGCTATACTAAACCTTAGCTGTGTGCCTAAAGCTTTATGAAGTCGCTCCCAAAAATGACTCGTAAACTGGGGACATGTATCAGAAACAATGGTAACTAGGACCCCATGCAGCCGCACTATCTCATCAACATATAAATGTGCTAGCTTCTCAGCAGAATAGGTTGTTTTGACAGGCAAGAAATGTGTTGTCTTCGTCAACCTATCAACTATTACCCATATGGAATCATGTCCTTTGGCTGTCTTGGGTAGACCAACCAAAAATCCATGGTTACATGATCCCACTTCCACTGTGGTATGGGAAAAGGTTGCATTGTTCCTGCAGGCTTCTGGTGTTAAGCTTTAACTTGCTGACACACAGGACACCGCATAACGAACTCAGCAACATCCTTCTTCATTCCAGGCCACCAATACATATCTTTCAAGTTTTGATACATCTTGGTGCTTCCTGGATGCATAGCATACATCAAAGAATGAGCTTCTTCCAGGACTAACTTTCTCAAGTTATCCACATCAGGCACTATCATCCTACCATGATAACAGGCTATTTGGTCATCTAAGTCATGGAAACCATCTCGTTTCTCACTACAACACTCCGATCTAATCAGTTGAACTGTAGCATCAACTTGCTGTGCCTCCTTAATCTGCTGTCTCAGAGTTGGTTTTATGTGCATCTCAGCTAACAACCCTGATAACAACGATACTCTTAACTGTACATTGTCTTGCCTTAAGGAGATAAGCATATCTCTCCTTGAGCACACTAAGGAATCCAACTGTGCTCTATCTAAAGCTGGTGTTGCTGATTTCCTACTCAAAGCATCAACAACCACATTGGCCTTCCCTGGATGATAATCAATTGTACAATCGTAATCCTTGATTAACTCCATCCAACGGCGTTGCCTCATGTTAAGCTCATGCTGAGAAAAGATATACTTAACTGTAAGGACCCTGACCTGCGTTTAGGGCTTACCCTGTTTGCTTTGCTTAACCTTGATGGTTTGATGCTTGCTAATCACCTTTGAGTGGTGATTAGGGTTTGGTTATGCTTTGTTGAGAGTTGGAGGTGCTACTTGCAATTAACCCAAGTCTAGGGTTTTGGGAGCAAGTTTGTCACCTTGAGAGGTGTTCTTCTCTCTCTTTGCTTCCTCTAGGGTTGAGAGGAAGGCTTGGGCTTGTTGTTTGAGTTCTTTGGGCCTTTTTTGAGCTTGTTTGGGCCTTGGAGTTCCTTGTTTGCGCTTGCTTGGGCCTTGTGTCGGCTAAGTATAGCTTGTGTCGGCCTAGGGCAGCTTGGTGTGTCGCCCATGAAGCTTGGTCCAACCTTGGTCTTGTTTGGAGAACACATGGTGCACATTTTGGACAAGTGTCTTATGGCTTGCAAGAGAGGTGGCTTGAGTTGGTGGACATGTGTCCCTTGGGTGGATGACACCTAGCAAGGGTTCACCTTGGTTTCTCCTCCTTCCTCATCTATATAGGTTGTCCCTTCCTTAGCTTGAGGTCCCTTTAGTTCCTCTTCTCCTTGTGCACGATACACCCTCTCTTCCCCTTGCTTGGTGGCTGACACACCCTTGAAGAAGGAGCTAAGGTGGACGACACACCCTTGTGTGAGAAGCTTGGAGGCTGACACACCCTTGGAAGAAGAAGGTGGTGGCCGATACACACCCTTGGAGGAGCCTTGGTGGTCGAGATACCCTTGGAGCTTGAAGTGCATCTTCTTCCTTGGAGCTTAAGGCGGGTTGCATGACTCTAACCCTAAACTACTTTACTTCCTTTTCATATATGTTGCCTTAATCTTGCCCTTGCACGTTTGGAGTTGTTCTTTAGCTATCTTGCATGTTGGTCGATCCATGTATGTTAGGGTTTAGGAGAGAAACACTCCTTTCTCCCCTTGGTCTAGATGAGTGAGCTTAAGCTCTAATGCCATGAGCAACACCCCTCTTTCCTACCCGATTGAGGTGAGCTCATGACTTAGTGGCTTGAGCAAAACTCTCCTCTCACCTTGGGCAAGATGGTGAGCTCATTTAGATGGTTTGAACCTTGGTTGAGATGTGCGGGGAGGTGCTGCCTGATAGCCCTTGCCCTAGTTCTCTCTTGCATGGGTTGAGTGAGTCAAGTTTTCCTCCTGCTCGCCCGGTGGGCTGCTCGCCCAGTGAAGCTCAGTGCTCACTCGCCCGATACACTCTGTTTTGCTCACTCAGTAACCCTACTCGCCCTTCTTTTGTTGCTCAACTATATACCCTACACGCCCCTGTGTCGCCCGGCAGCTTTGGCTCGCTTGATAGTCCTGCTCACCCAACGACTTGCTCGCCTGACACTAGCTGTGTCGCCCAGTGTTGTTGCTCGCTCGGATACGCCCTGCTCGCTTATGTCTTGGCTCGCCCGGCATGCGTGTCGCTCAATACCTAGCTCTGTTCGCTCGGCCCCAGCCGTGTCACCCGAGACTACCTTGCTCACCCGGTTCTAGTTGGCTCGCGTGATACTAGTGCACGCCCGACATCCTCTGCGCGTGTCGTCCGATAGGGCTGCTCGCCTATGCTTTACCCTGCTCGCTCGCTTGCCTTGCATGGTTCAGTACCCGGCTCATTGCTTTGCTCGTTTGCTAACCTACCCGCTCAGTGTGTCTGCTCGCCCGACACATGAGATGCTCGCCCTCTAGGGATTAGATAGGAATGGGTCTGCCCGGGATGGATTTTAGTGAGGGATGTTGGTGTCTCTTGTGAGGGTATGACCTATCATGAAAAGATGACATGTCGACTATGTTTTTATGACGACACATTGCTTATGAATGATACTTATGTTTCCTTTAAATGCCAAAGATGATCTTGAGCATGCATTAGGGTTACTTGATAATGTGCTTACTTATATACTTAAATATGAGGCATGGATGAAATTATTATCATCATGATTGTACTAATAATACACTTAACCCTAATTTGTCACACTATGGTAGTAAATGTAGTCTCTTGATTATTCATCTGGGTATTGAATGATGCTAACCATGCATGTAATGCTTAGCCCAATGAAAGGCTATGAGAATTGGGTAAATGAACACTGTGATGACATGTGTATGATGTTCCATGATGATGATGAAAGCCTTGAGAGGCTATGGTACTATGTGATGAGGGATTTAAATCCCATGATATGTGATGATCCCTGAGATGGATCTAGGTGATTGGAAAGAGGCCAAGTAATAACATGTGATGTGAGATCCTTGTGATGGATCAGTGTGATGTAAATTGTAGAGAATGCATAATGTTGAGTTTATGCTGTTTACTTTCTGTTATATCTTGCATGTTATACAACTTGGTTGAATCTTGCAATCCATCTAAAAGATACTAATTAATCATAATGAAATCTATTATGTAGCTTGCCCTGGCCATAGATTCATCACCAGTCAGGATAGGGTGATGATGAAACAGGTTCTCCTGCGGGTTAACCCGGAGTGCATATTTTTGAATATGCGAGGTTTCTCCTAGCTTAAAATAGAGAGGTGAAATGAGTGCAGCTGCGGTTGCAGACTCAGATGTGTGATGAGCATGGTGAACATGACCCATGGCTCCAGATATGTGATATGTTGAGCATGAATGCGTTCATGGTTCCAAGCATGGTGTTTAGACACGTGGCTCAGTTACTAGTGCCGTGACCTGTACCGAGGCAGGCTAGGTAGAGGGTAGCCTGTGGAGCTGACCCTGTGGCTTATGACCACTTCAAGCACGAGACTGCGGTCCTGCTTTGTGTTCTCATGTACTGACCATGAGGCGGAGAAGGTCTTGGATTCCGGCTCTTCCATTGACCTTGTATGACACCGGCTATGGGCTTCACAGCCGAAGGTTGGATTTGAACGGTACGGTTCATTTCCTCAGGGCATAATAAAACGTAATACAACCGTCTAGTATGTATTGATAAGATAAACACGAAACATTGGTTGAGGCCTTGTTTGTGTAGTTAACTTTATTTATCTTGCAATTACTATGCATTTCTCCTATGAGGTGAGTTCCATGTATAGTTTATCTTATCAATCATGTCCCTTTGGGAAATATGTTGGTACAGCTGGTAAGTCTAATGGTATGGATGGCTTTGCATTTCATAAACTGCTTCTGTTATATCCTTTATCGGTAACCTGCTTATATATGATCTTGAGGTTTTTTAGTTTTGGCACGGAGTTATGCCTTCTACTGGGACAATGTTCAATTGTCTCACTCCGCTAGTTTTCACCCTTTTTAGGTGGTCGAGCTTGTTGTGGTGGTGGTCGCGGAGTTGCGGCCGAGCAGCGAGAAGATCTGTAGAAGGCAAGCTTTGGAGATGCTGTTGTTTTGATGTTTTGGTGTAGAGTCTAGAGTCATCCCTGTACTCTCAGGTCCTTGGCGGTGTTTTGACGTTGTTTTACGATGTACGACCGATGTCATTTGTATATCCTGCTGATGGCCAGATATGGACCTTTATATGTATGAACAGGTGGTGAACTCATGTGTTGACAGGACAGCTGTTGCTCTAAGCTGTGGACATGTATCCAGGCTTGTATGGAGATGTATATAACATGTTTTCTTGCAGGATATGGACTGGAATGTAATATGTTTCTCAGTTTATCAGTTTTCTGAAAACGGTTTTAATTAACCCGTGCCTTTGTTAAGCTGTGGTTATGGTGATTTCCGCACGTTTTCGCATAACACCTCGTTATGTGTGTGATAATGGGATGTGTGGCCACAAGTTTGGTATCAGAGCTTTAGGTTCACTGAGTCTACATGGATCTAGGACTAGGTTGTGTTTGTTCTTATGTGTTTTCCAGATTTTCTCATAGAAATCTTCTGCCTCAGTAGAAGAAAAGCCAAGATGTCTGGAAACCATGAAGAACTCGCTGCTGAGCACAGTGATGCTGCATCTGTTAATGGAGCAGTAGGACAGGTGCATGAAGATCGGGTGCCTGAGGTCCCCCAACCTGACCCAGCCATTCTTGAACATCTTGCCTACCAACAGCTTATGGGGTAGATGATGGCTACGATGAATCTCATGGTTGAACGAATACCAGTGCCTCCTCCGAGAGCACACGTTCCCCATGGAGAAGCGTCATGTATTGGGAAGACCTTTGAGCGGCTTTGCCGAGTTGGAGCTCCGGAGTATGCTGGAACGACTGATCCAGCGGATGCAGATCTGTGGCTGACAAGTCTCGAGAAGGCTTTCTGGATCCTCAACATCCCCGAAGCAGACAAAGTAAAGCATGCTGTCTACCTTCTGAAAGGTAGTGCTGGTCACTGGTGGACCATCGAGGAAGAGAAGCGGCCTGGTGAGGTGATCTGTTGGGAAGTGTTTCGACGCGAGTTTGTCACCAGATACTTTCCCAAGACGTATGTGGATGAGAAGATCCGTCAGTTCAAGAGTTTGCGACAAGGAATGATGAACATCACCGAGTATGAAGCTAAGTTTATGGATCTGTTGAGGTTTTGTCCTCACATGGCAACGACAGACGAGGAACGGATCAGACGTTTCGAGAAAGGTCTGAGTGATGAGTTGACAACACCGGTTTCTGCGTTAGAGAATAGAGAGCAGTTTGCGACGTTTGTGGAATCTGTTCGGAGGATCGAACGTTCTGTAAAGGAAAAGAGAGAGTCTATGGCTAAGAAGAGACCTGCTCAGTTTCAGAATCAGAGGTTTGGTGTCTTCAAGAAGCCCAGGTTTTCGGCACCGGCAGCGATGAGAGGTTCTGGTAGACCGTCTCAGTGGTCTATGAGTAGAGGAAGAGGTTATGTTTCTTTGCCTTCTAAGGCACCAAGTTCAGAGTCTGTGGTGGTGACAGGGCCATCCATGCCTCGAGATGATGTTAGGACATGTTAAGCCTGTGGTCAGACAGGGCATATCAGGTCAAGTTGTCCCTACAATGATGTTGAAGTAACGCAGCAGTCGAGACAGAACCTTCAGGGGTCTGAGAGACCACAGCCCAGTGGTAGCAGGGGACGAGGATGCGGTCAAGTGTCTTAGGCTGGATCGTCTGCTCAGGGAAGCAGAGGTCATGGACAGCAAGCAACAGCTCGATTCTACGCTATGAATCAGCCGGAGGCGGTAGTCAACCCGCGAGTAGTGACAGGTCAGATGGAGTTATTTCATTCTGATATGTCTTCTTCTTGCTTTATATATGTTCTGGTTGACCCGGGTGCTACATACTCTTTTATCGCCTATAGTATGCTTGAGAACTGTCGTTTACCTGTTAGCTGTAAGAAGGATAACTTGTTGTTAGAAACCCCTCTTGATGGTTCCTCTTTTCTTCGAGAAGAGTGTCCATCTTGTGTCTTGTCTTTCTCGGGACATCGCATTCAAGTGAACCTCATACCACTTGATATGCATGGTTTCGATTTCATCCTTGGGATGGATACCTTAGAGAGGTATAAGGTTGTTTTGGACTGTGGTTCCAAGCAGGCAGTGTTTGACGTTGTTGGAGAGAAGTGGATCTTCCAGGGAGATAGGAAGATTTTTCCGACATGCTTAGTATCAGCTCTGGTGGCAGATAAGTTGTTACGACAAGGATGTGAGGCGTTCCTAGCTCACGTGGTAGATACCATAGTGGATTCCAAGGCAAAAGGTCCTAGCCTTGAGGAGGTGTCAGTTGTTTGTGAGTTTGCAGACGTGTTCCCTGAGAAGTTTCCTGGTGTTCCCCCACCCCGAGAGATTGATTTCGAGATCAATTTGGTACCAGGAACGCAGCCAGTTGCGCAGACACCGTATAGAATGGCTCCGGCAGAGATGGCAGAGTTGAAGAAGTAGTTGCAAGAGTTGCTAGATAAAGGTTTTATCTGATCGAGTACGTCACCTTGGGGTGCTCCCGTGTTGTTCATCAAGAAGAAGGATGGTTCGATGCGGTTGTGTATAGACTACCGGCAGTTGAACAAGGTCACGATCAAGAACAAGTACCCGTTGCCGAGGATAGATGATCTGTTCGAT
The DNA here is from genome assembly GCA_963693085.1 of Alisma plantago-aquatica. Classification (NCBI taxonomy): domain Eukaryota; kingdom Viridiplantae; phylum Streptophyta; class Magnoliopsida; order Alismatales; family Alismataceae; genus Alisma; species Alisma plantago-aquatica. Next base: position 714,291,893 of record OY856412.1, on the reverse strand, counting down.
CAGTTGCGTGGTGCTACAGTGTTTTCCAAGATCGATCTACGATCTGGATATCATTAGTTGAGGATAAAGGCGGATGACATACTGAAGTCAGCCTTCAGGACAAGGTATGGTCATTATGAGTTTGTGGTTATGCCATTTGGGTTAACCAATGCACCTGCTGCTTTCATGGATCTGATGAACAGAGTGTTCCGTCCGTTCTTAGATCAGTTTGTCATAGTCTTCATAGATGACATCTTGATCTATAGTCGGGATAGGCTTGAGAACGAGCAACATCTTCGTCGAGCGTTGACTCTTCTTCGCCAACATTAGTTGTGTGCCAAGTTCAGTAAGTGTGAGTTCTGGCTGGATGAAGTGACCTTCTTGGGCAATGTGATATCCGTTGAAGGAGTCAAGGTAGATCTGAAGAAGGTGGAATCTGTTGCAGATTGGGAACAGCCAAAGACGCCGACAGAAGTTCGTAGTTTCCTTGGTTTAGCAGGATACTACCGGAGGTTTATCAAGGACTTCAGTGTGATCGCGTTACCGATGATGAAGTTGACCAGGAAAGATGTACCTTTTGTTTGGGATGACCGATGTCAGCAAGCTTTCTAGAGTTTGAAGGCGAAGCTAACTAGTGCTCCAGTGTTGATCTTGCCAGAGCCTGGGAAAGGCTATGTTGTTTTCTGTGATGCTTCCAAGAAAGGTTTAGGTTGCGTGTTGATGCAAGAAGATCATGTGGTTTCTTTTGCCTCACGACAGCTCAAGAAGCATGAGGAGAACTATCCGACTCATGATTTGGAGCTGGCAGCAGTAGTTCATGCGTTAAAGATTTGGAGACACTATCTGTATGGGGAAGTGTGTCAAATCTTTACGGATCATAAGAACCTGAAGTATATCTTCACGCAGCACGAGTTGAACATGCGACAGTGGCGATGGATGGAATTGATCAACGACTACGACTGCACTATCGAGTATCATCCTGGTAAGGCGAATGTGGTAGCAGATGCACTTAGTCGAAAGTCTTCTCTTTCTTCAAGGAAGGCACAGTTGAGTTCCCTGGTTTGCCATAGGCGGGATATGTTCGTTTCTCTACGACAGATGAATGTGCAGATGGAAGTTTCTTCGTTATCTGGTCTTTTCGCACAAATGCAAGTCAAGCCTACGTTGAGGCAATAGATCAAGGATGCATAGCAGACAGATGAGGCGGTACAGTTGATCAGATCAGAGTTCGGCAACGACAAGCGTGATGGGTTTCATGAGTCTGAGGATGGGCTAGTATGCTATCGTGATAGGATGGTGGTTCCAGATGCTGACGATCTGAGGAAGTTGGTGCTTGAGGAAGCATATACGTCAATGTATGCCATGCATCCAGGTGTCACCAAGATGTATCATAGTCTGAAGGACTTGTATTGGTGGCCCGGTTTGAAGAAAGATGTGGCTGAGTTCGTGGCAAGATGTGCGGTTTGTCAGCAAGTGAAGGCTGAGCATCAGAAGCCGGCAGGTATGTTACAACCTTTTCCGATACCGCAGTGGAAATGGGATCATATAACCATGGATTTCATAGTTGGTCTGCCCAGGACAAGTAGGAATCATGATTCCATTTGGGTGATAGTGGACAAATTGACAAAGTCTGCCCATTTTCTGCCTGTGAAGACGACGTACACAGTAGAGAAGCTCGCCAGAGTGTATGTGGATGAGATAGTTTGTTTGCATGGTGTGCCATCAATGATAGTTTCTGACAGAGGTCCTCAGTTTACCAGTCGTTTTTGGGAGCAGTTGCACAGAGCGTTGGGAACGCAGTTGAGGTTCAGTACAACCTTTCACCTGCAGAGAGATGGACAATCTGAAAGGACTATTCAGATTGTGGAGGATCTCCTTCGAGCTTGTGTTTTGCAGTTCCTAGGTAGCTGGGATGTACATCTGAGTTTGATAGAGTTTGCCTACAACAACGGTTATCAGCGAAGCATCGACATGGCTCCTTATGAAGCTCTGTATGGAAGAAAGTGCAGATCTCCTTTGTGTTGGTATGAATAAGGTGAGTATCAACTTTTGGGTCCTGAGTTAGTGCAGAAAATGACAGATAAGATCAAGGTGATACAACAACAGTTGAAAGTGGCACAAGACAGGCAGAAGTCTTATGTAGACAATCGCCGATGACCGTTGGAGTTCCAGGTAGGAGACAAAGTGTATCTTAAAGTCTCGCCATGGAAAGGTGTGCTGAGGTTTGGACGGAAGGGTAAGTTGGCACCCAGATATATGGGGCCTTACCCAGTTATAGCACGTGTTGGAAAGGTAGCCTACGAGATAGAGTTGCGTCCCGAGTTGCACAGGTTGCATCCAGTATTTCATATCAGTATGCTAAAGAAAAGTCATCCAGATTCAGGTGCAGTGATACAGCCAGTTGAGGTTGAGCTTGATGAAGATGTGACCTACGAGGAAGGTCCTGTGGCGATTCTTGACAGAAGGATCAAGAAGCTGAAGAGGAAGGACCTGGTTCTTGTGAAGGTCCTTTTGCAGCGTCGTGGCGTTGAGGAAGCCATGTGGGAGCTTGAGGAAGAGATGAGGAGGAAGTATCCCTCACTTTTCTCTTCAGATTTCGGGGATGAAATCCCTTAAAGGGGGTTAGATTGTAAGGACCCTGACCTGCGTTTAGGGCTTACCTTGTTTTCTTTGCTTAACCTTGATGGTTTGATGCTTGCTAATCACCTTTGAGTGGTGATTAGGGTTTGGTTATGCTTTGTTGAGAGTTGGAGGTGCTACTTGCAATTAACCCAAGTCTAGGGTTTTGGGAGCAAGTTTGTCACCTTGAGAGGTGTTCTTCTCTCTCTTTGCTTCCTCTAGGGTTGAGAGGAAGGCTTGGGCTTGTTGTTTGAGTTCTTTGGGCCTTTGTTGAGCTTGTTTGGGCCTTGGAGTTCCTTGTTTGCACTTGCTTGGGCCTTGTGTCGGCCAAGTATAGCTTGTGTCGGCCTAGGGTAGCTTGGTGTGTCATCCATGAAGCTTGGTCCAACCTTGGTCTTGTTTGGAGAACACATGGTGCACATTTTGGACAAGTGTCTTATGGCTTGCAAGAGAGGTGGCTTGAGTTGGTGGACATGTGTCCCTTGGGTGGACGACACCTAGCAAGGGTTCACCTTGGTTTCTCCTCCTTCCTCATCTATATAGGTTGTCCCTTCCTTAGCTTGAGGTCCCTTTAGTTCCTCTTCTCCTTGTGCACGATACACCCTCTCTTCCCCTTGCTTGGTGGCCGACACACCCTTGAAGAAGGAGCTAAGGTGGCCGACACACCCTTGTGTGAGCAGCTTGGAGGCCGACACACCCTTGGAAGAAGAAGGTGGTGGCCGATACACACCCTTGGAGGAGCCTTGGTGGTCGAGATACCCTTGGAGCTTGAAGTGCATCTTCTTCCTTGGAGCTTAAGGCGGGTTGCATGACTCTAACCCTAAACTACTTTACTTCCTTTTCATATATGTTTCCTTAATCTTGCCCTTGCACGTTTGGAGTTGTTCTTTAGCTATCTTGCATGTTGGTCGGTCCATGTATGTTAGGGTTTAGGAGAGCAACACTCCTTTCTCCCCTTGGTCTAGATGAGTGAGCTTAAGCTCTAATGCCATGAGCAACACCCCTCTTTCCTACCCGATTGAGGTGAGCTCATGACTTAATGGCTTGAGAAAAACTCTCCTCTCACCTTGGATAAGATGGTGAGCTCGTTTAGATGGTTTGAACCTTGGTTGAGATGTGCGGGGAGGTGCTGCCCGATAGCCCTTGCCCTAGTTCTCTCTTGCACGGGTTGAGTGAGTCAAGTTTTCCTCCTGCTCGCCCGGTGGGCTGCTCGCCCAGTGAAGCTCAGTGCTCACTCGCCTGATACACTCTGTTTTGCTCACTCAGTTCCCCTACTCACCCTGCTTTTGTTGCTCAACTATATACCCTGCACGCCCCTGTGTCGCCCGACAGCTTTGGCTCGCTTGATAGTCCTGCTCGCCCAACGACTTGCTCGCCCGACACTAGCTGTGTCGCCCAGTGTTGTTGCTCGCTCGGACACACCCTGCTCGCTTATGTCTTGGCTCGCCCGACACGCGTGTCGCTCAATACCTAGCTCTGCTCGCTCGGCCCCAGCCATGTCACCCGAGACTACCTTGCTCACCCGGTTCTAGTTGGCTCACCTGATACTAGTGCACGCCTGACATCCTCTGCACGTGTCGCCCGACAGGGCTGCTCGCCTATGCTTTACCCTTCTCGCTCGCTTGCCTTGCACGGTTCAGTACCCGGCTCATTGCTTTGCTCGTTTGCTAACCTGCCCGCTCAGTGTGTCTGCTCGCCCGACACATGAGCTGCTCACCCGCTAGGGATTAGATAGGAACTGGTCTACCCGGGATGGATTTTAGTGAGGGATGTTGGTGTCTCTTGTGAGGGTACGACCTATCATGAAAAGATGACATTTCGACTATGTTTTTATGACGGTGCTTTTCTTATGAATGATACTTATGTTTCCTTTAAATGCCAAAGATGATCTTGAGCATGCATTAGGGTTACTTGATAATGTGCTTACTTATATACTTAAAGATGAGGCATGGATGAAATTATTATCATCATGATTGTACTAATAATACACTTAACCCTAATTTGTCACACTATGGTAGTAAATGTAGTCTCTTGATTATTCATCTGGGTATTGAATGATGCTAACCATGCAGGTAATGGTTAGCCCAATGAAAGGCTATGAGAATTGGGTAAATGAACACTGTGATGACAGGTGTATGATGTTCCATGATGATGATGAAAGCCTTGAGAGGCTATGGTACTATGTGATGAGGGATTGAAATCCCATGATATGTGATGATCCCTGAGATGGATCTAGGTGATTGGCAAGAGGCCAAGTAATAACATGTGATGTGAGATCCTTGTGATGGATCAATGTGATGTAAATTGTAGAGAATGCATAATGTTGAGTTTATGCTATTTACTTTCTGTTATATCTTGCATGTTATACAACTTGGTTGAATCTTGCAATCCATCTAAAAGATACTAATTAATCATAATGAAATCTATTATGTAGCTTTCCCTGGCCATAGATTCATCACCAGTCAGGATAGGGTGATGATGAAACAGGTTCTCCCGCGGGTTAACCCGGAGCGCATATTTTTGAATATGCGAGGTTTCTCCTAGCCTAAAATAGAGAGGTGAAATGAGTGTAGCTGCGGTTGCAGACTCAGATGTGTGATGAGCATGGTGAACATGGCCCATGGCTCTAGATATGTGATATGTTGAGCATGAATGCGTTCATGGCTCCGAGCACGGTGTTTAGACACGTGGCTCAGTTACTAGCGCCGTGACCTGTACCGAGGCGGGCTAGGCAGAGGGTAGCCTATGGAGCTGACCCTGTGGCTTATGACCACTTCAAGCACGAGATTGCGGTCCTGCTTTGTGTTCTCATGTACTGACCATGATGCGGAGAAGGTCTTGGATTCCGACTCTTCCATTGACCTTGTATGGCACCGGCTATGGGCTTCGCAGCCGAAGGTTGGATTTGAATGGTACGGTTCATTTCCTCAGGGAATAATAAAACATAATACAACCGTCTAGTATGTATTGATAAGATAAACATGAAACATTGGTTGAGGCCTTGTTTGTGTAGTTAACTTTATTTATCTTGCAATTACTATGCATTTCTCCTATGAGGTGAGTTCCATGTATAGTTTATCTTGTCAATCATGTCCCTTTGGGAAATATGTTGGTATAGCTGGTAAGTCTAATGGTATGGATGGCTTTGCATTTCATAAACTACTTCTGTTATATCCTTTATCGATAACCTGCTTATATATGATCTTGAGGTTTTGTAGTTTTGGCGCGGAGTTATGCCTCCCGCTGGGACAATGTTCAATTGTCTCACTCCGCTAGTTTTCACCCTTTTTAGGTGGTCGAGCTTGTCATGGTGGTGGTCGCGGAGTTGCGACCGAGCAGTGAGAAGATCTGTAGAAGGCAAGCTTTGGAGATGCTGCTGTTTTGATGTTTTGGTGTAGAGTCTAGAGTCATCCCTGTACTCTCAGGTCCTTGGCGGTGTTTTGACGTTGTTTTACGATGTACGACCGATGTCGTTTGTATATCATGCTGATGGCCAGATATGGACCTTTATATGTATGAACAGGTGGTGAACTCATGTGTTGACAGGACAGCTATTGCTCTAAGCTGTGGACATGTATCCAGGCTTGTATGGAGATGTATATAACATGTTTTCTTGCAGGATATGGACTGGAATGTAATATGTTTCTCAGTTTATCAGTTTTCCGCAAACGGTTTTAATTAACCTGTGCCTTTGTTAAGCTGTGGTTATGGTGATTTCCGTATGTTTTCGCGTAACACCTCGTTATCTGTGTGATAATGGGATGTGTTGTCACATTAACGTTCTTATGGTCTGTGAAAATCTGGAATGTCTCTCCATAAAGATAATGTCTCCAGATCTTCAAGGCATGAACTACGACAGCTAGTTCTAGATTGTGTGTCGGATAATTCTCCTCGTGTTTCTTAAGCTGTCGGGAAGCAAAAGAAATCACTTGTTTATCCTGCATCAACACACATCCAAGTCCATTCTTGGAGGCATCACAGAAAACTATATATCCTTTTCCTTGCTCAGGTAACACAAGTACAGGTGCACTTGTCAACCTCTCCTTCAACAACTGAAACGATTGTTGACACTTATCACTCCAAATAAAAGGAACATCCTTCCTGGTCAACTTAGTCAAGGGTAAGGCTATAGAACTGAAGTTCTTAATGAACCTCCGGTAATAGCCTGCCAACCCTAAGAAACTACAGATTTCCGTCGGCGTCTTCGGCTGATCCCATTGTAGGATAGATTCTACCTTTTTAGGGTCAACATGAATACCTGAAGCAGATATTACGTGTCCAAGGAAAGATACTTCTGGTAACCAGAACTCACACTTGCTAAACTTAACATATAAATTATGCTCTCTTAGCAAAGTTAGAGCCTGATGAAGATGCTGCTCATGCTAATGAGCATCTCTACTATAGATCAGGATGCCATCTATATAGACAATGACACACTGATCGAGAAAAGGTCGGAAGATTCTATTCATGAGTTCCATAAATGCAGCTGGTGCATTAAATTGATCTCAAAATCAATTTCCCAGGGCGGTGGCACACCTAGAAGTTCTTCAAGAAATATGTCTTCAAATTCCCTGACTATAGGAACTTCGGCAGGGTTAGGAGTATCCATGGTAGTATCCACCACATGGGCCAAGAATGCATAACATCCTTGCCTCATCAGCTTCTCAGCAACCATAGCTGACACAAGACAGGTGGGTAGAATCTTTCTTTCTCCTTGAAAGATCCATGTGTCACTATCATCAGCGAACACAGCTTGCTTGGACTCATAATCCAAAACAACCTTATACCTTTATAAGGTATCCATCCCAAGGATTATATCAAATCCATGCATCTCAAGTGGTATAAGATCCACTTGAATGCGATGTTCAGAAAAGAAGAGGATGCATTGAGAACATACCTCCTGCAACACAGTAGATCCCCTTAACGGAGTTTCTAGCAACAAACTATCTGCTCTATGACTTATAGTCAAATTGCAGTCAAGAATCACTCTTCGAGTGATAAAGGAGTGCGTAGCACCCGGATCAATTAAAACAGATACAATGCAAGACGTAGACATATCAGAATATAAAAATTCCATCTGACCTATCACAACCCGAGGGTTGATCACTGAATCAGGTGGACTCATCGCATAGAATCTTGCCGTCGCCTGTGGTTGATTTGGTGCTCGACTAGGTGTCGATGATCCAGCTTGGGATGCTTGTCCACATCCTCTAGCATTACTTGGAAACTGTCGCCTTTGCGATCCTTGCTGATTCTTCCTTTGAGGTTGAGTCACACTCACTTCTCTGGCTCTGCAGTCCTTCATCAAATGTCCCATCTTTCCACATAGGTAACAACTTCTGTTCAGTTGTTGTGGTCTGGGTGGTCCTGTAACTGACATAGATGCTGAACTAAGAGCTCCTTCTAGCGGTAAAATTCATCCTCTACCCCTATTTGACATCCACTGTGTCTGGGTATTGGATCTAGGTGGTGGTGTAGGTGCGGAAAACCTAGGTTTCTTGAAACCTTTAGATGAAGATCCTTGGAACTGGGGATACATCCTCTTGTTCTGGGTCTGTCTCTTCTCTGCTACAAACCTCTCTACCCTTTTGACAGACTCCAAAAAGGTAGAAAACCTTTCCCTATTCTCCAAAGCAGACACATGAGTAATTAACTCAGTGTTTAACCCTTTCTCAAAATGCCTAATCCTTTCTTCATCTGTAACTGCCATTTGCGGACAGAACCGCAAAAGCTCCATGAACTTAGCCTCATACTCGCTAATGTTCATTGGACCTTGTCTTAACCTATCAAACTGAGAGATTTTCTCATCCAGAAACATCTTAGGGAAACATCTGTTGATAAATTCCCATCGGAAAACTTCCCATGCAATCTCCACACTTGGGCTCTTCTGTTCTTCCATGGTCCACCAATGACCAACACTCCCCTTGAGAAGATACACAACATGTCTAACCTTCTCAGCTTCTGGGATGTTCAGGATTCTAAAGGCCTTATCTAGTTAAGTTAACCACAAGTCAGCATCTGCTGGGTCAGCTGTTCCAGCATACTCTGTGGCTCCAACTCAGCAAAGTTGTTCAAACATCTTGTCCACTCCTTGTCCTTATGAATGGGTAGGTTCCCTAGGTGCAGGTATAGGCATCCTATCAGTCATGTGTGTCATGGCAGTCATAAACTGCCCGAACATGGCTTGGACGGTTGGGTTTCCCATGTCAGTTGGATCGAATTGGGGTGGTTCAGGAACAAGTTCTTCTCCATCTGGGTCTCTTGCACCTCTTCTGGGTGCAGCAACACTACTCTCTACAACGTGTTCTTCGTGTGGTCCAGACATCCTTAGTCTTATCTTCTCCTCCTAAATGAGCAGAAGACACTATCAGACATACTGGAAAACACTAGAACAGACTCAACATCCTAAGTCCTATGTCTCTATAGACTCAGCGAACCTAGAGCTCTGATACCACTAAATTGTGACGATACTTCTCGGAAAAAAAGATCAACGAATGCGGAAGCGATTAACTAGCAGCGGAATTATTTAAAAATCACTAAAAATTAAAACCTTTTGTAAAGATATCTTCAAATAGTAAAACTCTTTCATAAAGAAACAAGATAAGTTATTTACAAACTGATCCATCATTACATCTATGTAAAATCACATCTCGAGAGTCACAAGCATCAACTGCCCTGTTAAACTGTACATGAGCAGTGTACAAAATTCTCGAGGCATTAAGCCAAAAATCTCAGATCTACTTTTAAACATCTATTGACTTCTAGGACCTGAGAGTACAGAGACGACACATAGGACATTCTATCTACAAGACTTGACAGATAGTGTCTCCACCTGAGGATCACTGTTGTCCCTGATGTTGCTGCTGCTGCTGTTGTTGCTCACCCACTGATGGGTTCCTTCGTCCTCGGCCTCTACCTAAAAAGTCGAATCCCACAGGGGCGAGACAATTGAATAATTGTCCCAACGAGAGTTATAACTCTCCTCCAGAAGCATTGTTAATGCAATAATGGAATAACATTAAGCAGTAGAACTATAAACATTCAACAACATATTTAGCATTGTATAAACTAAGTGAAGCAACCTTCTTTTAAGAAATCATTTCAATTATAACTTAATTGAATGACAATACATATAACAATAAGGAATATGAAGAACATGTATACTAGTTATTTAACTAGAGCACTATAAACAATGTAACATCAATCATTGTTTCTAGTAGTTCAACCTAAGCAAATATGCTACACGGCTGATTACATTTTACAAACATTTGTATGCCATGAGGAGATGAGTTACACCTCTCATACTCCAACCGACCATTACGAAATCGCAATCGGTACCATACATAGGTCATCAGAAGAGCCAGATTCCTATGACCTCATCCTCCTTAGTCAGTATGAGGAACAACATGCAGAACATCTTGTGTCTCTGCCATAATAGCTTTCCAGGGTATTCTGGCAACTTCGCTATTAGAGTTATAGTGGCATTCTGTACTCTCTTCGCCATCGAGGGATTTCTTGTTTATCTCACATCGATGCGACATTAACAACATCATCGAGAGATTAGTGATACATCATCCCGGCATAAACATATAATGAAGGATTGAGAGATTAAAGGTACATCTCATATCAAATCCTACATTAGTACGTAAGGATATTCACGTCCATAACCCCCACATACTCAAAAGTATGCTCTCCAGGAGTTCCCTTAGGAAAACCTGTTTCACCATCATTTAACTTCTGACAATGATGGATCTATGGTTAGGGCTCTACATGATATCATTATACTTGATTATTTAAGTACATTATGGCATTCTTTTAGCATCAGACATGTTTTCACATAACCCATTAAAACAATTGCTATAAAGAAAAAGTACTAATTGTATCAAGTTTAAGTCACATATTGTTAACACTGGGATATCAATCCCTAACCATCTCATCATTATGATTCAAGAATATGGGTTTTCAAACCCTTACATCATCATAACACTTGTTACCAAGTAACATATTGACATCAAGTCATTTAACAACATGACCTTGATTGTAACAATGCATATATTTCTCATGGCTCATACAACCCATCAATCTCATATGTTACCACTTACCAGGCAACATAGTATATCATTACTCTTAAATCTTATAAAGTGCTTTCAATGGATATGACATCATAACCCTTACCTAGCTATGATCAGTTCTTGATAAAGACCTGCATGACTAACACATTTGATAACATGCACATTATATCTATATCAGCACAATACAATATGATTCCAAGTTAAGTATAGAGCACCACGACTGGTTTCTAGGGTTAGGGTTTTCTTATTCAATTCAATTAGAGTTATTCAACCCCTTAGCTTAATTAGGAATAGTGATTCCTTATTTCATACTTCAATCATAGAGTTTCATGCTTAAAAGAATAACCCAGGATTAGGGTTACTGTTCATATCATCACATTACCCTAGATTAGGGTTTACTATTCACATTACATCATATTACCCTATATTAGGGTTTACCATTCACATTACATCATATTACCCTAGATTAGGGTTTACTATTCACATTTGCAATGAATTAAGATCATATCATCATCATGTATGAGGATTACTTTCATTAATGCCCTTAAATTAGGTTAAGATTCATTAACCATAATAATTAGGGTTTCCATGATCTCACTATGAAGGATCATACCCTAATTAGATGTATTCATACATATTGGAAGTATATTACTTGATTCTCATTCATATAAAGAGTCTTCTCTCTCCTCTTTCTATAAGATGATATTTACATCTCATATAATTAGGCTAAGTCAAATCAACACTGACATCATGGGTTGTGTCATTACTATTGTGGTCATTAAGATTCACTTGATCAAAGGGTATTGGTTACTCTATCCCATCAAGGGTACTTTTGTAATGTTCACCATTGATCATAACATGCATTAATCGACAATTACTTGGTCCCTTAATCACTTTAGGTATCTATAAGGTTTAGGTTAATCAACCACTAAACCATCTTGACCACTAAGGCATCAAACGATCTTGACCTTTTTAGACCTTAAACGGTCTTGCACACTAAACCCCCAAACGGTCTTGAACAAACCTTGAAACCGTTTGGTGTTGTTGACCGTTTGGTTTTGTTGACTTTGAAACTGTTTGGTAAAGTGCACACTTAAAACCATTTGGTCATGAAGACTGTTTGGTCATGAAGACCGTTTGGCCAAGTTGACTTTGAAACCGCATGGACACAACCGTTCTTGAAACCGCATGAGCACCAAATGGTTTGGGATTGTTCGGTCCCAAACGGTCTTGAGACCATTTGGTCCAAACCATCTCAAAACCGCATGGACCAAAAAGTGTCTCAACCACTTCAATTGAGTTAGGGTTTCCAAGGTTGAACCCCTCAATCGTTCATGCACTTGTTAGCCACTTATCAATTGAGTCAATTAGGTCAACCCTCAACTGATTTGACCCTCAATTGATCACCAATTAGGGCTTGGATCGATTGAATTAGGGTTTGGAATCGATCACCCTTCAACATGTATCAACATGAGTCTAATTGACATTGAAACCATTGAACCATCATTCAATTTGGTCATGACCTGACCCCAAACAGTCTTGCGATCATTTGGATGACCTCCAAACAGTCAACGCCTGGTCAACACATCCAAACGGTGTTAAACCTTTTGCTTCTATGCGGTTTGTGAAACCGTTTGCATTCAAACGGTTTGAAACCGTTTGCTCCCAAACGGTTTGGGAAACTGTTTGCAAAAGTTGGGAGACCATTTTCTAAAGAAAGATTTAGGATTAACATATATATTAACGTCATCATCTTCTACCTCAAGAACAGGGGTGGTTCTTTACGGAAATCAGAACAAGAACACACCAAGGTGTCTAAAGAAGAAGAATAAGCATATATACTAGGAGAAGAGGATGCATTAACAAAGCTTAAGGGTTAGAGTTATAAAACCCACCTTTAGATCTGATCTAGAGCTCCAAGCTTCGTATCTTTGATGGTGGATGAATCTCCAAAGGTTGTCCAAGGTTCGTTCTTCAATATTTGGATGGAGAAGATGGCTAGAAAGAAGAGTTGTGTAAGGAAAACTAACAAACCAACCTTGTATTAGGGTTTCCTCCAAGAATTTGAGCTAGGTGATGATCCATACTTACCAACTTAACTTGGCCATCTTCCTCTGTTCCAGAGCTCCCTCTTGGTCGGTCCAAAGTAAGAAGATGAGGAGAAAGAACTAAAGGAATGATCCTTTGCTTTGAGGAAAAAGGGTGCTTTTATATTTTTGGGTATTATCAAGGCAAAGAAAAAGATAGTTATTTCTTTTATTTCTTAAACCCATCCACTCATACTCACTCCACCCTTGGCCACGTTTCTTACTCCTTTTCACATGCAAAACCTCTCTCTTATCCAAGGTTAAAGAAAAATAAACCATATATCTTAATAAGCTATATATATGAAAGGCCATTTTGCTTAAAACTTGGTTATTTAGATATTAAGGTTATCTTTCTTATTTGATCATTCAAATGAAGCGCCCCTATCATTTTCTTTGCTCTACTTGATGCCAAGAAACATGAGAGATACTCTAGAGGGTATATTTTACATGTCGCACCCTATGTTTTGGGTAAATTGCACTTTACACCAAAACTAGATTTTAAAGCACAAGGATTGCTCTGCAAGCTACATCTTGGTGCTCAAGCTTGGATAATCCATACAACTACACCATATTTATTATTATGATGTCTCAACATCAGAGGAACACCTTAACATGTGCAATTTTCAAGTTAACTCCTCAACTTGGGTAATTTACACTTTAGTCCAAAATTAACAAAACACTGTTGCAACATTGTACAAAAAGGACTGAAATGGAAATATAAGTTCCTCAAATGCTTTAATTACATTACACAAGATAACCACAAGCATATAATCACATATTTAAGCAAAACACCTAGGGTTATTTCATAACCCAGGTCAGGGATGTTACAGTACACATGATACATATTTTTTTATTCCAACAAATTTCCAACACTACATGTCTTAGGGAAACACACCGAGTGTCAATCACATTTCAAAAGTGACATTTAAATTTTTAATTAGCAGGCACAATGTGTCATGACATTGATACACTATTTTCCTTTACAAGAATTGCTTAAATGTAGGTGTAGTGATCATAGTAGATGATGTCAAAGTACACCAAACGACATGTGATGAATGTAGTGATTTTAGGTTGAAGAACCAAAATCACCACCATCACTATGAGAGACGACTCTGACTACCAATCATGGTTTCCATGTGTCACTCTCAAGCTGGGTCTATTCGATACAATGCTTTCTAACAAGTATCTATGTGCTTGGTTTGATATCACATATCATGACTAATGAGATTCTATCATCAACCAACACCCATTTTAGTGTTATTTCTATCTATTAGCCTTCCACAATAACATCCGACTAGGACATAACAAGAATGTAGATACTCTTGACATCCATATGATCTCATTGTTCAGGTTCTCAACCTAAAGACATACATCATTGAGTAATATCATTCATTAGACATTTATTATGCTACATGATTATCTCATAACCAAATAGAATAGAATCAATTGGAAGATTACCTTTATTATTAATCAAATCATTTAGAAGATATATCATCAAAATCATCACTATGATTGGCTCTCTGGGCATGCATATCAACAGATAAAACTATGAAATCAAAGATATATATATATATATATATATAATATAATATAAAAATAACATTATAAGTGGATAATAATAGATGAAAACATAGTCTAAAATATACTTATCAAATTAAACTTAGAAGAATTCTTGTCCTAAAAATACACTAGAAAATTGAGATAAAAAAGGAGTTACACCACCAATTCTCAATTCATAAATGCATTATTCTGCACTTTGTCATATATCCTAGAAAGGAGATGAGTTGGTGTTTGGGTAATGAATATCACCAAAACATAACTAATATCTGATTTTGTAATGAGAACAAGAATAGCACTAGAGATAAACATTAGATTGCAAACTATTATTTGATTTTCAAAGATGTTTAACAATGATTTAAGTATTTTTGAAAACTCTACCTAGCTAAAAGACTTGAATCTATAGGGGTAAGAGAACTTGGTTTCTCATGGATGCTTATGTACATGCAAGATGTCAATTCAGAAATTTGTTCCTCATGAAGACATGGAACCAAATGCTCATGGATACTTACTCAATCAAGGGGTTCATGTGGAAAGTTACCATCTTTCATTTTTTTCATTTTTCATCACCTCATTCCCATTTTCAAAAGTATAAGATCCCACACTAAAGACCTAAACGTTCTACATTTTTTCCCAATGTATTTTTCATCTTGTTAAAGAAAGACTCACACTATTTTTTTTCTAATTGTTAACAATTATTTATTTAAAAACCTAATTCCAATTACAAAAATTTAGTTTAAGAATAGGTTTAAAACTAATGATCAAGAAATGTATTGATTCGATGTGGTTATTTTCATATCATAACAACAACTTAAAACAACAATAGATGAAACCATTAATATTAACTTAGCAATATGGAGTACAATGACTTCTCATGTAAGATACAAATGGAAAAATTGTTGATATATATTGAATATCCATGCTACAAATTTCTCACCAGTGTTTTTCTAGAAAAACCACAAAATCAGGGAGAGGTGATGGCACCATATAAGAGAACATTAAAAAAGAAGAGTTTCGGGTAACAATTCACTAGAACTAAAAAAGGAAAATTGCAAAGTAAATGATTGAAATCACTATGATAAGAATTAAAGAACACA
This sequence comes from Alisma plantago-aquatica, assembly GCA_963693085.1. NCBI lineage: Eukaryota > Viridiplantae > Streptophyta > Magnoliopsida > Alismatales > Alismataceae > Alisma > Alisma plantago-aquatica. Next base: position 714,276,482 of record OY856412.1, on the reverse strand, counting down.
CAAACACAATTTGAAAAGTAAATAAAAACAAACATACAAGGGGATAGATAAAACTACATAACTACACACATGAGACCCTTTTTGATAATTTTTCCCACCAAAACGTAGAGAAATAAGACTCGTATGTTCTTCATCATCCATTGGAGGGAATGACTTGGTGATTATCCCTTGTTTTGACAATAGTATTAGAAGGGATATATCCATTAATTTTCTTTTGATTATTGATGGAAGTGGTGAGATGTCCAAGTTGTGTTTCCACCCCTTTGAAAGAATAACTATGATTTTTCAAGAGGTAGGCCATCTCATTTATATACTTGGAGAAGGTACTCTCCAAGTGGTCATCATAGTCATATGATGGCTTGATGTCTCCTTGTTGTTGTCTATATTATGCTTGGTTCCTCCACAAAAAAGTTGGGATGATCCTCCATCCAAGGTTGTAGATGATAGAAAATGGATTTTTTTTGTGTGTGGTTAACTTGTTCCTTTTGCATCCCAATCACAATCACTGTGTCATTTTGCCTAGCATGATGTGGACCTATGCATAACTAAGATCTTATCACTTGGTGTATGTTGTTGACACTCATATTATTTAATTTATTGTTGAGACTGTCAATCATAGAATTTATTGTAGAAATGAAATCCACTTCATAGATACCACTCCTAGACCTATCACCACATTTCCCTTTCTACATGGATTGAGATCCATGGTCTCACTCAATCACATTTCCTTAGAAACATTATTTGTAAGGAAACATCCACCTTTCACTACATTCCACTATGCCATAACACTATCACTCAACACACTATAGAAGATGACGACTTGTTTCCACTCAGGTAGGTTGTGGTGATGACATTTCCTCAACTATTCTTTACATTTGTCCCATGCTTTCACTAAGACTTCCCGTCTTATTACTTTAAGATTGTAATTTGGTTTTAGATCTCAACCATTTTACTTATTGGAAAGAACTTCTTCAAAAATGTTATGAAGAGTGCATCCCATATAGTCATAGATCTTTGTCCAAACATTGAACCGAGTACTTCACCCTAGCTTGGAGTGAGAAGGGAAAAAGGCATAGTTGTAGTCCATCATTTGTCATCTTGGTAATCCCTTCCATATTTCTTAACTTTAGAATGTTTGTAATGTAGAAATTGGTCACTAATACACAATTGACCTTGATGTTGGTTAATTAAGGCCTTTAACAACATTTTTGAGGTGACACTTAGGTAAGAAACACTATTGAACAAAGGCTACAACATTGCTTTATCTAGGAATATGAAACCAACATAGTAATACAACGACGTTTATCAAAATCGACGTCTAGGATAACAAAAATTGATGCAAAAGAACTTTCCTATCATCAAATTTTGTCTGAATAGGGGGTCTGTCATGTCAGATTCTGTTGAAAAACCATAATGATAAAAATGTTATGGCGTCAATTTTGCGACAAAACCAACATAGTAGTAAGTTGAACTTTTATTATTTGTGAAATTGATCATTATCGTCGATACTTATATAAAACTGGCATTACACTTGTTCAGCGTCTATTTATGTCCCCAAAATTGATGTACTAGGATGACTTATCAGTTAAAAATTCCATCGAGAAGATTGTTCAGTAACGTCAGTTTTATGTTCTAAAACTAACATCACAATATTCCATGGTTGATTTTCCTATAATAACCGAAGGTGCCAGGACTAGACGGGATGGATGCATCCTTCTTTCAACATAATTGGACTGATGTTCAACATCCAATCTGCCGCTACATTCAAGCTCCATTTGAAGGTCACCCCATTGAGCCTGAAAGCACTAATTCCACCATGGTCCTCATACCAAGGGTGCAACAACCAGAATCCTACTCCCAACTCAGGCCTATCTCCTTGAATAACATCTGCTCCAAACTACTATCTAAAGTCATAGCAGCCAGAATCATGCCCTTTCTACCCGAATGGATATCTCCATACCAATCTAGCTTTGTGCCTGGCCAGAAAATCAGGGACAATGTCGCTTTGACTCAAGAAATTATACATTCAATGGAGTCTAAACAATGCAGAAAGCAATACTTGGCAATCAAACTTGACTTGATCAAAGCCTTTGACAAAAGGAGTTGATAAATGCCTTGCTTCCTTGCACTCTGATTGACATCATCATGCGACTCATCACTTCTGGAGCTACTTCGATTCTCTGGAATGGTGAGATCATCGACAAGTTCAAACCTTCGTGTGGAGTTAAGCGAGGGGACCCCCTATCTCCTTATTTATTTGTAATGTGCTTGGATCAGTCAGCTCATTAATGAAGAAGTTTCAAGAGGTTGGTGGAAACCAATCCTCCTTACTAAATAGAAGATCCCATTCTCACATGTTAGCTTTGCAGATGATATGATCCTCTTTGGAGAAGCCTCTATCCAATAGACACGAACCATCCAAAGATGTCTCAAGCTGTTTAGTAAAGCGCCAGGATAGTTTTTATTTAATGAGAAGTCCTCAATCTTCTATTCTACAAATACTCCAAGGCAGATTAGGAATTAGATCTGTCACATTTTAGACATTAAGGAAACTGCTTGTCTGGGTTAGAATCTGGGTATTCCCATCATACATAAACGGAAAAGCAAATAACACTTTCAGTACCTAATTGAGAAAATACATAATCATATAAATTGTTGGCAACATAAACTCCTTTCTCTAGCCAGAAGAATCACCTTAACGAAGTCAATACTGCTCTCACAAGCCTGCTATACTATGCAATCCACCCTCCTTCTGGCTTCGATTACTGAAAAAATCGATCAACAGGCAAGGAATTTCATTTGGAACATCTTGCATGAACCCAAGAAACTAAATCTGGTTGCTTGGGGACATATCACCAAACCTCTCCATCGTGGGGGACTTGGAATCAAAGAAGCAAGGTATTTCAACAAGGCCCTCATAGCCAGGATGGCTTGGGATTACATCTAGGAGAGATGAGTATTGTGGGCCAGTCTTATGCAAGCGAAGTACAATAGTAGGACCTCAACCAACTCTTCATGTTCACACATATGGAGAAGTACTCGAGCAACTATTCCCTTCCTCATGCACAACACAAGGACTGTAGTGATCTCTGGCAATACAACCAATGTATGGTCAGACCCTTGGGTTGGAGAAGGCTCTAAACCGGTCATTCAGATTGGTAGACAAGTTCCTAAAGAATTACAAGATATGAAAGTTGAGTGTTTAATCTCTGATGAAGGAAGGTGGGATGCCGACTTCCGGAATTACTGGTTCACACAAGAGACAATATGGGATATCTCCTGTATGTCACCACCGAGACCTCACTATGGAAAAGATGGATGGATTTGGATACATAATAAAGACGACCACTTTTCTACAAACTCAGCCTATAGAACTTTGAGATACACTAATGACTCAATCAGCACCGAATGCTATGCAGAGGTCTGGGCATTGCTTGCCCAACAAAGAGTTAAAACTAAACTTTGGCTCATTCATAGAAATCATCTAGCAACAAATGAACTCAGGCACAATAGGAAACTTATAAAAGATGCAAGTTGTCCTAGATGGAAAGTGCCAATCGAGACAGTCCTGCATGCTGTAAGAGATTGTCTGCCAACAACAAATGTATGGAGAAGATTACTTCCTAGGGAAGCCACTAATTTCTTCACCTCAAGGACTGTTACTTAATAGTAAAGTTACAATCTCAAAACTCTAAACAAAGTAAATGACCAGGGCCCGTTCTTTGTCATAACCTGCTGGTGGCTGTGGAGGGACAGAAGCCTTCATATTTTTGAAGATAAACCCATTCCTCCTTCTATCATTGCCACTCATTGTTTTCCTGAGCTCAACACAACAATTACAGCTTTCAAACAAAGACTCTCGACAAATCAAACACAAAAGGAAAGCAATGCAACCATAATCAGAATTCCAGTCACCCCTGTAGGATTCATCGTGCATGTCGATGCAACGGTGAAGGTCTTGTGCAATTTAATGGCAACTGGACTAGTTGTTAGATCACACTTCAGTCTCTGGATACAAGGCAAGGCTATTCTTGTTCAAGACATGGATTTTCAACGAGGATAATTGATAGCAATTTGGGAAGGCCTGGAACATGCCAAGCATGCCAACATGACTATTGTAATAATTGTCATAGACTCATCTATGGTGGCAAAATGGATCAATAGATATGAAGACACCCCAATGAAATTCCATCTGCTTGTCCTCAGTATACAGAATCTCTGCATTGAAAGCATCTCATTTAGAATAGTCTACCTATGAAGGAGCCAGAATAAATTGGCAGATTTTCTTGCTAAGTAATGCCTCAAGTAGACAGAACCTTCTTTGATATGGTCAAGCTGCCTTGGACCACTCATCTCTGATTATCATGATGATTTATCAACCTTTTTGTCTATTTTCATTTCTAATACTAATCTTGGATGCATGATGTAACCAACTTGGCTGGGAGGAACAAAAAAAACATTTAAGTCTATATTTTTGTTTAAATAATAGGTCTACATTCCTATTGTCTGATCACTTAACAAGACAGGCAACCAGTTGTTCTAATGATAACATGTTCCATCCTATGCCTAACTTAACAATAGGACATTTCGAACCTATAAAACTTACAATAACAGTTACATATATATACACATACACATACACATACATATCTACATCTACATCCACATCCACATCCACATCTTCAATTTCCTCATTGCATTCATATAAAATATTCAAAATGCACTTGTTTTCACACATAAAGTCACAATTCACCTATACATTCACATTTGTATCTTTAACTACCTAGGTGAATCAAAATATAAAGTCACTTACATTCATTATAATTTTGAATATAGATACAAAGTTTACTTATGGATTCACATATGTAATCTTTTGAACAATCAGATTCAAAGTTCTATACATAATCATCAATCCTAATCAAATTCAAAATCAACTTCTCTAGTGAAGCACTTCGTCCATAATTATCATATTCATGTAAAGTGTCTTATGAATAAGGCAACTGGGTGTTAAATACATGTAAAAAGAATAAACCGTACAATAATATTATATAAAGTATGATTATAATTCAAATTAAATTATACACTTGCGATTGAAGTCTATATTACCTGATATATACTCAGGATGTTTTGTGCCTCTGTTCTAACAGTGACATCCATAATCTTCATGACATAGTATCTGCACACCCAACCATTATCTTGTGTAGGACACTACAAATAGCACACCCAACCATTACCCAACCATTATCTTGTGTAGTACACTAAAATTCATTGTTATGTGAAACATTTTTAAATAAAAAATAAGGAGAGTTGGTAGGAGATTTGGAGTCATTAAACTACCTTAATCGTCCTCCATGATAATATTTTCTTTTGACTATCTACAACTCATATAATTCTTTTATGCTATAAGTTGAGTATAAATGTTGCATGATTAAATAGTTATATAATGATGCACTCATTAATAAATACGTTGAAGATGAATATTATATGTATTCTACAATTGATAATTTTAGTTGATGTCCCTTATCATTCAATTTTCCACCTGATAGGTCAAGATAATACACAGTCAACATGTTTGGGACAATCACCAAAAATTCCCAATGTCTATTGCTGAATGAAGAACAATGGAACAACAAAAGAAACAATTGAATTCTAGGTGAATAAAGATAATTCAAGAGTTAAAATTATAAGCAAAAAAATGGAAACTTAAATAACATTGAAAGGAGCCAAAATCATGCCCTTTCCGGTAGTAGCAAAATACTTGAAAGCAGTAGTGAGATAATATAATATATTTGTTTGTTCTCTATCATACTACTAACGAATGACAAAATTAGAAATGCCACATTGACTAACAAGCACAATAGTCTTGGCATATAAGTAGATGTAAGTACATACGTAATTGTTTAGTATATAGAAAATAATTCAAGATATGTATGCACATTAGAATAAGGTATTTAGCCATAAGATCTCCCCATATCCAAAGTTTTGTTACAAAAGTATTTAGCCATTCATACTCAAACAACTCCTTAATATCTTGAATGAACATATTATTGTCATGATCTTGTCCCATAACATCCTCTAATATATGTATCAGCATATTCGACCCATATTGAATATTCTTTAACCATCCGCATTAGCCCTGAAATGAGGACCTAACAGGTCAAATAGTTCATGTGGAATTAGAATAGGTGCAAGCAGCTTTGGAGGAGGAACTGTAGGGGGATTCTTAGGTATTGGGGTATGTCAATATTCACATATAATATGGAAAATATATATACAAATAAAAGATATTGACAAATATAAATAAATATGTATTTTCCATTCCTTTCAATAGGAAATCCAATTATTGGGCAACCCAATAAAGCCACCTTCTACTTATGCTAATGTTTTGTATTCTTTGTAAGGTATCGACGATGGTGAGTCTTTCATTAGTTGGAAAGACAACTTGAGGAGACACGTGGACCACAACATCTCCCATTGGAGTACAACACAATGTCCCATCACCACATGAAATAACCTCACCCTCTACCATGACATTGAATATAGGATCACAAACTAGCATTTTCTAGCCACCTACAATTTTGTATAGCACTATATATACCAATAACATAACATATCTTCATGATAGTGTTCTCTTAATTGAAAGATGAATTTACCATTCTTAATCTTGACAAAAAATTATCCAAAATATGGTGTAACTTCTAATTTACTAGTGGACTTCTAGTTCTTTGAACTAAATTAAATAGTACAGCTATGATTGGATTTAGTTCCCACCACTGTAGTTGATAGTTAAAGGTACATAATTCATTACATCGAGATGGAAGGTAGACGAGCAACAAGCTATGCCACAAACCATTTCTGGATGGCAAAGCCTATCCTTCAAAACAACAAAAAATTATATGATGCTTTTGGGGGTCGAACCCGGTCACCCGTGTGATAGGTGGGAATACTCACCACTATTATATCACAAAGAAACTTACATCATAGATGGGTATAGAGGGTCCATGGGATTAATCCCAATACCCTCATGTACCTTATCAGAAGAGTTGTACAAGATAGTCTGAGCAAGTAATTGAGTTTGACATGACTGGCATACTCTCATTTCTTCATTTATTCTATGTTGTATCATCCCATCTATCTCATCCTACGATATACCACCGCTCTTAGAAGATCTGTGTGACCACCCTGATGAACCAAAATATGCTTTTAGCCCAACACAAATCCTACGCCCCTACTGGAAGCTCTTGAGTACCAATAGTTACTGTCAATTCATCCATCAAGGTGAAAAATGCTTTGTAAAAACACTTATCATATTTTTGGAAATGAGAAACAAAAGAATAAGAAGAAATAACAAAACATAGTATAAATGCATATAATCACAACTATGTCCTTCCAAATGATGCCTTTTAGAGAAAAACCAACTTTATGCCAAGATTTTGTGACTATTTGCACTTTGTTGCGAATAGTAACCACATAAAATGCCTGAAATCATTGTGATTATCTCGTACTATATTTCCCGTGTCATTGAAAGCAATGACCAACTTATCACCTTTGTCCCTAACCGTCGTAAACTATGCATGAGCATGATGCCTCTTCTGTGTGACACAATAGACTCTACAATAGACTGATAACCAACCTCCTCAACATCGTGCTCAACATACTCACCTTGCTCAACATCCTCACGGTGCTCAATATCCTCATGGTCAGAAGCCATGCTAAAAAGTTTTAGAAGCATACACATCTATAACATAAAACATGAAATGATAGATAAACATGCATAGTATTTAACATATAACAAAATGTATTGTTTGCATTATAAAAGGCATACCTTTAGTATTGATTTCTTCAATTAATATTTCTTCTATGTGGTCTTGATGCATAGAGTAGTTATCGGTGTTAGATTTAACATTTACACGTTGAAAGCCCACTGAGAATGGAAAGAGAGTCATCATACTTGTCATATCTCTCTTCTTAATCTATATGCTATGAAATTGGCCACCTTTTCACATGAAGAATGACATAGTACTTTTCATTTGTATGGTCATCAATATAGAATACCCTATGATGCCACGATGAATGTCTCATCCTTCTTGCCAATCTTTTCAAAATTTGCTGATGTGAAACCCAACTCATCCACTTGAAATCTTTGTTGTTATCAACCCAATTGCACCTAAAGATGGGAACTATAAACTCGATGTAGTTGAATTTCCATATGTCTTCAATGACACCATAGTTAGACATCTTACCTGCTCATGGACTATTATCTTTTACACTAGAAAAATATCATGAATATGCTTGAAGAGTGACTCCATTATTTTGGACAACACTCATATCATCTTGACACAAGTGTAGCATGGTATTCCATTTATGTCAAGCCCTTCATAAGATATAACATCCAATTTAAGTTTAAAGACAAGCCATTTGATGTCCTCAACAACATCATTTGGTGTTTGAGATAGTTAACAAACACTTTTATCTTCAAATTACCTAATAAATGTCTGACTATGCTCTCTAACCATCTACATTGGATCAAGGATTAATCTTGGTAAATTCATTCTTTTATTGATAAAAAGGACCATTTTGTCAATATTGTATAAAATGTACAAGTGTATTTGTTCCCATATATAATGCCTAATTTCTTCCAATTGTGCTCCTAAAGTTCCTTTTCCAAAATAATTATCAATTTGATAGGACTTTGCATCTATATGGGTTTCACAACAAGTCATAAAATCATTGCAAAAGTCCATCACCTCCCAAGCCACATAACCCTCAATTATACTAACTTCATACATATAATGATTTTGAACATCACCTTTAAACACACTCTTGTACCCTTCAAAAGGATACATCCAATGCAAGAAACCATACCCAACCCTCGTCAAATGTACAATGGTATCAAAAGATGAAGGAGGATAATATATCTCAAGTTGCCACAAGTTAATGATCACTTCTTTTTGTAATTTATCAAGATTCTCAAATTTGTAACTTTTCTACATCTACTATTAAAGAAGAAATAATGCGTGGTGATTACAAACCTTATATGCTTTGGAAATATACATTGAATAGGGGACACATGCAATAATTGATGCATTGTGGTGTGACAATCATGAGACTTAAGACCTATCAAATTCAGACCCTTCATAGATACCAATCTACATATATTGGAAGAGTATCCTTGTGAAACCTTAACTTTATGAAAAGACTCACAAAAATATCTTTTATCCTATTTGGACAAAGTATAACAAGAAGGAGGTAAATATATGCGACAACAACTAGTAACCTCTAAGGTTAATTCTTTCCTTATACCAATTTCACATAGGTCCCTCTAGATTTGGTGTTGTCTCTAGTCTTGTCTAGTATATTCAATAGTGAACCAATGATGTCGTAGATTTTCTCAACATGCATGAAATGATATAGTTCCTAATTGTGAATGAACTCCAATAAAGAAGATCCCAAAATATTGACCTCTTCATGAATAAATACCTATCATATGTGGGGATAGTACATGGTATCTTACCAAATTCATTGATAATGCTTTGTCCTCCCTGACATAGGTTTAAGGGCATTTCATACCTCGGTTGAGTCATTAAAAGATTTTTGTAACCTTAGTAAGGATGTACTTTTGGGAGAAACCTTCAATGATGAAGATGTGTGGACTAGAATATTGGACTTACCATTACATCTCTATAATGCTATCATGTTTAAATGAATTAGTGAGATTCTGGGTAAGTTATTCAAATTTGATGATCACACCCATAAATGCTCGCAGAGTAGGTTTTCTCAAATAGTAGTGGAAATAGATACGTCTAAGTCTATTCAGCCAGTGGTTATGATCGACGGTTGCATATACCAAGTGGAATATGAGACCCAACCTGTGATGTGTCGTATCTGTGGAATTGTTGGACATCATCAAAATGATTTCCCCTCTACTTCAGATACAACACCAACATCCCCTTTAACTCCTTCATATGGTTCTGGAAAGGTAGGCCTTAACTGGATTGTTGATGAAGAAAGATGAGAAGTGTATTATGGCAAAGACATTCACTCTCAGCCCTCTCGACACCCAAATTTCTGAGAAACTAGACGGATAACTGCACAACCAAAACAATTATCTAATCGTTTCAGTGTACTCCATGATGATGATGCAGATCTAGAAACTGCCAATACCCCACACTTCAAAATACAAGAGTGTCAATCATAAATATGTACGATGAAACCTACGACAGAGAAAGTATGGACTCCGAAGAGGAAACAAGTGTCCACACAAAATGTTAAAAATTCAAGTCAGGCTAATGTTCCAGAGGTAATCACGCAGATTCATGCAGAACATGTGGATACAGTTAGTGTTGACATTGGTGCGATGCATACTATAGTGAACCCATACGTTGATGAAGTTATTGTCCACCATGTTTCAACTATGGATACTAAACTAAACTCAACCAAACTTTCTGACTCTACAACTGATGTTGATACTCAACTGGATGGTGTCAATACCAACAATACCACAATGCCTACCATAACTGCTACCTTCAACCTCACCTTATTACTCTAGAAAAATGGGTAGACAACATAGAGGAACTAATGGATGCATGAAGCAATCACCTTATCTCACTCAAAGTCAGGCTAGGCTTTTGCGAGATACAGTGGAAGACGAAGAATTGCAAGGGAAACCAAATGAAGCTCCTATTTCTAATGAACACACTATGTTGGAATGTTAGAGGTATATCCAATTTTGGGACAAAGGATAGGATTAAGGATATTATTCAAACACACAAGCCAAATCTAATATGTATACTTGAGCCATGAATTTTTGGATATCAAGTAGATTTGGTTGTTTGTTAGTTGGGGTTTAATTGTTCACATCGAGTGGAAGCCAGGGGATTTGCTGGAGGAATCTAGATTTTGTGGAAACAAGAAGAAGTTAACGTCACCATTCTAGAGAGTCATCACCAATTCATTCATTGCTGCATCAACAATAACTATGCATTAACAGTAGTATATGTCAATCCTTGTCCATAGATAAAAAAGTTGTTTTGGAAACACTTACCCAGACTACATTCCTCTATTCATATACCTTGGATTATCATGGGGGATTTCAACATAATATTGAATCCATATGACAAAAGTGGTAGGGATATCTTCAACTTCAATGAGGTGACAAATTTTTGTAATAGCATGATGCAGTCTGATCTAACTGATTGAGGTTTTTCCGGTTCACCTTATAGATACAAGTGTAATTCCTTACATGAATGCTTGGACCGAGTTCTGGGCAACACTCTCTAGATAACTTCAAATTTTCAATTCTCAGTAACTCACCTTACTCAGATTCGTTCAGATCATTACCCAATCTTATTCCACAATACACAACAGAAAAATTACCGCTATGTTTTTAAAACTAAGCATAGTTGGAATGTCAATCCTGAATTTAAGACATTTTTGCACTCTATGTGGCACCCTAATTCAGAGTTTACTACAACTATGAATATAGCTAGATCTTCAATTGTTCAGTGGGATAGAAGTTCTATGAGATATGTTTAGATCTGTCATCATCGGATGTTGTACAAAATTGATTCTTTACAGTGTAGTTTGGCAGATTGTTATTCTTCTGAACTAGATATTTCATGCTCTACACTGCAATCTCAACATGAGGATATCCTTGTTGTTGAGAATATGGATATCAAAAAGAAAAGTCATATCCTATGGATTAAAGAATGTGATGCAAATACATCTTTTTTCCTTGCTTCAATAAAAGCTCGATGACAAAAAAATATCATTACAAAGTTACAAGATTCTCTTAGAAACTGGATCACAAACTCGGATAAGTTAAAGTTCCTTATTTTTAGCTTCTTCAAAGACTAGTTTCGGTCTACATCAATTCCAACTCAACTACAAACGAATAGGATTCATCATATGCTCCACCTGCTCATAGAAACAGAGGCTTCAGTTCTTCAAGTAACACCTTCACATACTGGAATCCTAGATACCCTAAAGTCCATGGGTAAACGGAAAGCTGCAGGGCCTGATGGGATAGATGTTGAATTTCTTATCCACAATTGGGATACTCTTTCAACGTCTATAATGCAATATGTTACTACAGCTTGATAGGGTTATCCATTTCCCGATGGATTGTGCAATGCACTTATTGTCTTGATCCCCAAAGTTCTATATCTAGTGAACTATAAGCAACTACGTTCAATATCCTTGAATAATGTGATCTTGAAACTTTCATTAAAAGTCATTGTGAATCGATTGAAAGATTATATGCTGAATTAGATTCATCAAGCCCAATCTAGATTTGTTCCTGGATGGCGGATAACTGATAATATAATCCTAGTACAAGAACTTATTCATTTGATGAGACGGAAAATGTATGCAAAATCCATGGCAATAAAAATTGATCTCACAAAGGCATACAACTTTATGTCATGGTCCTTTATTTAGGACACTATTACTAAAGCTAGATTTCCAAGACCAATCATTAACTATAATATGAATTCTATATGTGGTGGACGAATCAATATTCTCTGGAATGGAGATCAATTGCCCAATTTTAAGGCTTTAAGAGGTCTTCGTCAATGGGATCCCTTATCACCTTATTGGTTTGTAATGTGTCTAGATAGACTTAGTCTATTGATAGAAGAAAAAGTCTGTGATAAACAATGGAAACCTATTAAACTTGCTCACTGAGGATTGGGTATTAGTCATGTTGCCTTTGCTGATGACTTAATGCTTTTTGCACAAGCTACTGTGACTCAAATACATGTTATCTTAGATTGTTTTCAACAGTTTGAAGATGCATCGAGGCAGACGATCTCTAAAGATAAGAGCTTAATCTTCTTCTCACCTTCAGTGCCCTCCAACGTACAAGCAATGATTTGCTCACAAGCAGGTATGACTAGCACATCTGATCTTGGATGTTATTTAGGAGTTCCAACTGTACATGGAAGAATAACAAAAGACAACTACAAGAGTATCTACTCATCTGTTGACTCAAAAATTAATAATTGGGCTGCTAGAACACTCAATATTGCTGGACTTATCTGCCTCGCCAAAAGAGTTCTTGCAATGATGCCAACCTTTTCAATGCAAACCTATTGTATTCCAGTATCTTTGTGCTAAAAAATGATACTTTAATATGCAAGTTCATCTGGAAACACAATTCCACACAAACTTCTTTATCTCTAATTGTGTGGAAATACCTGATTGGAGGCAAAAATCATAGTGGACTTGGCATTAAGTCTATGACAGAATGGAATCAATCCTTACTAATGAAGTCGGCATGGGCATTTTTCTGTAGATCTACTTTGACTTGGGCTTCTGGAATTCTTATGAAGTATTCAGTGCATCCTCCAAACCCTAAAAGAAGGTCTACGTCCTTTTGGCAAGAGATTAAAAGTTATATGAATATTCTTAAAGACAACAACCATAAAGTAATCTCATCTGGATCGTCCACTTCTGTGTGGTTTGATAACTGGATACCTCAAGAATGGGACCATCATTCAAAGCTATTATAACCAGTTCCTAGTGATTTACTCGATTTGAAAGTTGAATTGGTTCTTTCAGCACTGGATGAGTGGGACTTTGACTTCTTACAATGTTTTTTTCCTGAAAATGTGGTTAAAAAATTGCAAGTCTTCCTAGTCTGGATTTATCACAAGGAAAGGATGTTTATGCTTGGAATCTAATAGATACTGGGCATTTCACTACTGCATCGGCATATCAATTACTTATTAAATATCAGGTAGCCTACTGGTCAGGTCCCTAGAAGATGATATGGAGACTAGAATTACCTACAAAGCTGAAACTATTCATATGGTTAATATTACATAATAGTCTCATGACTAATTCCACACAGTGGTATAGACATTTTATTGATGATCCGTCTTGTGGTATATTTTTGTGCAACAATGAGACTATACTACATGCATTACGAGATTGCACTTATGCAACTCAAATTTGGTCAGGCTTGTAGATTCAATTGGTAATCCCACAATTTTAGATTGTTGACTTATCTTTGTGGATCAAATGGGGGATTTCATCCTCTGACTCTATTATGAGAATCTTTGTGTCTGCATGTTACAATATCTGATTAGCGAGAAATGCAAAAGTATTCAACAATACATGCTGCAATATCTAGAGAGTTTGTAATGCCATATTAACTCAAGTTGCACACATTGGGAAGACATTCTTAGCCAACACATGCATCATTTCAAAAACTACCATTCCTACTGTATAAGATACCTGGATGCATCCACCTCCTGGTTGGATAAAAATAAATGACGATGCATCAGTTACACCATAGAAATCTATTGTTGCATTATTAGCTCGCTCACATTCCGGACTTTGGTTTGTGGGAGCATATACACAGATCTATTCTTCATCTGTTGTACTTTCAGAAATTTCTACCATACATCTAGCACTAAAGCTGACTTGGGAGCGCCAGTGGACAAATGTGGTCATAGAATCTGATTCTAGTATATCTATTAACTCTATTAATAATGTTGCTCTAATGATTATGATTCCTATAACCAATGGTTGGCTGAAATCCATTGGTAATTATATGCAAAAATAGTGGGAAGTCATTGTGTGGAAGATATCAAGACTTCATAATATGGTGGTTGATCGGTTATCAAAAATAGGACAAAGCTCAAAATTTCCCTACATTTCAATTGTACCTATCATGGGTTTTATGAATGAGATACCCAATATTAGTTATAATGGGGCCCATTCCCTAACTCCTACAATGGATTTATGTAATCCTTATGAAACTTGCACTATTGATGCAATTAATCAATGAAACAATGTTTTCTAAAAAAAGATACACAATATTGCCATCATAGTTTAGTTGTATTGAATGAGTGTTTTCCTGGCAAGTAGGACACATTTTGGTTCCTTTTATGTTGCACCTAGACAAATTCCCATATGCTGGAAAGTCACTAATCGTGCAAAACAACATAACATGAAAATTAGTGGCCTCGTCATGTGAAGCATCATCAAGCATAATGCCTTCTACCCAGAGTTTCTTTAATCTTCAACGGGATGTTTGAGGTAAATATTAATATCACTACCAGGTTGTTTTGGCCTTGATATCAACATTGACAACAAGTCACACTTTTTTTGTGCGCATAACTAATGAGGAAGAATGTAAATAACATTCATAACATGCCAAGTTCTACATTAGTTGCTTAATGCACCGTATGGATTCATCTTGCAAGTACAAAATCCAAGTCTTAAATTCCTAACTTCTTCACCAAAATTTAGGGGTAAAATAAATCAATTTTCTTCCATT
The DNA here is from genome assembly GCA_963693085.1 of Alisma plantago-aquatica. Classification (NCBI taxonomy): domain Eukaryota; kingdom Viridiplantae; phylum Streptophyta; class Magnoliopsida; order Alismatales; family Alismataceae; genus Alisma; species Alisma plantago-aquatica. The sequence goes on along the minus strand of OY856412.1, from coordinate 714,261,196 downwards.
GTATGGAATCAAATGCATATTGTAGGACTCCGGCGTAGTTTGTTTTTTACTTTGCATACCAAGATGAATTCTATGCATCTATCGAATTAGCAAATAAAACAAGTAAAAGGAGAGAGAGGGATTCGAACCCTCGATAGTTCTTTGTTTCGAACTATACCACTTTTCAAGACCGGAGCTATCAACCACTCGACCATCTCTCTGAGAGACAATCTCTATTTTATTCCTACAAATAGTACATTAGATACAACATCACCTTGGCAGGAGAGTCAATTTTGGTCTTTTATGAAGTTTTCATTTTTTACCTTGAGACCCCACATTTATACTATCTTTAAAATTGATATAATTTTTTTTGAAATAAAACATAGTCATCAAAGGCATACATCTTCTTAGACTCCATTCTACATGGGACACAACATTTTCTTTATTTTATATGTCAAGATTGGAAACTCGTTCCTTCAGGAAGAATTTCTTTCAACAAAGACAGTAGAGACGTGAAAGGTTTATCACTCCACCTATTGTTATCCTTTTGGATTTATAATATCAAGACAACACTTAGGCCCATTAACTTAGTACAATCTAAGTATAACAGTTTCGCAACATCATATATAATGTTTCTATATAAGGAAGATGGATTAGTAATATTTACACCACAACTCTCTAACATGGCATCAACCATGTCGTCGAGAATTAGTTCATTCACATTTCTTCTTCCACACAATTATCACTATTGACATATACTTATCTCATAGTAGGAATCTCTCCATGCCGATACATTCTATATAGCTCTATGTAATCCCATTGCACATAACATGACTTTTGATTTGTCAACATTGTTGACTTTTAAGTTGTTACTGCAATTCCTATAGAATCAATAGAACCTATCTACATGTTGTCTCTCCTATGTTCCTTGGAGAATCTTACAAACTAATAAAAAATGCTCATAAACACTTAAGTGTAGTGATTTTTAATGGGCATTTAATGCTGATCCATTATGTCCCTAATCCGACTTTGCATTGAGTATTGAATTGATCTAGTGTTAGATATGCCAACTTTTAAATATAATATATTTGCATTGAGACCAAATTAGTTTTTATAATAGTATTTATCATTCATCATGATGAATATCTACTACCCATCTCATTCTTGAACACTTAAATCTCACTAGTAACTACATACTGTGTGTTTGGATTTCAAATAAATTTTAGTATCATTTTCCTACACTTATCCAAGTACATCAATGTAGATGGGAAATTACCCACCTACATATGTACCTAGAGAACAAATAGGTAAATGTTTGTCAAAATATTCTTGAAAACCACTCACACCCTAAGTGAGATTAATCTTTCAAGAACAGTCCAGACCAGAGGCTATCCAAGATGTACTCCTAATAAGTAAATTTCATACGAGTTTCTAGGCCAACATGGTATATGTCTTAGCATTCATGTTGAAGAATATGTACTACCTATACCATTTTGAACACTTCATTTCACTTGCAAGTGTATTATGTGTATTTGACTTTCAAAAATATTTCGACAACATTTCCCTGCAATTCTCCAAGTACAACGATGTAGTTGGGAAAATATCCACCTACATATGTAACTAGAGAACAAATGGGAAAATTATTGATGATATTCTTGAAAACCAACCACACATTATACAATTACATCCTAAGTAAGATGAAGTGTTCAAGAACAGTCCCAAACTGGGGACTATCCAAGATTTACTCCTATTGAGTAAATATTGAATGAGCTTCTAGGTCAACAATATATACATCTAAATTAGGGGTTTCCATTTGGGATTTAGATAAATTCATAAAAAAAATCAAGTTATTAGGTAAATTCAAACAAATTTAGTGTATTAGTTATTAGGTGTGGTTATTTAACTGTACAACATTCAAATTGTAGAATGCACTCAACCACACATGAATTCGAATAAAAAATACAATTTTACATGAATCCCAATAATAAAAAAAAAATAATGCAAACCATACACAAAGAAAAAAAGGCAAGTAGAAAATGACCTGACAACTACGAGCATCAACGGTAGTAGTAGTGAGTGGCAATAGTAGTAGCATCAAGGAGCATCGACAGAAATAACAATGAAGGTAATAGAAGTTTTGGGTAAAGGTAGAAGGGGACATTTAGTAATTGTGGTAAATATGATGTTTCTTCATCACATCTATAGAAATTATGAGATAAACATGAAAGAGAAGAATTTGAGAAGAAGAAAATGTGTTTAGAAGAAGGTTTCAACACCTAAGCATTTCTCATGGTAAAGGTCCACCTACTATGCTTGATTTTTTCTTGTTCTTCTCCCTTCTCTTGATTTTTGGCCTCCTTATCCTTCTCCTCCCTTTCCTTTACAATCCAAGGACATTCTATAGAGCCCTTAAGTCACCAAATGTATTTAAAAAAATAGATGATATCCCCTTGCAACAAAACTTGTTTCTAAATTTCTTTTGTCCAACAACAATTAGACATGGCACATCCTAAGAGTGACATGATTTATCAACTTGGAGTCAAAAACAACAAAGTTGGAATTACAGGGAATGACACAATGTGTCTTGGAAATGACACACCACATATAGCCCTCTATTATTGATACAATTCGTAATTTAGGTATGTCTAACATTTGACACAAGGTGTTGACATAACATGTCACCTACAACAAAAGGCACATGGTTGAGTCTATAATTTTACACAATGTGTGTGCGTGTTGACAAAAATGTGTCCCAAGTTATTTGTGCATTTATTGTTATATTGTTCAGTGTCACAACTATGTCTTTGAGTGAGATTGTCCTAGAAGTATTTATTATGTACTTAGCTTTTTCTTTGCATGTAACTACACTAGCTTGGCTTAGCATGATAAAACTATGAAATACAAGCTAATACAAGCCTAATAATGACAAAAAACATGATAAGTGAAAAAATGTGTCATTTGTAGTCTGCAATGCACTTTTTTTACAAACCATAGATATTATTGAACTTCTTCCTTTGAATTCATTTGAATAAAACATCCAAAGAAGGTACTAGTTATGCAAGCAATGTATTTAACAACAAAAATAAGAAAATAAATCTTGCAAGTAGTTTGCAATGAACTTATGTACAAACCATAGATCTTATTGAACTTCTTCCTTTGAAGTCATTTGAATCAAACAACAGAAGAAGGTACTACTCATGTGAGCAATGCATTTAACAAAAAAAATAAGGAAACAAAACTTGCAAGAATATACATATTAAATACAAGAAGAATAATTACATGGTTGGAAGGGACTAAGAACTTCTCTAGACCCAAGTTTAAGAGGTTTAGCCACTCATGATGCAGATGGATATTATCAAATTACAACTTAACATGGCCATTGACTTAAACAATAAACACGAAACAATCAAATAAAAAGATTGAGAAAAAGGTCAATTATAGGGTAGATCCTCTTAGATATACCCACCTTTTGGTTTAGAATCTTCTCATGTACTTTTACCAGTCAATCTCCCAAGTTGATTGAGTTGGTTGATCTAGAGTACTAGCCAATCACTCTTCCTCTGGATGAAGAGTGATATCTTCACAGAAGCTCCTCTCTCGAGGTATCCAATGATCAAATCCAGTTAGTGACTAGGTGGCAGCATGAACTTGTCGACTGACTTAGAGATCGATCGAGGTCCTCCTAGATCTTAGCCTTAGAGGGAAACATCTCTACTTACTAGTCAAAAGTCAAGATGCCTAAAACCCGAGGCCAATGGGTCCTATGTATAGGTACAACTCAAAGTTGTACCTACCACCTAATTGGTCCTTGTGGCAGTGAGTCAGCAAGATGGACTACCGACGATGATCTCGATTGGTAGCACCAGACTTGTGTTGATCGATGGGGTCAATTGTATATTTGAGAACTTGGTGTAATTTTAAATCTTTTACTGATGCCTATTGAGGTTGATGCTCGATTGGCCTTATGAGTCTCTTAGGTCAATTGGTGGAGCCATGGACTTCATGCTTGATAGATTTTTTTCGATCTAGTGCCTGAGTGATGATCATATTAACGTTTCTAGTCAATAGGATTGCTCAATAATGAACCTTCCATTAGGACATTTATTTGATGTACAATGCTTGGCATCCATCAACGTAGACCTAGGTTAATAGAACTTCATTGATGTCAATTGGTTATTGAATGTTGCTTATCATGGTGATTGGTTATTGAAGCTTGATTGATGGGGATCAATTGAAGTTACCCAAGATAGATTAAATGTGGTACACTGTCTTGAATCTTCAAGCATCGATCAATTAGAAGAGTATTCAACAAACTTCACTCAAAAATGGTAGCTATTTTTTGACCCCTCAAAATATTTATTCTCAAAAAGGAAAAATATTTTTTTTTGGATTGAGAAAAATATTTATCCTTTTTTAACCAAGTTTTTTTAGTAGTCTTCTCATTGATAGGTCCTTGAAGATTTAAGAAATTGGAATATATCGGATCCTTGAAGCTCAAGATAAATATATAAGTATTGTACCTATAATTCAAGACGATTCTAAAGAAAACAAAGCATAAAACATGTACAAAATTCGATAATATCATTGCCATTGGAATAAGATTATGCATATGTGTTATCGGCACAACTAGTCACACTTTGATTAGTTATTTGTGGATTGACATTAGTTAAATATGTACATTTTCCAAATCATCATTTTGGAATATATAAATAAAATGAAGATATAGCTAAGGTCACATAGTGAAGATTCGAGATAAAAATATACAAAAGTTACTAGTGCATAACAACAACAATATGTACATTCACAATCTAATTATGATCTAGTTAAATTAAAATATCACATCTATAAGCAATCACATAGAAAGAAAACTTTTAGTTGTGAATATTGGCAATTATTTTGGCATGATTCTGATTGTGAACTTCAACTTACAAAGTGAGAAAAATAGAACATAATTGGACTTACTTGAATCCATATTCTCACTCAGTGGGGTCACTACCAAAAGTTTGATGGATTGTCAGAAAAACGAATGAAAAGGCATGTCCAAAACTTGATTAATCAATGATAGTTTGTGCCCTAATAGACCTAACATAGATTATCATGGACAATCTATATAGAAGTTGCACAATAGTGACACAACACCTCTCACTTTTGTCAACTCTCATGCTTGCATTTTTGCTACTAGGTAGACATAAAGAATCAACATTGATGACTAAAAAATGGTTATCAACAGGATAAAATTGAACCAAAGATTAACTAACAATACACAATGTCCTGTGTTGATAAATAGTTCTACTCGTTGATAACCAAATACTCATCAACAGCTACCCACTAATAAGGTAAGCATGAGAGAATTCTCTACATACTATAAAGAAAATTCTGGGAAAGAAAAATGTCGTTCATTGTTTTCTATTCTCAATGTTGAGATCCTCCAACTACTTTATAATCCAAGAAATACAAATTCCTTTATAAAGTTCACATTGATTGTTGATAGAAGTGACTTGTTAGAGTGATGAGAAGTCAATAAAGGGGTGAGTACAAGTATTATAAGGAAATTTTATTTTTTATATTAAACATCAAACACTACACACAAAATATGGATCGCTAACCTAGAATGATAATCTACCAACAAAACTGTACCATGACTTACAGTACACTTTATGAAATCCTCAATGAAACACAAATATCTCATCTACAAGCATGAATTTAAGAATAATAGTAAAAATAGAAAACAAAAAAGAGTTTGGGAAGACACATCGTCAAAACTATTGGATATACCAATAAGTGATTTCAACTTTTCATAAGGCCAATATGGTCATAATCTTAGAACAACCAAATATTAAGACTGGTGGGGGAGTCAAAGGTTGTTGGCATATTCAAAAACAAAGAAACAACATCTATATATGTTATATTGGGAAATTGGGTGAAAATATAGGCAGCAAAAACAAAGACTTTAGTTGCTTGTTTCCCAGAAACCAATAGACTCGTCAACAACTATGTATCTAGGAAGGAAGAGTTGCAGGGTTATACATGGTCTCAGAGCAAGTCCAGTGACATCAATATGCAATTACAATCTTGGATGACGTTTGTGTAGCTCCTGGTCTTCACCACAAACAACATACTCGAACAACTCCTACAACGCCTCCTGTGGACACCCCACAGACTGTAGGATGACGTCATCCTCCTAGAAGCAACCAAAGGACTCATGCATATAGAGTAGCCAACACAGAGTACTGGGAACTCCACGTTGTGCTGCTAGAGCCAACGGGAAGGAGTTGTCCCCTTCTATCAACATACTAGTCGTCGACATGCTCTCCCGCAATAGCTGATCTTAGTTTCTCCTCCTTCACTATCCTCTCTAGTCGGGTAGGACTTGCTTGGTCTCTCGTGGTTACCACAACCAGAGAGGACAACAATTTTCTGGGCTACTAATCCCAATTATGTGTGTTGGGAAGCCCCCAGGGCCCCTCTATTAATAGTAGAGGACAGGGTCAGGGTTCCTAGTTGATGTGGAAGTAGAAGGGTCTGGAAACATGAATGTTCTGGAATCTACAGACTGTGAGATTGTCGTCTTGCACTGCAAAACGGTCATCTCATGCATGAAACAATCACTTTGCAGTGTGAAATGGTCGTCTCGTGCTTCTACAATTTTCTATTTGCACACAGAATTGGCAATTCACTTCTAATCAATGTTAAACATTGAATTTTCTTTTACAACAAGTATTGTGCAATCCAAATGAATTTGAGAAAGTATCTAAAACCTTCCCTAGCCTAACCAAGTGATCTTGCACATGCGATATGATTGTCTCGCTCACCCAAATGATTGTTTGGGGAGATGAGCTGAGATGGTCGGTTCATCAATATGAACTAGTCAGTTCACCTTCCAACTTCTTCCAATCATCTTGACAAACCATACGCCCGTCTCAACACTTGAGACGGCCATTTGGCACCCCAGACTCCCATATCAACACTTGAGATGACTGTTTGGTAGTGTAGTCAGCTGTTGGTGCATGAATTGAATACCTAAACAATTTAGTAATCAATTCCAATCAACCTGCCACTCCAATCAGTCGGTCCAACACTTGAACTTGATGATCTGAGTCTAGTTAGTTGATCTATTATTTAATTAAATACCTTAACATCTTTAACATTCAATCTAAACATCATTCATGAACATACTACTTTAATCCAAGTGTATCATATGTGTGTGACCCTATAGGTCCATAATTAAATTGGCAGTGAATGTACATAACAACTAATGACAGCACAAGCAAAGAGTGGTGCCCAATCATACATCATTTCTACCCAAGTAATGAGGAAAGTTGGAGAACAACTTCAACCTATAATTTGTGAATAGTGTTACTATGATCGTATAGTTCCTTTGTCTCTGATATCTGGATTGAACTTGAGGCATGAAATTGTCATCCTCTCAACGTTAAATCCATGTTCCGTGAACTAGAGGAGACTATCTGAGATGCATGTGAGTTCACATATCATATATTGAATCACATGGGTACATATGTACACTCTCAGTCTTGCTTATCAAGGGCCCTAGATATCAATCGTCAGTAGGAGGAACAAATCCCATCTCTATCACTCATAGTCTATCCCCATGTGTCAAAGTCACCCAATAATCACCATTATATCAACCCATGTTTCAAGACTGTGTTTGATGGTGTCAAAGTGTACTCAAAGACATGTGATGAGTGCAGTGATTTTAGGTCTAAGAACCACAATCACCACCATCACTATGAGAGATGATTCTGACTACCATTCCATTGTTTCGATGTATCACTCTCATGGTGGGTCTATCCTATACACTGTTGACTAACATGTATCTGTGTGCTTGACTTGATATCATATATCATGACTAATGAGACTCAGTCATCAGTCAACACACACTCAAGTCTTATGTATTAATATTGTCTATTTTGCTTCCATAGTAATAACCGACTAGGGACATAACAAGTATGTATGAACTTTTATCATTAGTATGATCTCATCCTCCAAGTCACATACTTGAAGACATACGGCATCAAGTATCATCATTATTTAGACATCTACTTATGTTTGTGTCATCATCTCAAGACTGAGACAAACATAATAGACAAAATTACCTTTATGATTTATCAAATCAAGTATCTAATGCCTCACTCCAATAATCATATGATTGGCTCTCTAGGCATACATACCAATAGACTCCCACTTGCACTTAGAGCCAATCACCCATGAATCATATTTTTTGAGTGATCTTAAAATGTCCATCATGTTTCTACTGTGAAAGTACTTTATCAACATTTGCTTTTAGTCAGTATTTTGCAATTTTCACATCTCTTCATTGTACAAAATCTCGTGTGAGATGGAAGTGTCGTAGTATGCTATCTGATATTCCTTGCCTATCATATAGCTCCATTTCTACCACAATATTTCTATTGAGTCATCAATGGCTGGAACCTCTCATAAGGTCACCCACATGAACTTCATACATTATCTTCTATTGTTCTCATAACACAGAGATACTTGGATTTTATTGTAGATTTAAACAACTACCATTAGCTCAGAATCATTCCAGCTTATAGTTCTTGTTTTCAAGGTCAAACACAAAAATAGATTGTGATTTATTTATTTGTCAGTTAGGAAGCTTGCATTGGTGTAATGCTTTACACCCAACTCTTCTTATTACCATGACCAATGAACTAATCCTTTTGGTGCTTCATAAGTACCTAAAGATGTTCTTTTATGGTAGTCCAGTGACTCTCATTGGAATATGACATATACATTCTCTTCATGTCCAATACGTACAAGATTAATATACATGTATATTTATCTTATCATCATGTCTAATACATAGGAGATGACTGGATATCCTATCGTCATGTCCAATACATATGAGATTACGAGATATCTTCTCGTCATGCCCAATACATATGAGACAATAGGATGAGTACATACATGATAGATCCAATTACGAATGCATATGACATCTATCCATGTGTTCCTATTCTTAATAAGAACTGGGACACTAGACTCTTGAGAGACTAACACAATGGAACATGAACAAGTTTTCTCTTAATGAATCATGCATCCTGAACCCTTCAACATATTGCAAGGTCAAGAAGCTTTCCAGATCTATCTATATAGATCTCAATTCCTATCACATAGGATGCTTCTCCTAAGTCCTTCACAAAGAAGGTATTTCTTTGCTAGGTGTTAACATTTATAGGATAAGGATGTTATACAACATCATTATGTGGAAAATAAATATGCTCCCACTAAATATTTTGTAATTACATATTTTATTCTGACTCAAGTCAAACACTTTGACTTTCTTGTCAAAATAGAAGATTCCAACTATGAGATGCTTCCTTCAATTCGCATATTGAACTTTGTTGCTTACAAACTTTATATGTATTAATGGATTCATAAAACCATTAGGTTGTGTCACATACACATCCTATACAATTATTCCAGTTACGGAATGCAGTTTCAACATCCTTATGCCAAATCTCGATCTTATTAAGTTGTAATTGCAAGCATGATCCTGATGGATTTAACCATGGTAATTGGTGAAAGACTTCAACATGTTTAAAAAATTTAACTTGTTTGAAGCTCATCACAACCAGTCTACCCATCCATGTCTGTCTTCTCTCAAAAACCAAAATGCACCATATGGGTTTTACCCCTTTACGTGGATCCATCAAGGTCATACCTTGTTGGTGTACATGGAGTCCATCTTTGATTTTATGGCATAAAACCACATCTCAGACTCTGGTCCCTCAATAGATTCTAGTCGATTTGTTTGACTCATCATCATGATCTACTCATCGCCTTTCTAAGTTATAAGATATCATATATCCTTCAAACTAAAGGTATGATCCACTAGAACTATAAGGTTTTATGTTACATAAGGAACTTGAGATTCCACAACACTTTATGATTCTCATTATTCCCATTGTACCTCTTCTAGGTTCAATGTTTTTATTATTTGTCTCAAACATTTTGAGTTCTACTTTTACTCCCATTCATTCCTTTGGAACTAGGTTCCTCATCAGGAATATATCCATCCAGATTGACAAAAAAATTTGTTGTAGGATTGGGATAAGAGTAGTATTTAATAAAATAACATTTGTGTGATTTATGTACAATTCCCCTTTTAAGAAACAACTTTCTTATATAGGCATTCATCTTTAATCACTATCAAAGACATATAGGAACACTTCCCATACCGTATCACATATTGTGTCTTTTGAACCATTTTAGACGGTACATTCTTTTAGTGTTTAGGATGTGAATAGGAATTTTAGCTAGTTTTATTTGTAATCATACCTTAACAATGTGTGATTCCTTCCTTCTGACATATCATCATATTCAGGTGGAGTTCATTGTGTTACAATATCACATATCTCTAGAAATTCCTCAAACTCTTAGTTTAAAATATTTCAACACTACTACATTTTTGGCCAATAACGTCGCTGCCTGTAGGGTCAGTTTTTCCAAATAACTGACCTTATATGTCTACAAAAAATGCGGGTACCACTTAAGACCTCTTGGGCCGGTTTGCTTAAAATAACCAACCTTGTAGTGTAACTCTATAGGGTTAGTTTTCCAAATAACTGACCTTATATGTCTATAAAAAACACGTGCACCACTTAAGACCACTTGGGTCAATTTTCTTAAAATAACCGACCTTGTAGTGTATCTCAATAGGGTTGGTTTTCATAAAATAAGTGACCTCATAGAAATGGAATTAGAAAGCCCATTAAAGTTTCCCACGGAAAAAAATTGCCCGATTTTAGCTTCGCACCTCGATCTATAGGGTCAGTATTTCCAAATAACCGACCTTATATGTCTACAAAAAACACGGGCACCATTTAAGACCTCTTGGGTCGGTTTTCTTAAAAAACCAACCTTGTAGGGCATCTTGGTCGAAAAAAATTCTCGACCGAGTTCAATTTTGAATCCATTTTGCCTTTGTTCATGTATAAGTACCTCTAGGGTCAGTTTTTTCCTTTTAACCGACCTTGTAGGTCTCCTCAGTCAAAAAAATTGTCGACCGGGTTGAATTTTGGATCCAATTTACCTTCGCACGTATATAAGTACCTCTAGGGTCGGTTTTTTCCTTTTAACCAACCTTGTAGGTCCTCTCGGTCGACCAAATTATTGTCCGAGTTGAATTTTGGATCCAGTTTGCCTTTACACATGTATAAGTACCTCTAGGGTCAGTTTTTCCCTTTTAACCGACCTTGTAGGTCCTCTCAGTTGATGAAATTCTTGACTGAGGTCACCTCGATCGAAATAATCATCGACCAAGTTAAATTTTGGATCTAGTTTGCATTTGTGTGTGAATAAGTACCTCTAGCATCAGTTTTTTCATTTTAACTAACCTTGTAGGCCCCCTCGGTCAAAGAAATTCTTGACCGAGTTGAATTTTGAATCCATTTTCCCTTTGTGCATGTATAAGTACCTCTAGGGTCAGTTTTTTCCTTTTAACTAACCTTGTAGGTCTCCTCAGTTGAAAAAATTATCGATCGGGTTGAATTTTGGATCCAGTTTTCCTTCGTGCATGTAAAAGTACCTCTAGGGTCAGTTTTTTCCTTTTAACCGACCTTGTAGGTCACCTCGGTCGACCAAATTGTTGACCGAGTTGAATTTTGGATCCAGTTTGCCTTCGCGCATGTATAAGTACTGATAACACCAAATTTTGTGATGTTTATGGCCCATATTTTGTTGTCAAAACTGCCATTTTTAACTGTTTTCCTCTCCTTTTTGTCATGATTTTGAATAAACAGGCTACACTACGCTCTTATCTCATTTTTATCATCTTTTGCAGGGTTTTCCTCATTCTTCCACTCAAAAATCAGCAAAAGGCCCGTCCCGGCCCATGAACGTGTTCTACCTACATCGGCCCTCCTACCAGTCAGCCGACACACTCACTCCCCGCCATACAGTAGCCCGATACGGATGTTGCACGACACGGGTGTGCCACGCTAAAAGGCTATGACGGGCGACACGCCACTTACCCGACAGGGAGCTGTACTCGCCACGACTACTGAAGCATGTCGCGTGATACAAGCCACCCACCAGCAGACGCCCACCCATCACGATACCCGATATGCTCACTGACCGACACCCGTTGTGCCGGGCGACACACGTGTCGAGCATCCCTAGAGCTATGCTAATGGAACCAATAGAGGACACGTGGCACCCGGAGGACCGCAACCTCTTCCAACCACTGCTTATAAATAGTAACTACATGACCTCGATGGGACGGGTCGGAATTTCACAAAAGCTAACTTTGGAAAGCACCTGGACCTAGCGTGTCGTGTCCCAGAGGTGTACCGGGCGATACTAGGTGAGCACTTCTCCAACCCGAGAGGATGGGAATGGTTCACTTAGAATCCGTCTTGGTCACCGCAGCAGCTCGATATCGACCAGAACGGCCACCCGATATGAGGAACCCGATACTCTAAGTGGTCTCTAGACTGACACAATACTGAGCCCGATACAAATCAACCATTACGGTGTGTCGCCTGAGAGGGTGGCACCTCGACACAGCCGTATCGGGCATGAGCACCTTGGACGATACATCAGCCTGTCATGGCGTGTCGCCCGACACAGGCGTATCGAGCGAGGCTCCCACCCGGTATCTGGCTAGAGGGACCTTAGGGATCTGATGCTGCTTGTTGATCTCCTAAATCAAGGAGGCGATACCTATCTTTCCTTTTTCAGTCATTTACTTCCTTTACTTACGCAATGTAACCAAACCCCTTTTATATAATGATTATGCTAATGGAATTAGAGAAGTTTTAAATATCTGTTGACTTTATGTTTGGTTTCTTTTTGTGGGATGATTGCTTCGTTTAGTATCCGAACTCTAGCTTGTATGCTTGGATCATGTTTTGACTAGCTATCAAATCGTGTTTCCCGCTGCAACTCCCTCGAGAGAGGAGTTGTGGCTCTAGTGTTTGGTCCGATCAGGGAGTACGAGAGTACCCAGGATCGGAGTCACTTCAGTTATCTTTCCACTCTAACCCAAGTCCAGCAACCTTGAGAGAGGTGTTGGTGCTTAGTTAGAGGTACCCTCTTTGAGAGAAGGGGTACTGGATGTTCCTGCTGCTGCTTGTTTTACCGAAGTTTTCCTACTTCATTCCTTACTAAGGCAATAGTGTTATCTCCTCTATTTCTGTTGCGCTAAAACCCTAAAAACTGTTAAATGCCAAAAACCTTAATTTTCCTTGTAACTCCAGTTGGGGGTAGTTTTCTTTTATTTTATCGATCTTTCGCCTGTTGTTCCCTATGGGAACTTTATCCTCACCTTACCCTTACCGGAGTGTACAGTGTTGATTCCGTGATCTTAACACTACCACCCTTATACTTGTGGTTCGACCCCGATTTCTACTTCGGACCCCGTCATCGTTGTGGGGGCCTAAGAGTCGGGTAATATAAAAGTCTGACAACTTCAAATCCACTCCTTTTGGATGCGCGATTTAGGCCAGTCAACTTTTTGGCGCCGTTGCCAGGGACAAGGTGAAACGGTACAGTTAACGAACCCGAATCCACTAACTACACTCTCGTGCCTCAAGCTTAGTAATGAGCTTGACAACACCTTTTCCTTTTTGATCTTTTGACCTGAAATGTGTATAGAGTAGTTTGTTTTATTGATACAAGTTTTCTAACTTGACTATACGTTCTATTCAGGTACTCGGGAAGGAAGCGTTCTGCTCATTTGAGCACCGACACCGCTAGACATGCCACCTCATGTTGAACCTCCTCTTTCAGAGGATGAGCAACACGCTAGAGTTAGACCTCACTCACCTCTGCATGGGGACAATGACCATTATGACGGCAACCAACAACATGAAGAACCTGAAACAGAATAATTCGAGGATGACCATCGCCACGAGAGGCGTCATCACCATCGAAGACACAGAAGAAATCAACATAATCAGGAGAAGAACCAGGGGAACAGTGACAGTGAAGACTCTAACGAAGAAGAAAAGACCCTCAGGGAGTTGGCTGCCACAAAGGCCAATAATTCAAGATGTCCTGTTGTCGTCCCAAGGTTCAATGCAATGAACTTTGAGCTAAAACCATCTGTTATATCTATGATCCAGAATAAGAGCTTTAGAGGGAATTCAAAAAATGATAACCCTTACCATCACCTAGATGCTTTTAAGAATATATGTGATACCATTAAAATGCAGGGAGTCCCTCAAGAAGTCATATACTGTAAGGGCTTTATCTTTTCTTTAGAGGACAAGGCTCTATCCTGGTACCTCGGGCTACCACACCAAGCTCTGAACGGATGGAATGCATTGGTAGACACTTTTGTGAACAAGTTTTACCCTACGGAGAAAACTGTTAGGAATAGATAAAGGATCACGTCGTTCATGCAGAAGCCAAATGAGAATCTTCACAAAGCCTGGGAAAGATATCAAGAATATCAAAGGGACTGCCCCCATCATAACTACAAGAAGGGTTTTCTGATAACCACCTTCTACAATGGTCTGACCCCTGAAGAAAGGGTATCGCTGAATGCGGCTGTAGGAAGTGACTTTCTGGGGAAGAAGCCCAGTAGATCCAAAAAGATCATCGAAAACATGGCTGAGTTGCAGGCCGACACCGACTACGACAGGTCTGATAGAGGACATGCTAAGAAGGCCACTAGCGAAGGGCCCTCGATTGAATCCAAATCTCTGGAAGATATCACCACTCAAATTCAAAAAATAGCCACTGATGTCAGACAATTGAAAGAATCAGGTGGAAAAGGAAAGAAATAGGTTGAGAAAGTTATGAAATGTGTCACATGTGGAGAAGGTGGACACGGGGTTGATAACTGTGTTTACACCCGACCTGACGAGTCAACTGAAAGTGAATCCGAAGCAGAGGAAGCTGAGAATGTCTCTTTTGTCAACTTTAAGAGACCGGATCACCCTGGTTTTAACTATGGCAACAAAGATGCGGCCGAAAACTCGCATCAGCTGAATAACACCACCAAGCAACCCCAAGGTTTTGATAAAAGGTGGGGACAAGGTTAGTTCACCAGAACTACCACTTTCCAATCGAACAAGGCAAACTTCCAAGGGTAAGGAAAGTACCAAAGTCGCCAAGCAGCTAACCCTAGTCAAAGCCAGGGCCAAGCTAAGGAGCAAAGTCAGGATAAGAACTTGAACCAACCAGATTTGGTGGGTCAATTGTTCGGTTTTGTCAAAAGGCAGGATACTATCAACAACCAGCTGGCACAAAGCGCATTGTCAAATTCAAGAGTTCTAAACACGATGCAGGTTCAGATGGCGGACATGCAGACGCACCAGCGCCAAATAGATCAGCAGTTGGCCCAGATGGTTGAGTTAATAAAGAATCCATCGGGTAAGATACCTTCCAACACTGAATCCACTAAAATGGCGGTATTGAGATCAGGGAAGATAGTAGAACGTCTTGAAGAAGTCAGACCCAAGGAACCTAAATCAAGGGATGTGACAGAGAATCCCACAGAGGAAGACAACCAACAAGCTCATGACAGGGAGCCAGAACCCCGATCTATGGAGGAACTGTTTGGTAAAAGAAGTCCTTACTGTCCTAAGTTGCCTTTCCCTTACAAACTGATAAAGGCATATCTTAAAAAGTGTTACAAGAAGTTTATGGAGTCAGTAAAGAAGCTTCACCTCGAAGTACCTTTTCTGGATGCTTTAGAGGAAATGCCGACCTACACAAAGTTTTTCAAGGATCTGATCACCAAGAAGAAAAGAGGCGGAAGGATTGAGACCGTGCATCTAGCTAGTATGTCTTGTGATTTTGTCAAAGCAGATTTACCCAACAAGAAGAAGGATCCAGGGGCTTTCACCATTCCTTTTGCCATTGGAGATAACATTGAGCGGAAAGGTCTTGCTGATTTAGGGGCTAGCATCAACCTTATGCCCCTAAGCCTGGCGCAACGTTTGGGTTTGACTGATATGGTCAAGACCAACATGAGGATTGAATTGGCCGACCATTCTTTCAAAAGACCCGTAGGAGTTGTTGAGGATGTACCAATCTGTGTGGGAAGTTTCTTCATTCCTTGCGACGTTGTGATCATTGACACTGTGGAGCATCCTAACTGTCCTATCATCTTTGGATGCCCCTTCTTGGCTACAGGAAGAGCGTTGATAGATGTTGCCGAAGGAATAATCACTCTGAGGGTCGGAAACAACCACTTAGATTTCAAAGTAAAGGATGCTATGAAGGGACCATCCCTACTAGAATCCACTTACTTTTTAGAAAGCTACAACCAGTTTTGTGAAGAGATGGAGGAAGATATCATAATGATAGATCCGCTCGTGAGAGTGTTAAGCAATCAAGATTCTGATGCTGAAGATTCTGAAGATCCAGAAGTTGTCGAGTTTCTCAACTATCTTAATCGGTTTGATGAAGACCTGAGCGACGAGGAAGAGGTAATAGAAACAGTTAAGTTCGCCTCTCTAGAGGAGGCACCAGAAGAAAAGGCACCCAAGGCTAAACCAGAGTTGAAACTACTGCCTGAAGGTTTGAGGTACGAATTTCTAGATCAAGAAGAGAGAAACCCTATCATCGTTAATGCCTATCTTACGAAGGATCAATTGGAAAAGCTCCTCGAGGAGTTGAGACTCCACAGGCAGGCTATTGGATACTCAGTAGAGGATATCAAAGGCCTTAGCCCTGCATTATGTATGCATCACATTAATTTGGAAGAATCTGCTAAACCCCTAGCTCAACCCCAGAGGAAATTGAACCAGATGCTGAAAGAAGTTGTTAAGAAAGAAGTAATCAAACTGAGGGATGCAGGGATCATTTACCCAATAAGTGACAGTAACTGGGTGAGTCCGATCCACGTGGTACCGAAGAAAGGAGGTATAACAGTAGTTAAAGGAGATAAAGGTGATGAAGTGGTGGTTCGGACCGTCACCGGATGGAGGATGTGTATTGACTACCGAAAACTGAACCAAGCCATGAAAAAAGATCATTATCCGCTTCCTTTCATTGATCAAGTCCTGGAAAGATTGGCACATCATGATTATTTCTACTTTTTGGATGGTTTTTCTGGGTTTTATCAAGTCCCCATCTTGCCAGACGACCAGGAGAAAACTACTTTTACCTGTCTCTATGAGACCTACGCCTTCCGAAGAATGCCTTTAAGCTTGTGCAACGCTCCCGCAACGTTTCAACGTTGAATGATATCGATGTTTTCAGATTTTCTGGAAGACATCATGAAAGTTTTCATGGACGACTTTTCTGTCTATGGGAAGGACTTTGATGCCTGTCTGAAAAACCTATCTCTGGTGCTGCAACGTTGCAAGGAAAAGAGTTTAGTCCTAAACTGGGAGAAGTGCCATTTTATGGTACAAGAAGGCATTGTGCTAGGGCATAAGGTCTCGAGGTGTGGCATCGAGGTAGACATTAGCAAGGTGGAAGCTATATCTAAACTTCCTCCACTGAAGTTTGTATCTGGAGTGCGGAGTTTCCTCGAGCACACCGACTACTATCGAAAATTCATAAAAGACTTCTCAAAGATCTCGAAACCATTATCAAACCTTCTGGGTAAGGATGTTGAATTTGACTTCTCTAACGATTGTCTAAATGCTTTTCAGGCCTTAAAATATGCTCTTATCTCGCCGGCTATACTTCAAGCTCCAGATTGGGAGCTACCATTTGAGCTTATGTGCGATTCCGGTGTCCATGCTGTAGGAGCAGTCCTGGGACAGAAAAAGGACAAAAGGCACCACGTCATTTGCTACACCAGTCGCACTCCGGATGAGGCTCAAGTAAATTATACGACTACAGAAAAGGAGATGCTCACGATAGTTTTTGCTTTCGACAAGTTCATATCCTATCTTATCGAAACAAAGGTAAAGGTCTACACAGACCATGGGGCAATAAGATATCTTATGCAGAAGAAGGATACCAATCCCAAGCTATTAAGGTGGGCTCTATTACTCTAGGAGTTCAACCACGAGATCGTTGATAAGAAGGGTGCGGAAAATGTGGTCTCCGACCACTTATCAAGGATAACAGTCAAAAATCAGAATGAGTCACCTATTAACGACAACTATGCTGACGAAGCCTTACTGATGGTTGAAACCAAAGATGAGAATTTTCCTTGGTTTGTAGATATTTGTAATTATATTTCATGTGGGGAATTGCCTCCTGATATAACGTACAATCAGGAGAAGAAACTCTTTTCAGATGTGAAGAACTATTACTGGGATGATCCTCTCCTCTTTAGAAGATGCGCAGATAACCTGTACAGAAGATGTATCCCCGAAGAAGAAGTCCCAAACATCCTGAAAGAATGCCATGCCTCTCCATATGGAGGACACCTGGGGAGTGAAAGGACCGCCGCAAAGGTGCTGCAATCAGGTTTTTACTGGCCCTCTTTATTCAAGGATGCTGCAAATTATGTAAAAGTTTGTAAAGAATGCCAATCGATAGGAAACATTGGAAGAAGAAATGAGATTCCTATGGCCAATTGGGTTGAAGTAGAGATCTTTGATGTATGGGGAATTGACTACATGGGTCTATTTCCCCCATCAAAAGGATATCAATACATGTTAGTCACGGTAGATTATGTGTCTAAATGGGTGGAAGCTGTTGCCACCCAGACCTGCGACTCCAAATCAGTGATCAAGTTATTTGAGAAGACTATCTTCCCTCACTTCAGAGTGCCTCGTACTGTAATAAGCGACGGTGGATCACATTTCAGGGAAAAATAGTTAGAAGCGCTCTTGCGAAAGTATGGGGTTAAACACAAGGTCGCTACACCCTACCACCCACAAACTTCTGGGCAGGTGGAGGTTTCGAATAGATAGATCAAGAAGATTTTAGAGAAGACTGTCAGCCGCACGAGGAAAGATTGGTCAATGAGGCTCGATGACGCCCTTTGGGCCTACATAACTGCATATAAAGCACCCATTGGAACTACCCCTTACAAATTGATTTATGGGAAATCCTGTCATCTACCCTTAGAGCTTGAACACAAGGCTCTTTGGGCGATTAAGTTCCTGAATATGGATCTGGAAAAGGCAGGGGAGAAAAGATATCTATAGTTACATGAACTCGAAGAGTTGAGAATGCATGCCTACGAGAATGCAAGGATCTATAAGTAGAGGACCAAGGTGTGGCATGATGCCCACTTGAGGAAGAAGGATGTTAGTGTAGGTGACAAAGTTTTATTATTTAAATCTTCCATTCGTCTTTTTCCAGGTAAGCTGCAAACAAGGTGGTATGGACCCTTCACCGTAGCAAAGATATACCCATCAAGAATGATGGATATGTATGATAAAGAAGATCCATCCAAAGTTTTTCCAGTGAACGGGCACAGAGTAAAAATATTCTATGAAGATGAAGCATTTGTGAGAAGGACGAAGATAAGTTTGCAAGATGTGGAAATAGCTGAAGACGCAAAGTAAAGGACCTGAAGATGTCAAGCTGCCGATGCTAACTACAGCGCTCCTTGGGAGGCAACCCAAGTTTTTATTATTCCTAGAATAGGGCGTTATTTGCTTTCCTGCAAGAAAAACATTATGAACATTATGATTGTAATAAGGCCTGAGTTAGTGCATGCGTCACATGCTCTGACTCTTCTATTTTATGGGCCACCGCTCAGTTTTATGAGCATTGAGGAGTAATGCTATCTGAGGCTGAGAACTTCACCTTAGGACAATGAAGTGTTACCCATCAATTTCTTTTTCCTTCACTTTATTTTCATTTTTTCATCAAATATCTGGTCCTGAAGCCTTGTATCGGGAAAAGATGCATCACTCCCTGACCGATATCGGGCAAGAACCTGAGCGCATTGCAGAACACGCCCATATTAGGCGACGTTGTATCGGGCTACATTGTATCGAGTGACATTGTATCGAGCGACGTTGTATCGGGCGATACGCCAAGCAGCGATCAGCCATGTCGGGCGGCATGAGTAATGACCCTTGATTTGACGGATGGGACTGATTTTACTACACGTCTCGGGAATGATTTGTCTCCTCGACCGACACGTGCCCCCGTTTTACCCATTTTACCCCCGACCTGGATTGCTATATATAGTAGCTGAGGTTAACTATGTCCGGCAACTGCATTTACTTTTCACCTACTCCAGTATCATGCAGTAATTTCCCTTTTTGCTCTAGTATCAGCCACCTAGCTTCCGCTCCCGTGTCGCGCAAGCTATCTTCAGATCACAAAGGTATAACCCGACAGCCATATCATTTGGTTTGCCCGACACGACCCTCATGTCGCACATTTTCGTATCAGACTTACAGCCTTAGTTGGTTTCCTAGTGTCTCCCGACACCCAATTGTGTTGACAGAGTTACCTTTTGAGCGTGTTGCATGACACATCTATAACGCGCGCTTGCCCGATACCTTATGTCAGGTAATGCCCGTGTTGCCCAATCTTGTATCGCTTTGCATGTTTCTGTTGTCGAGCGACACATTTTCTTTCGGAACGACCATATCGGGCACTTCACATCATGTGACTCTGTCGCCCAGCACACTTTGAACTTTAAACGTATCGGGCAATGCCCGTGTCGCCCAGTCTTGTATCGCCTCGCGTAACGGGCGACACCCCTTTTTAAGGATGATCATATCGGGCATTAAATCCGTTCGCAGTGACGCTCGGTGTCTCACAATGAATTTATGGAGATTTTGAGCCAAACTTCGTATCGCCTGACGCAGGCGTATCAGGCAAGCATCATATCGCTTAGTTTTGAAGCCCGATACGGTGGTATCAGGTAGCTTTTGTATCAGGCCGAACTTATCTTATCGTGCAATTAGTTTTCCTTTTAGACATCGATATCGACTTTAAGTTTTACCTACTTGATATTAGGTAAAGTGGAACATTTAAATGCTTCATAAACTTGCCTTATGATAACATAAATGGCTGGTACTAAGCAAACCGTCGTTCAAGTTGATGAACACAGTCGGAGGATCGACACCGAGGCCTCAGTAGGAGCTATAAAGATCGGGAAGAAACACCCAAACCCTGAGGCAGCTGGGCCATCCACGGCCGAAAAGAGACCAAGGACGGAAGAAGTAACGGCTCCAACAACAACTTCAACCGCAGCGGCAGAACCTCTGGATCACACAACCAACAGGTTCATGCCCAGAGATAATGAGCATGGGCATCGATACTCAGAACTGGCAACAAAAATCTATAGGCCGAGCAGATTCTGCCACCAGTCGTCGTTCCTTCAACTAGGCATTTTCGACAGGCTGGAAAATGTCCTAGCTGTAGCAGGGTTGAGGAAGATCTGATTCAGCCACTCTGCCTCCTACACTGAACTCATCAGGGAGTTCATGTCGTCTCTCCGCCGGGTGCAAAATAAACCTGAGGAAATCGAAGAATATGACGGAGCAGACAGACTGTACGGGCGGCTATACAATGCCGAGCATGCCATCTCTGAGAAGCTGCTCAACGAGATCTTTTCTTCCAGCGAGGAAGAAAAGGAACTGCTTAATAATGGTGTAATGATCACCAAAGGAGACGAGTTCAATCCCGTGGAGCTATGGAGAAAGATGACTGGCGAGTCATCGTTCAAGCCGGGAAGCAAGGTGGCGGCGGTGCACTCCTGCTTCTGGAGAATAGTGCACAAGTTCGTGGCGTGCCTGCTCTTCAGCAAGAACGAATCAAACAACATCTACACCGAAGAACTCCATCTTATATGGCACATGATGGAGGGTAGAGTGATCAACCTGTGGCACTTCTTGCTGAATAGGCTGCACCCCATAAAGGATGCCACCAAGGAGTACTGCATTGGTGGCATCATCAATCTGATTGCGGTCAGGTTAGGGTACCCGAGGGAACCGCGTAGTCTTTCGAGGACACGGGGTGACGAGAAGATCAACCTCAAGTTCCTCATGAGGGCCAACATCATCAAGAATGAGGGGCGGAACTATTTCTACAAATTCGCAAGAACAAACACCCTCCTTCTGCTCCCTAGCTGCGCCAACTACGACGTAGAGAAGCTGGTCTTCACCACCGCAGAAATTGAAGCGGTGGTAGTCGAAGCCACCTACGCCGCCACCACCAACATACAAGAGAGGGCGGATGCAAGAGGAGAACCAATTCCTCTTAACACTTGGCAGGAAAAATCTTCCACAACTCCTACCGAGCCACCCACTACTCCAGAGTCGCCGACGAAAATAATTAATAGAGTTGTCGTCGCTCCTACAATACCAACCGCAACCACTACAACATTTGCCACTATTGAAGAAATACCGACGATCGTGGAGATCGCCAAGAAAACAAGGGCTGAGACAAGCATGCTAGCCCCAATGGAAGTTGTCGGGGAAGAGACAGCCGCAGCTCCAGAGTATTCTGTGGTGCCCTTAGTGGAAGAAGAAGAAACACAGTCGGGCGCCAGTAATGGGGCATTCTCCGAGATCCTCGAGATGGAGCTCAGAGCTGCACACCCTACGCCACCGCCGGTGTCTCTT
This sequence comes from Alisma plantago-aquatica, assembly GCA_963693085.1. Classification (NCBI taxonomy): domain Eukaryota; kingdom Viridiplantae; phylum Streptophyta; class Magnoliopsida; order Alismatales; family Alismataceae; genus Alisma; species Alisma plantago-aquatica. The sequence continues at coordinate 714,238,775 of OY856412.1, read as the reverse complement.
GTGGCAGCTGCTGAGGAGGTCGCCGACAACGTAGAGGTGGAGCAGCATCCACCCACACTGCGACCCTCTCCACCACCACAAGAAGGCGAGGCAGAGACAACAACAAAAGTGCTGACGCCTCACCTCGAAGCATCTACCTCGCAAACAGTCCAAATTGACACTACCCCGAGTGAGGCATCCCACTCGTCGGGTAGATTTTTGTGCGGGAGGAGTGTCGCGAGGATGAGAGAGAGATCTATAGGAGCCCCTCTGTCGCTCGGACAGATGCTGGGGCAAGAACTCGATAACTTGCAGGAGGTAATAGAAAGCCACTCTGGTACTTTTACTTCACTAACCCGCAAGTTTTCTATCTTCCAGCAGATACTAAACAGCCAGGAGCGGCAGCTGCTGACTCTAGTTGGTCTTCCCGGCCAACTAGAGGCACTCAACACCACGCTACAGTAGGCCCTCCAGCGCCTTGATGTGATTGAGGAGAGGCTGAACATGGGGGACGACCATCCGCGCCCAAGGCAGCCGTGAAGGTCTCCGTCACCCCCAGGCTCAGGCTCTACGCCCTCCTCATCCACACCCTCAACCTCAGGTGCATCATCTTCTTCAAGTGGGCCTTCTACAACGCCCGATAAAGAGACACCCCACATGTCTGCCAACAGGTCTCCAGCAGGACAGGAGAGATCCCGAGGCGTAGATGACTTCGCTCACTCCGCCTCCCTTGATGAAGCCAAAGATAATGATTAATCAGTCAGCATCAGGGAGGATTCTTCTGATGAATCAGAGGGAGATGGGGGGGGGACATTGAAGCTGCCAACCAAAGACACCCCCCAGAGGAAAAATCTCTACGTCAGATGAATTCTCTGTGCCATCAGAGATACATTCCTTTAAGATGGCGGACTTCGACAGAAGAGCCATCAGATACCTGACGATCAGGGACCAGAAGCTGCTGAATAAGGTCCTGAGGTCGCAGGTTGACGAAGAAGAAGAAATCTAGAGCGGCGGCTACTTTTCAGTATAATGGGGAACACTCAGAATCTTATTCCGCTCCCCAGCCGTTGTCGGGAAAAGTTGTTGGCCCCATACAAGCACCGCAACAACTGGTTCCTATGCGTGGCAGACCTCCGGAACCATGATGTCCAGTTTTTCAGCTGTTGCAATGAGGAGGTGCCACACTCAGGACTTATCTTCAGTCACCTAAAAGATAAACATCTCACGATTCTACCGATGCGTCTTCTCCGAGCTATCAAGCAAGGAGTCCAATGTCACAACGGTGTTTGGAACTTCTTCTCTATAAGAGACTTCCCCGTCCAAGTAGAATCAGGGAGTGGGAATAGCGCACTTGTCGTCTTGCATGCCATGGAGATGCTCAACATATTTGGAAATATAAGGCACCTCTAGGGCCAAGAATTCTTTCAACTCAGGAGAAACTACTCTCTACTGCTGATCAAAGACAAGCACTACTTCTAAGACGTAGGGGTACCAGACAAGCTGTTGGATAGCGACAATGCAGACGAATCATCACAACCCAACAACACTCCAGAAGTAGAAGCTGAGACAGAAGCAGACGCCTACAGGGCGGGCAAGTGGTTATAAACCCTGTGAGAAGTATGCAGAATGGAAGACCCCACTTTGCCCGACACTTCAGAAGAAATGATCAACAACTTCGACCGTTTCTCATGTTCTACGCTCACACATGAACATGTCAATGAAGTTCTTATGAAGTTAGCAGACTCTACCCCCGTAGACGTCATCTACGAGGCAGACAGTATCATAGTCCCAGTCGACGATTTGAGGGACATGGTAAAAGAAGGAGGATGTCTGGCGATATTAGTGGCCGCCGCCTACATCCAGACAATACAGAAGAAGTTTGAACATGCATACATAGCCCATCCAATGCTATTCAACGAAATTTGCCTTGCCGATGAATCAGGAGTGAAGCAATCCTTTCTGGCAGAGTTACAGTGCAGAGTTCCACGCATCATCTTCCTACCTATCCTACACTACAACCACTAGACGCTCCTGACGATGTACACTCGACAACGAGCAGGAATTTTCTACAACAGCTCGGATAACAACAAAGATCATCCGGTACAGTGTACATCGACAACGTTGACATCCCTCGAGCACTTAGTACGAAAATACTATGATGAGGTAGTAGCGCTGATACAACCATTCTTGGAGACAACAGCTAGCAAATGGCACGAGCTTCAGTTTTGCCACCATAGTCCACAAAAAATTCCTTTATCCAACGACTGCGACATCTTCGTGCTGGAATGGATATCAAATAACGAGATGCCTGACCAGCTCCACCACATCGACTACCACAACAAATGTGGAGAATATGTGTGGGAGCTTCTATCTGGAAAAGGCGCACTCACCCGCTAACCCTCACTGAGTAAACATTACCCTACCAGATCTACTTCATAACTCTGGGACAGAGTGTGGAGTAAGTTTGGGGGGATTCTATGTACCAGTGAGGGAGGTACTAAAAGTCCTTCGAACTTCACCCCTTTTTGTTCTTTTTTTATATATAATGTGTACATATATATATATATACATGCCTCATACAAAACATGCCTCATACAAAAATTTTGCTTATTTTGTCTCTATACATATGTACAAAGACACTTTATAGTAAAACCCTGGTGCGACTTCCTTCCAGTTTGTTTTCTCTATATCCAAAGAGGTACAGGTTTTGCTATGTCTTTTGAAAAATGCAGCCTCAAACAACAAAAGACTATGACTTTCCATGCCAAAAATTTTGAAAAATAATCTCTTAACAGCTAAGAGACGTGTATGCAGAAGGAAAAAGCTGCCCAAACAGCAAAAATTTCTCTTGTTTTCCCTTACCCAACAAAATCCCAAAAGAGAGAATAGCCTTATGAGAGTGAATAAAAGCATGAGAGTTGTGCCAAATGAAAAAAAAATATGTATATACACACTTGTTTTTCCAAAATGTACCCATCTTTAGGCATGGAACATCTGGGGCAGTGGTACGTTGGATGTGAAATCACTACTCTAAAGCCAACTGGCTTGGACTGCAGGGATCACTCGCCCGCTAACGGACCCGTTCCTAGATGGACTGATGGGAAACAAGAAAAACCCAAAAAGCCTTATGCCTACCCAAAAGCACAACTTTATGTTCCCAAAAGCTGTTTGGTGTGAAAGCTAACTTCGAAATCATGCACCCAAGTCTCGCTGCAGCTGTGGAGAAAATGTTTGCTTAAATAAGGCAGGAAAAGTAAAGTCTGTTGTTCATGGCCGGGCATTATTCTCCTTAAGACATCTCAATATTCTCTCAAACCCTTTGTCTGAGAACTATATCTGTTAAGAAGAAGCATCAAAAACAAAGTTCTAAAATTTATTGAGGACAATCAAAATGATAAGTTTGGGGGGGTTGATAACACCAAATTTTGTGACATTTATGGCCCATATTTTGTTGTCAAAACTGCCCTTTTTAACTTTTTTCCTCTCCTTTTTGTCATGTTTTTGAATAAACAGGTTACGCTATGCTCTTATCTCATTTTTATCATCTTTTGTAGGGTTTTCCTCATTTTCCACTCAAAAATCAGCAAAAGGCCCGTCCCGGCCCATGAACGTGTTCTACCCGCATCGTCCCTCTACCAGTCGGCCAACACACTCACTCCCCGCCATACAGCAGCCTGATACAGATGCAGCATGACACGGGTGAGCCGTGCTAAAAGGCTCTGACGGGCGACACACCACTTACCCGACAGGGAGCTGTACTCCTCACGACTACTGAAGTGTGTCGCGCGATACAAGCCACCCACTGGCAGGCGCCCACCTGTCACGATACCCGATATGCTTGCTGTCTGACACCCGTTGTGCCGGGCGACACACGCATCGAGCGTCCCTGGAGCTGTGCTAATGGAACCAATAGAGGACACGTGGCACCTGGAGGACCGCAACCTCTTCCAACCACTGCCTATAAATAGCAACTATAGGACCTATATCGCACGGGTCAGAATTTCATGAAAGCTAACTTTTGAAAGCACCTGGAGCTAGCGTGTCATGTCCCAGAGGTGTACCGGGCGATACTAAGTGAGCACTTCTCCGACCTGAGAGGGCGGGAATGGTTCACTTAGAATCCATCCCGGTCACCGCAACAGCCCGATATTGACCAGAACGGCCACCCGATACGAGGAACCCGATACTCTAAGTGGTCTCTAGCCTGACACGATACTGAGCCCGATACCAATCAACCATTACAGTGTGTCGCTCGAGAGGGTGGCACCCCGACACGGACCTATCAGGCATGAGCGCCTTGAACGATACGTCATCCCGTCATGGCGTGTCGCCCGACAGGGGACGCCGCCCGACACAGGCGTATCGGCCGATGCTCCCACCCGATATCGGGCTAGAGGGACCTTAGGGATCTGCTGCTACTTGTCGATCTCCTAAATCAAGGAGGCAATACCTATCTTTCCTTTTTCAGTCATTTACTTCCTTTACTTACGCAATGTAACCAAACCCCTTTTATATAATGATTATGCTAATGGAATTAGAGAAGTTTTAAATATCTGTTGACTTTATGTTTGGTTTCTTTTTGTGGGATGATTGCTTCACTTAGCATCCGAACTCTAGCTTGTATGCTTGGATTGTGTTTTAACTAGCTATCGAATCGTGTTTCCCGCTGCAACTCCCTCGAGAGAGGAGTTGTGGCTCTAGTGTTTGGTCCGATCAGGGAGTACGAGAGTACCCAAGATCGAAGTCACTTCAGTTATCTTTCCACTTTAACCCAAGTCCAACAACCTTGAGAGAGATGTTGGTTCTTAGTTAGAGGTACCCTCTTTGAGAGAAGGGGTATTGGATGTTCCTGCTACCGCTTGTTTTACTGAAGTTTTCCTCCTTCATTCCTTACTAAGGCAATAGTGTTATCTCCTCTATTTTTGTTGCGCTAAAACCCTAAAAACTGTTAAATGCCAAAAACCTTAATTTTCCTAGTTGGGGATAGTTGGGGATAGTTTTCTTTTATTTTATCAATCTTTCACCTATTGTTCCCTTTGGGAACTTTATCCTCACCTTACCCTTACCGGAGTGTAAAGTGTTGATTCCGTGATCTTAACACTACCACCCTTGTCCCTGTGGTTTGACCCCGATTGCTACTTCGGACCCCGTCATCGTTGCGGGGGCCTAAGAGTCAGGTAATTTAAAAGTCCGAAAAATTCAAATCCACTCCTTTTGGACGCGTGATTTAGGCCGGTCAAGTACCTCTAGGGTCAATTTTTTCTTTTTAACTGATCTTACAGGTCCCCTCAGTTGACAAAATTGTCGACCGAATTGAATTTTGGATCCAGTTTGCCTTCACACATGTATAAGAACCTCTAGGGTCGGTTGTTTCCTTTTAACCGACCCTAGAGGTCCCGTCGGTCGATGAATTTCTCGACTGAGGTTCTCTCGGTCGACAAAATTCTAGACCGAGTTTGAGTTTGGGTGTTTAGGGTTTTGGATCCAGATTTCCTTCGTGTGTGTATAAGTACCTCTAGGGTCAGTTTTTTTCCATTTAACTGACCCTCAAAGTCCCCTTGGTTGACGAATTTCTTGATCGAGGTTCCTTCAGTTGATGAAATTCTCGACCGAGTTGGAGTTTGGATGTTTTTAATTTACCCGACACTGGCACCACTTATCTCTTGGGTCACTTTTTTTTATTTTAAATGACCCTACAGGTCAGGCACAGGGATAAACTAGAACCTTTCATTTTCACTACCGAGACCTACTATTTCACTCTCTCCCGCGCCCTAAAGCTCCACTGCCGCTGAGAGCTTGTTGCCGCACCACTGAGACATCGTTGCCGCATTGCCGAGACCTCATTGTCGCACCGCCGAGACCTCATTGCCGCACTTCTGAGACCTTATTGCCGTACTGCACCGCACCGCACCGCACCGAGTCGTCACCTCTTCCACGCTTCCAAAAAGGTTGCCGCCTCTTCCACAAAGGTCGCCGCCGCATCCAAGTAAGACTTTCCAGAGGTAAGACCGTTTATATAGGTCTATCTATGCCCGCCGTGGTACCACCTCCACGACCAAGGTAGCGTCCAGGTCCACTCTCAGTCAAGAATTTGTCGACCGAGAGTCCACCTGCACACGGCATCCAGGTCCACTCTCAGTCGACAAATTTGTCGACCGAGAGTGGACCTGGACGCCACGCGCAGGTGGACTCTCGATCGATGAATTCTTGATCGAGAGTGGACCTGTGCGCATTTAACTGGATAGTTATATTGTTTTTCTATTTTATATGATTGGTAACCCAACCAATAATAAAAACATGTATTTTTCATATGTAATCATTATATAAATTCTAGAAATTAATATGAGATTAGACATGTGTACTCCCAGATTGACACTTTAGGGTTTATAGATGAGATCATCGATGCATGATGTTTAACTTAATATATAAATATGAAAATAATACATTTATGCATGTATCAACTTAGAAACCCATTAAAAATTTACTCATTAGGAGTAAATTTTGGATAGTCCCCGGTCTGGGACTGTTTTTGGATATTTAATCTCACTTAGGATGTAACTGTATAATGTATGTTTAGTTTTGAAGAAAATTTTAGTAGTATTTCCTCATTTGTTCTCTGGGTACATATGTGGATGGTTATTTGCCATTTACATCGTTGTAATTGGAGAACTTAGGGGAAATGTTGTTGAAATTTTCTTCAAAACTAAACATATGTTATATAGTTACTAGTGAGATTAAATATTAAAAAATGGGATAGGTGGTAAACTTTAGTATAAAAGTAATTAACTTCCTATCAATAAAAACTTACATCTTATAGTATCAATATTAAATGCTTAGTTTTATAATTAATTTTAATATGATATTAAAAATGGATCAAAGTTGGATGTCTATCAAGAACCATTGCAGTCTAGAGTTTGCCAAAGGTCTTGATGAATTTATCGGATTTGCTGAGAAACATAGGAAACTACCTACATATAGGCTATATTGTCCATGTAGAAATTGTGGTAATAATTTGAAAGTAGATACTATTGAGGAAATTAAGAATCATGACATATGCAATGGGATCATACAAGGTTATAATGAATGGTATTGGCATGGAGAGAAATTTAATTATGGATCAGAAAATGTCGATACTAATAGTTGTGGCATAGAAGATATAGATAATGATGATAATGTCAATGATGAACCGATTTAGGATTACCCGATTCAAGATGATATGGTTGATGAGATGCTACGTAGTTTTCGGGACAATGTCATTGATCCACCTTCTTTATTTGCAAACATTGTCAATGATGTTGAAAAACCATTATATAAGGGTTGTACTAAGTTCACGAAGTTGAGTGCTGTGATGCAATTATATACTCTTAAAGCTCAAAACCGGTGGAGCAATAAGAGTTTCACTTCATAGTTGTATTTGTTAAAGGAAATTCTTCCTGAAGGCAACAGGCTTCCAATTTCAACATATCAAGCTTAGAAAATAATGTGCCCAATGGGAATGGAGGCTAAGAAGATTCGTGCATGTCCAAATGATTGTGTGCTATTTTAGAAGGACTATAGTAATTTGATGAATTGTCCAAAATGTGGTGCGTTAAGGTATAAGACCAAAAATTCATCTAAGGCTAAAAATGGCTCTCCTGCCAAGGTGATGTGGTATCTACCAATAATACCATGATTTCAATGCTTATTTGCTAATACAAAAGATGCAAAAAATTTGTCTTGGCATGGGGAGTTAAAGGCCAATGATGATGGTGTCTTACAACATACATCTGATTCACCACAATGGAAGAAAATTGGTTTATTATACCCTCAATTTGGTAAAGAACCAAGAAACTTAAGACTTGGACTCTATAAAGATGGAATGAATCCCTATGGTACATTAAGCAGCCAACATAGCATGTGGCTTGTTATGATTGTTATATACAATCTTCCTCCTTGGTTGCATATGAAAAATAAGTATGTCATGTTGTCAATATTGATATCAGGGCGCAAGCAACCTGGAAATGATATTGATGTTTACCTTCAACCTCTAATTGATGACCTAATGAAACTATGGAAAGAAGGTGTTATGACATATGATGGTTTATGTAAAGAGATCTTTAGTTTGCATCATGGTTCAGGAAAGTGGTATGCGGTGTACGGGTGGAGAGGGTACTGCATAGAGTATATGCGGTATGCGGGAGTATATACGGGAGTATATGCGGTTTTGGATTTTTTTATTTAAATAAACTAATTATATATAAAATAATATAGCGAGATCATAAATTAAAATATATAGAGTAGGCATGTACATCAATTTACTTATAAACATATTAATATGCATGTATGATGTATGATATGCTTATATATGTATATGTGTCTATATATAGAATGTGTTTGTAATATATGTACAAATGCTAAAATGTAGGTAAATCAATGTACAAATATATGTATAGTGTGTATAAATGTGAATAAATCAAAATGTATATATACATGCACAAATATGTGATTGTATATTTAGGTATATTGTATATGTATATATACATGTTAATATACCAAACGGTATTCAAATAAATATACAAATGCATGTGGAAATTTTTTATATGTATTACAATGTATACATATACTTCAAAGACTATATATCTCAATTTAAATATATAATGAAATGTGTGTATATATATGCATGTATGTACCAAATGCATGAACATTAGTTGTGGGCTTTTTGAAAAGCAGAGCTTAATCGGCCAAGAGGGAGTATATGCGGCCCATGACCGCTTAGTGGACTGATTAGTAATATGCGGTGCGGTAGGGTGACTGAATAGGTATATGCAGGAGTATATGCGGCCGTGCGGACCGATTTCCCGAATAGTGATTTGCATGATATGTTGTTTTACATGATTAATGACTTTCCAGCTTATGGAAATTTATCTGGATATAGCATAAAAGGATACAAAGCATGTCCTATTTGTGAGGAAAATACTGATTCAATATGACTGAAACATGGTGATAAAATTGTATATCTTGGTCATTAGAGATTTCTCCCACCAGTGCATCCTTATCGAAGGCAACGCAAAACATTTAATAGGTCAATTGAGGAATGAAGTGCTCCTAAACCTATACCAGCAAAATGTTGTATATGATCGGGTGAAACATATTGTTAATGAATTTGGAAATAGTTCAAGTAGTCGTACTCTTGCATGTGACAAATTTCTATACAAGAAGAGGTTAATATTCTGGAAACTTCCTTATTGGAGATCTTTGGCAATTAGACACTACATTGACGTCATGCATGTTGAAAAAATGTTTGTGATAGCATCATTAGTACACTATTGAACATATCGGGAAAGACTAAAGACGACATCAAATCTAGAAAAGATTTAGAATTAATGGGGATAAGAAAAGAATTATCAGTGGAGATCATGGGTCACGTCACATATTTACCACCAACTTGTTACACTTTGTCAAAGAATGAGAAAAAGACTTTCTGTGAGTGCTTGTATAATATTAAGGTTCCACAAAGATACTCTTCTAATATTCATAGATTGGTATCAAAGAAGGATCTAAAGTTGATAGGTCTCAAATATCACAGTTGTCACACCTTAATGCAACAAATTTTACCTATGGCTATTTGATCTATATTGCCAAAGCATGTAAGGTTTGCAATCACAAGACTCTGTTTCTTCTTCAATGAAATATGCAACAAAGTGATACATCCTGATACTCACTACTACAGAAACGGCCTTTGGCGTCGGTCGTTTAACCCCATTTGGCGTCGGTTTCCAACCGACGCCTATGTGGGCGCCGCTAAAGGTCGAACACTTCGGCGTCGGTTTTTTAACCGACGCCTATTTAGCCTATAGGCGTCGGTCGTTTAGTAGATATCCGACGCCAAACAGGGTCCGCGCCACAGAAAATGGCGTCAGCTAGGGCACTTTCTGCGTCGGTTATTCATCTCAAAACCGACGCAGAAAGTGCCCTAGCTGACGCCATTTTCTGTGGCGCGGACCCTGTTTGGCGTCGGCTATCTACTAAACGACCGACGCCTACAGTTTAAATAGGCGTCGGTTTGATATGAATATCCGACGCCAATTCCAGGACTGCTTTGGCCACATAAGGCGTCGGTTATATTAAAAAACCGACGCTGTAGGTCTTTGCTGACGGTTTTCGATAAATAACCGACGCCTATTTATATTTTTTTTTTTTCATATCAGTTTGCAGGCCTGCTGTGGCTGGTCAACAGGATGAGAACCTGCAGTTCAGTTTTCTGAACTGCAGGTTTACGACATCCATTGATATCAGCCTACAAACAGGCCGCAAACCTGCAAAAGTCACAAGCAAAATTCTACACAAGTACATTCATTCAGACATCAATTCAATTCTCACATTCACACATATAGAAACATTCAAATACATGCATTAACATTCACAAACATTCATTTACAAACATTCATTTACAAAGTATCATTCATTATCACTATCAGCATCCCAATTATATCTTACAGTTGCCACTGTTTGTACAGCTATTGCCCATTCTTCTCTTACTTCATTTAATGCTTCCATCGTATATGGAGCATTTATTTTTTTTAAACGTTTACCTGTAGTGTGGTCAGTTTTAAACACCTGCAAAGAGAATGATGTATATATATAAGTAATAATATAAAAATAATATAAGATTGATATATTGCATACTAACTAATGAGACTATATATAATACCTCATGTATGGTATCGATGTCCAATGCGGCATATTTGATAATCATATGCATAAATCGCATCACATAGTATGCGCATGCCCAGCCATTGTCTTGTGTAGCACACTATAAATTGAAACATACAAAATAATACAACTAAGCACAATTCACATCAATAATATATATATTCGAGTCGGGAACTTACTTTTACGTTCTGCCAATTTATTGGCTGGTTCTTTTTCGTTGGGACCGTTCCTCCAGCCTTTTTGAATGCATCTAAACCCCTACATGTTAATATAACACAATAAATTGCATAAGTAAATAGTAATGTAATAAAAGATGTTAACGGATATAAAAATGAAATATTTCTCACCAGAATAGTGGCATTCTCATTACGTGTCCAATTTTAGTGTTCAATGTACTCCCCGCAGGATCTAGATAATAAACAGTGAATGTCTCGGGGGCAATAACTAGTAACTCCCAATGTCTACCGCTACAAGTAGAAGTTAACAATTAATAACTCAAAATGCAAAATAAAAATGGAATTTTCTAAAGTCCAAATTATAAATAAAGTAAACATACTTGACATTGAATGGAGCTATTATTATCTTCTTCTTTTGCTGACCAAAAATTGTAAAAGCATCTATACAGTATTGTTGAACATTATCAGGGTCTTTAGCTACCAAACTAATCAATGATGGAATCAAAAATCCCACATGATCAAATGCAAATTGTTTGCAATGATCTTCGACTAGGTAGCTGCAAAACATATAGGCGTATGCATTAATATATAAGAAACCAGATCACCGGAGCTTACACAAGGTATATGGATGTATAAACAAGATCTCACCTTATCCATGTCTCTATCATTGATGTATTCAGCCAATCATACTTAAACAGCTCAATAATATCTTCTATCAATAAAGAGCTATCGTATGATTGACCTGCATAATCTGCATCTAAAGAAATAATTATAGGGCAATGTACATTATGTGCCCGTAGCCAACATGCCATTCCCCTACAAGCAGGACCTAACGGGTATGTTAGGTCAGTTGGAACCCAATCGGGTAATGTGGGAACTGGAAGTGGAGGCCTAGGTGCTCCTGGTGTCTTCTTTTTAACCTGTACATATAATTTCAGATCAGTTGACATCATATATACACATTAACAGTCTAAATCAATGTAAATTTATCTTACAATTTCAGTCGTGTAGATGACATCTGCTTTGGGCCACAATATGACCCCGCCTTCTGCCTCACCAAGTGTATCAATATCCGGGTGGGCATATGGCAATGTAGCTTCTCTCCAATCGGGTAACACACGTATCGGGCTCACACGAACGTAGCCCTGTGGCATTGGAGTCCCGTGAAACATTGCCCCAGGAAGGGACGGGTAAGCCTGCGCCTCTGCGACAACGTAGTTTTGCATTCTTAAGCGGCATGGCTTCAATGCCTACAAATTTACGTAAAGAATATTATACATATATACATATCATCTTGAAAACATAACAACTTGAAAAGACTAACTACAATGTCATAAACAATACTTACAGCAGACGTGCTAGGCGATGGGTCTCCAGGATTACTCGCAGTGTGTGCATCAGGAGAAGAGTGGGTCGCCATAGGCGTATTGGAAGCCTGAGATGCCTGCCACCGCATCAATTCTTCCTTGACCTTCTCAGCAACTACATCGTTGACCTTCTTAGCAACTAAATCCTCAACTCTCTTATTCTCCTATACATGGATAAAAGAAACATTAGATTCTTATTAATGAATTTCCTTTTGCAGTAACATTCTAAAAAAAGAATAGGTTACCTCTTCTTGAGAAAGTCCCGCTCTGGGTTTGCGCTGGGATGGCCCAAAGAATGCTTTGATGCCAACACCAGCGCCGGCACCTCTAACACGTCCAGGATGCTCTGGGTTACCCAGAGCAACTGTCAATTCATCCCTTGTGCCCTGAGGGATGAACGTGCCTTGTTTCCTCTGCTCGTGCAGCTCCCGCTAATCACCATAAACAGAAATTGGTAAGTTAACACCACAAATAATCAATATTCAAACGATTTCTGTAAGAGTTGTATTTTACCATTTTTTCAGCCGCCTCAGCAGTTACAGGCTTCTTTATTTCACCTGTAACATACTCAACTTTGGTACTAAAGTTATTTTGAGTTTTTATTCATACACCCTCCTAATTTGAGCTTATTTGAGATGTCATCTTTTATGCCAAGTCTAATGAGCTATTTTGATTATCATACTCACATATTACTCTCCAATTTGATCAACTTTGTCTAAATGTGTCAATTATCCTCACTTGAGAAATATTAAATTAGTTCCGCAACTTGGCTATGTGAATCATTTCAAAATCATAAGTACAATTTAAATCATTTGTACCTTGACATATTGTTTAGACCTCCATTCATAAAGCCTCTTGAAATTTCACTTCATAGCCTTGGAATCATTATATATAGTTCACCGGTTTAAAATAATCTAATATTCAGATGTATTATGATGGAAATTTAGTTAACACGGCCAACTATGTAGATACAACTATTAATGTTTTCAAAACATTAGTTAAATAGAGATTTAAACCCATACTCCAAATTTTAGGATAATTTAGTTTATATCTTGGGAGTTTATATATTTAGAATCTAGTTTAAAGCCATTTACAGCCGTGGTACAAATTTCAGAGTAAACGAACCTATAACGTAGGAGATATAAAAGTTTTAAGTTATTAGAAATAGCACCTAGAAAATGAATTAAATGTAGTCTATGTTTCGGTCAAACAAGGGTTTGACCAGGGTGATTGTTTTCTCACGCTAAACCAGTGCTGCGGCTGCCGTTTTTGGAGGATAATCGATGAATCAGTTCTCCCTCAATTCTCCATTGCTTCAACCGATTCAAAGTGCATTACATTCGTCTTCCAGTCACCCAACCCAGCGGCTACGTATCTAGGCACCCAAAACGCCAGATAGTGAACCACCATTAAAGCTCCTTGAGCTCAGTAGTAACGGAAAAGCAGGCGTTAATGTAAGACCTACAGGGTGATGACCCAACGATTATGTGGGGTTCAGTCCTAGATAGGAGGCGATGCCAATCTACCCTACGAATACTGTTGAGGCCACCCCTGGCGTCGCGACCAGGCTCTTCCAACCGGGAAACGGCTGTGCCGTCTACTACAGACCACCGAGCCGCCAGCCTTCCCCTCACCCAAGAGGAATGCCATCTTACAAACCCTAGAACCTCCCCCTTGCTATATAAGCCCCCAACCTGGGGAACGACAACCTGCAACAATCAACCATCCTCGGCAACCCAACATCATCTTCAACCCCTTCCGAGCTACAATGGAACTAAGCCACCTACAGTCACAATGACGCCCTGCCATCTCCTCATAGAAGCCTAGAAAACACCACCGATAAGCTTTAGACCTTGCACAGTCATCGCCCTTGCAAGCCTTCTTCTTCCTCCTTTGCACATGTGCACCAACCTGCGCTGGGCTACTGGTCGGAACTCACTACCTCCATTCCCTATGCCGCCCGGCCAGCAGCGAGCCTAGCCACCCCCACCATTCTGGAAAGTCTTGGGGAACCAACGACGACACCTGCAACGGCGCCCTGCGCCAACAACACCTGCCGCCGTGCTCTGCCACCACCTACGGCGGAACCCAGGGAATCTGCATGACACAGACGACGGTCCAGGCCCTGCCAACCTCTACCATTAGCCCTCATCAAGATGCACGAGCCCAGATTCATATATCGCCAGTAGATCACACCGCCGATGACCTCTTCCCGGCCCCATCTCCAGAATTGCTCCAAGCTGTTAGCGAACTCCGACATTGTACTGCTGCTGCTAGGCCTCCTCGTAGAGCCATATGCAACCCATATATGATAAATGTATATCCTCTCGAACACATCAACATAGTATGACATGGAGTGTTATATGCTTCTCGACCAGGCATAGGTCGTGAGCCCCTTGTCGGCTTGGTGAAGAGGAATAGAGAGTCAAGGAATAAGAAAAACCATGACCACGATCAGATTGCCGGACAGATTGTGACATCAGTCCTCAGAGCGGAATATGCAGGTGAGTATGTTTACTTCCGGTCAGTTAATTTCAAAACAAGTTAATTCTACTAAACATGATGTATTAACTAATACCACTGGGTTGAACGTACATATATGTTTATCACTAATCTATAAAAAAAGTGATTATACATGCACCGATACTTGCATAAATATAGTTAGAAATACTAATTTCAGTCTGCAGGCTAGCTATAAACCGTAGTTGTCATGATCTTGTGCAAATCTGGAATACGATCTAAGCAAATACAGTTCAATATATTAATTTAGTCATTAACAATGGAAGGGACACGTCCATACTAATGTATCTTGTAAGTTATAAATATATCTTGGCCAACGCACGCTATTACTTAATTACATGAACTATCATAATGCATTCATAATTAAATAAGGAACCAACCGTTTCATTAAGGTGATATCTTCTAATCATATTAATGAGAGTGTTTATAATAATCGTGATGCTTAGAACGACTAATTTATTCATGTTGATACTTTAGGTAATACGTATTCGCACAATTAATCACATCATCTAGTGTATGTTAATACTTTAGGTAATTTGTAGTCGTATAATTAATCACATCATCTTAGTGTATCCACGTAAGGGTTAAATATGCTAGAAGATGGCAAGTCATAAAGTTCATCTCAAAATTCGGCATAGCAAATAATGGTACTATTTATAAATAAATTTGGTAGTAGGATTTGTTAAGTAAAAATATGCAATGCCGTAATAATTGAGAATTGAACATTAGACTAGCATTGTTATATATATAAACCCTAGAGTTAGAAATGTTTAGAAGTGATCTCCCATAATGGTCTATGTCACACATTAATAACCACCATAGAAAGAGATAGTAATAACCCTAAATAGGAAAGAAAATCCTAATAAAAGATTTAACAAGAAGTTGATTCCAAGGCAATTAGTAACAAGATATTTTTGATATGTAGTTACCTTTTCTTGGAGCCACTTTGTGATTATGCAATCTTTGGAGACCTGAATAATTGAGGTACTATTCCTCTATTTCATTGTTGAACTATTTTCCCTCTTGATGGACATACATATATCTTGATTCGTGGTGAATTCCATATAGTTTTGAAACCTTTATTTATTCTTGAAAGTTCACCACTCTCATTTTACAATTGATGAAATATTGTTGATAAACTATTTTGGCACTGGACTTGATCTATTTGGAGTTTTGACTCCCTGTGGACTTTGGTCCCTTGGGCTTTGGCCCTTTAGAGCTTTGGCTCACTTGAGTGGGCCAAGTACCCCACAACCCTGCGCAGTGGATAGGGATTAGTTGTCCCCCAGTTAACTGGAATAGCTAATAAGGCACTAGTGTCGTTCTCTCCTAGAGTGTGAGAACACAAGGCACTTAGCCCTAGAAAAGATATGATAGGAAGGTGCCTAAACTTGCCAAATAGAATATTTTGAAATTGATATACCTTGTGAATAGCTTGGATAAATTTTGCATACTTGAATTATTGAATCTTGCTTAATGATATTCTTGTGAAAGATTTGCTATTTTGAAGTTGATATTGGAATTTCTTTTTGTAAGCCTTTAGTCCACCAAATAGTCCTTTCCTAACTTTTATTATACATCTAAACCTATTTCGTGCATAGTTCAATTACTTGGATTTAGTACCAGCTTTGCTGACCCTTTATTTTTCCCTTCAATGGGGTCCATGTGTGGTTTCGTTTCCTCTGGGAACTCATGGGCAGGTGATAGATGGAAGAACTTGAAGAGACATGCACTGGGTAGTCCTCCGTTGAAGACTAGATAGAATGAATTATATTCCTTAAACTTGTAATCATATTTGTAAGCTTCCGCAACTCTGATGTACAATCATGATTGTAATAAAGATTGTTTATACTTTTGATACATTTTGTAAATATTTGATCGTAAAGATCGGGTCTTTACAAGATGGTATCAGAGCCATAAACGGTCGGCACTCATGCATGTCTTGTGGAAATTAGGGTTAAGTAGGAACACAAATGGAGTAGTAGAACATAGAAAAAAAATAGTTAGACCATGAATCCTGGCATCATTGACCTTGTTATTAAGAAGTACATGGGATACAAGTAGAAAACATACTAGCCTAGGATGTGAGACATGTACCATAAACTAGAAATTTATGAGACATACCTAGTTAAACTACTAGATTTTGAACTTCTATAGGCATGGATTTACATGAAGATATTGTTGAGAAAGAGGTGTTCGAGATACATGTGTGTAATTTTACATTTAGATTATTAAGATGTAAAAAGAAATAATATAGGTATACAAATGGTTTCTTTATAGATTCTAACACTCACAAATATGAAAAAAAATAGAAATATATAATGGATATATGATATAACCCTAAAATCATATGAACATATGAAAATTTCAACCTAAATCATGAACATGATTAAAATTTGATAAAAAAAATCTACCTAATAGATGATAATAATCCATAACCATGTAAATGGAAGGAGCTGAGGTGTCTAAGGAAGGATGTATAGTGAAGGTTCTGGCATAATTACTCCCAATCCATTTAGGTGGTGGTGGGGTTTCCTCACTATACATACCGACCTGGCCAAGGTGAATTTCATTACTTGGGAAAACCCTAATGTTGAATAAAGGCACTAACCAAAAAAAAAAAAAAACTCAAAAGGAAGAAAGAAAAATATAAATATATTTACTTAAAAAGAATGTGAATACTTACTTGACCATACATTTGACTTGTATGCCCTCATTATAAATACTCAATTGAATGAAAAATGTTGATAATACAAAATATGAAACATATATTTTCCTTCAAATATGCGATCACATCTATTGAGAAATGACTAGAAAAGCTATAGAAATGGAAATTAAAATAACAATATACTCACATAAGTAGAAAATTGAGAAAAGAAACAATTGGAAAAGACATAGTGAATATTATGTGGAATTAAGATAAAATGATGAACTCAACTATTTTTGTGAACTTCTAATATATATGTATATAATAATAGATAATTAATACAATATAGACATCTTAGAGAAATAAAACCTACCTTGAAATTTAAAAATAGAAGTATGTAAAAACTCTTGACCCATAGATCATCACACAAATATATGTGACAAAAATAGGTAAAATATAAAAAAAAAATGAAAAAAAAAATATTTTCTATGGTCATGACCTTGGAAATTTTGTTAATTAGATATAAAAGGTCACAAATACAATATTATATACATACACATAAGAAACAGAAGGTAAAAAAAAATTATACACAATATAAATATCATTGTAACATTAGTGACAAATGTGTAAGATTAAAATTGATGTAGTATTGATAACCATATATTGACCAATAAGCTTGGGTTTTAACTCAAACTTGTGATAATGATGGCCAAGACTAACAAATTGAATATTTTAACTCTCATATTGGAATAAGATGTTGGAAGACTGAGGGGTATATTTTCAAAGTAGAAATTGAAACTAAACTGATTTAGTGACCCTATAAAATAGTAAGAGGATTGTTGGATCATCATAAATCAGACCTATGATAGTGGAAGGAAAATTGGGATCACATTTAGTTTAAGTTGACACATCAATAGGGAAAAGTATTTTGGTGGAATATTTTGTGGATCAAGCTATAGTAGGAATATCACTATTAAGAAATAGTTGATTTCGGGGACGAAATCCCTTTTAAGTGTGGTAGTGTTGTAACATACTCAACTTTGGTACTAAAGTTATTTTGAGTTTTTATTCATACACCCTCCTAATTTGAGCTTATTTGAGATGTCATCTTTTATGCCAAGTCTAATGAGCTATTTTGATTATCATACTCACATATTACTCTCCAATTTGATCAACTTTGTCTAAATGTGTCAATTATCCTCACTTGAGAAATATTAAATTAGTTCCGCAACTTGGCTATGTGAATCATTTCAAAATCATAAGTACAATTTAAATCATTTGTACCTTGACATATTGTTTAGACCTCCATTCATAAAGCCTCTTGAAATTTCACTTCATAGCCTTGGAATCATTATATATAGTTCACCGGTTTAAAATAATCTAATATTCAGATGTATTATGATGGAAATTTAGTTAACACGGCCAACTATGTAGATACAACTATTAATGTTTTCAAAACATTAGTTAAATAGAGATTTAAACCCATACTCCAAATTTTAGGATAATTTAGTTTATATCTTGGGAGTTTATATATTTAGAATCTAGTTTAAAGCCATTTACAGCCGTGGTACAAATTTCAGAGTAAACGAACCTATAACGTAGGAGATATAAAAGTTTTAAGTTATTAGAAATAGCACCTAGAAAATGAATTAAATGTAGTCTATGTTTCGGTCAAACAAGGGTTTGACCAGGGTGATTGTTTTCTCACGCTAAACCAGTGCTGCGGCTGCCGTTTTTGGAGGATAATCGATGAATCAGTTCTCCCTCAATTCTCCATTGCTTCAACCGATTCAAAGTGCATTACATTCGTCTTCCAGTCACCCAACCCAGCGGCTACGTATCTAGGCACCCAAAACGCCAGATAGTGAACCACCATTAAAGCTCCTTGAGCTCAGTAGTAACGGAAAAGCAGGCGTTAATGTAAGACCTACAGGGTGATGACCCAACGATTATGTGGGGTTCAGTCCTAGATAGGAGGCGATGCCAATCTACCCTACGAATACTGTTGAGGCCACCCCTGGCGTCGCGACCAGGCTCTTCCAACCGGGAAACGGCTGTGCCGTCTACTACAGACCACCGAGCCGCCAGCCTTCCCCTCACCCAAGAGGAATGCCATCTTACAAACCCTAGAACCTCCCCCTTGCTATATAAGCCCCCAACCTGGGGAACGACAACCTGCAACAATCAACCATCCTCGGCAACCCAACATCATCTTCAACCCCTTCCGAGCTACAATGGAACTAAGCCACCTACAGTCACAATGACGCCCTGCCATCTCCTCATAGAAGCCTAGAAAACACCACCGATAAGCTTTAGACCTTGCACAGTCATCGCCCTTGCAAGCCTTCTTCTTCCTCCTTTGCACATGTGCACCAACCTGCGCTGGGCTACTGGTCGGAACTCACTACCTCCATTCCCTATGCCGCCCGGCCAGCAGCGAGCCTAGCCACCCCCACCATTCTGGAAAGTCTTGGGGAACCAACGACGACACCTGCAACGGCGCCCTGCGCCAACAACACCTGCCGCCGTGCTCTGCCACCACCTACGGCGGAACCCAGGGAATCTGCATGACACAGACGACGGTCCAGGCCCTGCCAACCTCTACCATTAGCCCTCATCAAGATGCACGAGCCCAGATTCATATATCGCCAGTAGATCACACCGCCGATGACCTCTTCCCGGCCCCATCTCCAGAATTGCTCCAAGCTGTTAGCGAACTCCGACATTGTACTGCTGCTGCTAGGCCTCCTCGTAGAGCCATATGCAACCCATATATGATAAATGTATATCCTCTCGAACACATCAACATAGTATGACATGGAGTGTTATATGCTTCTCGACCAGGCATAGGTCGTGAGCCCCTTGTCGGCTTGGTGAAGAGGAATAGAGAGTCAAGGAATAAGAAAAACCATGACCACGATCAGATTGCCGGACAGATTGTGACATCAGTCCTCAGAGCGGAATATGCAGGTGAGTATGTTTACTTCCGGTCAGTTAATTTCAAAACAAGTTAATTCTACTAAACATGATGTATTAACTAATACCACTGGGTTGAACGTACATATATGTTTATCACTAATCTATAAAAAAAGTGATTATACATGCACCGATACTTGCATAAATATAGTTAGAAATACTAATTTCAGTCTGCAGGCTAGCTATAAACCGTAGTTGTCATGATCTTGTGCAAATCTGGAATACGATCTAAGCAAATACAGTTCAATATATTAATTTAGTCATTAACAATGGAAGGGACACGTCCATACTAATGTATCTTGTAAGTTATAAATATATCTTGGCCAACGCACGCTATTACTTAATTACATGAACTATCATAATGCATTCATAATTAAATAAGGAACCAACCGTTTCATTAAGGTGATATCTTCTAATCATATTAATGAGAGTGTTTATAATAATCGTGATGCTTAGAACGACTAATTTATTCATGTTGATACTTTAGGTAATACGTATTCGCACAATTAATCACATCATCTAGTGTATGTTAATACTTTAGGTAATTTGTAGTCGTATAATTAATCACATCATCTTAGTGTATCCACGTAAGGGTTAAATATGCTAGAAGATGGCAAGTCATAAAGTTCATCTCAAAATTCGGCATAGCAAATAATGGTACTATTTATAAATAAATTTGGTAGTAGGATTTGTTAAGTAAAAATATGCAATGCCGTAATAATTGAGAATTGAACATTAGACTAGCATTGTTATATATATAAACCCTAGAGTTAGAAATGTTTAGAAGTGATCTCCCATAATGGTCTATGTCACACATTAATAACCACCATAGAAAGAGATAGTAATAACCCTAAATAGGAAAGAAAATCCTAATAAAAGATTTAACAAGAAGTTGATTCCAAGGCAATTAGTAACAAGATATTTTTGATATGTAGTTACCTTTTCTTGGAGCCACTTTGTGATTATGCAATCTTTGGAGACCTGAATAATTGAGGTACTATTCCTCTATTTCATTGTTGAACTATTTTCCCTCTTGATGGACATACATATATCTTGATTCGTGGTGAATTCCATATAGTTTTGAAACCTTTATTTATTCTTGAAAGTTCACCACTCTCATTTTACAATTGATGAAATATTGTTGATAAACTATTTTGGCACTGGACTTGATCTATTTGGAGTTTTGACTCCCTGTGGACTTTGGTCCCTTGGGCTTTGGCCCTTTAGAGCTTTGGCTCACTTGAGTGGGCCAAGTACCCCACAACCCTGCGCAGTGGATAGGGATTAGTTGTCCCCCAGTTAACTGGAATAGCTAATAAGGCACTAGTGTCGTTCTCTCCTAGAGTGTGAGAACACAAGGCACTTAGCCCTAGAAAAGATATGATAGGAAGGTGCCTAAACTTGCCAAATAGAATATTTTGAAATTGATATACCTTGTGAATAGCTTGGATAAATTTTGCATACTTGAATTATTGAATCTTGCTTAATGATATTCTTGTGAAAGATTTGCTATTTTGAAGTTGATATTGGAATTTCTTTTTGTAAGCCTTTAGTCCACCAAATAGTCCTTTCCTAACTTTTATTATACATCTAAACCTATTTCGTGCATAGTTCAATTACTTGGATTTAGTACCAGCTTTGCTGACCCTTTATTTTTCCCTTCAATGGGGTCCATGTGTGGTTTCGTTTCCTCTGGGAACTCATGGGCAGGTGATAGATGGAAGAACTTGAAGAGACATGCACTGGGTAGTCCTCCGTTGAAGACTAGATAGAATGAATTATATTCCTTAAACTTGTAATCATATTTGTAAGCTTCCGCAACTCTGATGTACAATCATGATTGTAATAAAGATTGTTTATACTTTTGATACATTTTGTAAATATTTGATCGTAAAGATCGGGTCTTTACATCACCCTTCTTGTTTTGCCTGCCAGCTATCCAGATATCATGGCGAGGAATGGGTGTGGTAGACTCCTGAGTAGGAGCAGACTCCTGAGTAGCCGCAGACTCCGCCTGTAGTCTTTGGCGAACGCTTGCATAGCCTTTTGGACCCATAGTGTGGTCATGCACATTCAGTGCACGCCTTGCTTTTTGTGCGTCACTGAGGGCCTAGTTAGTATGCACATTAATGATTTGGTTAGTAGCACTAAATGCTAATCTTGAATAGGTGAATACAATGTATATTAATTAAATTAGGAGTGACGCCTAATACCTTGAATTCTTCAGATTTTCTTGAAGCAACAAAATTGTCCCAATCTTCTTTGTCCAAGAAGTTCCATTGTTCAAGGGCTGACTTCTTCTTCTTATCACCCTCTTTTATGTATTCTCTATTCAGATTTGTCCTATAATTCCTAAGCATCTTTCCAGCGCGTTGCATCACATTTTTACGATGCAACTTCTCATCCAATGCAAACAGATTCTGTAAAATAGAAATGTTATTAACTAGTATCCAAAATAGAATTGCAAATAATAGAATTTGTAATCTACAAAATAGAATTGCAAATAATAATAACTCACGCATAAATCCTTCCATATCGAGTCTTTTTTCGCTTGAGGAACTTTATGCCAATTGTCATACTTAACACCACAATGGCTCCGAGTGGTACACCCAAGATAGTTCACAAAATTATTGCGGTTCACTCCAATTGGATTTCCTCCATTATCAAACTCCACCGCCAATTTAGATCCACTACCACTTAGCGCTAATAACTTCTTCAACAGAGTGATGCCCCTTTTCTTGTTAAGTGTCTGGTGTTGCGCATCAAGTTGCTCCAGTGCTTCAGTGGGTACAGGTGCATCAACCTAAAATTTGACAAAAATAAAACACACTAATTTAGCCCAATATAGAAATATAGGATATATGACATAACTAGAAGATAATGAATTTTATAGAAATACAGGATATGTTTTTAGAACTTACATTAGTATCCTCGCCATGCTCATCATGGACTTCATGCTCATCATGGACATCATGCTCATCATGGTCAGCCATCTGAAAATGTCATTAAAAAGGCAAACATTTAGCATTTGTATTAACTAGAAAAAGGCAAACATTTAGCATTTGTATTAACTAGAAAAAGGCAAACATTTAGCATTTGTATTAACTAGAAAAAGGCAAACATTTAGCATTTGTATAAACATACATGTCTCTAAAATTGTGATCTTTTATCAATTAACAATCCTTCATTGTGATCTCCGCGCACATATAAGTCATCATTAGCTTCAATATTTTGTGAAGTTGGCAACCCAACTGAGAATGGACTGGAGTCATCATACTTATCATAGTACTCTTCTTCATCTATAGGATCTTCAATGAACTGTCTTTTACCATGAAGAACAACCGACCATTTATCATTTGCAGGATCATCGATATAGAATATTTGTTTCGCCTGTGATGCCAATATGAATGGTTCACCCTTCTCGCCGATCTTTTCAAAGTTCACCAAAGTGAAACCCAATTCATCCACTATAACTCCTTTGGTGTTATCAACCCAATTACATTTAAATAGCGGAATTTTGAAATCTATGTAGTCAAACTCCCAAATGTCCTCAATGACACCGTAATATGACATTTTAGCTTCACGTGGACTCTTATCCTTTGCACTTGCAAAGTACATAGTCGACGCTTGAAGAGTGACCCCACTATTTTGGACGACACTCTTATCATCTTGGCGCTTTGTGTAATATGTGAATCCATTAATGTCAAACCCTTCATAAGACATAACATTCGGTTTTGGTTTAAAGGCGAGGCATTTGATAGTTTCTGTAATATCATTTGGTGTTTGAGATAGTTGATGTAAGACTTTATCTTCAAACCACTTAGTAAAAGTCTTATTATGCTCTCTAGCAAGCCACATTGAACTTGCTCGAGGATGTTGTCTCTTTATGAAATTGGTATGTTCCTCGATATAAACACTCACTTCTTCCATATTGTGTAAAATATACAAGTGAGCTTGTTCCAACTGCTCACGGCTGATTACTTTCACCCGTGATCCCAAAATTCCTTTGCCCTCGTCAATATTCTTGTCATTATTAGGAGTGTCATTACCACTGAGAAAGTCATTGCAAAAATCCATAACCTCTCTCGCCACATAACCTTCAATAATACTCCCTTCAGGCCGATAACGGTTTCGAACATCACCTTTAAAAACGCTCATGTATCGTTCAAAGGGATACATCCAATGCAAGAAAACTGGTCCCAACATTTTCACTTCCCTAGTCAAGTGGACAACAAGATGTACCATGATATCAAAGAACGAAGGAGGGAAATACATCTCAAGCTGACATAGGGTAACAACCACTTCTCTTTGCAAATTATCGAGAGTATCAGGGTCAATAACTTTGCTGCATAGACTGTTGAAAAAGAAACAAAGTCTGGTAATCGCAAACCTTACATGCTTCGGCAATATAGATCGAATTGCCACAGGCAATATTTGTTGCATTAGAGTGTGACAATCATGAGATTTAAGACCTATCAACTTCAGATCTTTCATTGATACCAATCTACGGATGTTGGATGAGTAACCATGTGGCACCTTAACATTTACCAAGCATTCACAAAAAGTTTTCTTCTCCTTTCTAGACAACGTGTAACAAGCGGGAGGTAAGTATGTTCTTTTATTACCCATTTCACGTAATTCTGTTAATTCTGACCTTATTCCCATTTCACGTAGGTCCAGTCTGGATTTTATCCCATCTTTAGTCTTACCTGGTATATTTAATAGAGTACCAATGATGCTATCACAGACATTTTTCTCAACGTGCATTACATCGATACAATGCCTGACTGTCAAAGAACTCCAATAAGGAAGATCCCAAAATATTGACTTCTTCTTGAATAAAGAATTGTCACTCCGTGTGGCCATACTACATTGTGATTTCTTACCAAATTCATTGACAATGTCTTTTACTCTTTCATAAACAACATCCCCTGGTATAGGTTTAGGTGCACTTCGTTCATCATTCCATCCATTGAATGCTTTGCGCTTCCTACGATACGGATGGAATTTTGAAAGAAACCTTCGATGACCAAGATATACAGTCTTGCCGCCATGTTTTAGTCTTATTGAATCAGTGTTTTCTTCACATATAGGACACGCTTTAGCTCCTTTGACACTATATCCAGACAAATTCCCATATGCTGGAAAGTCATTAATAGTGCAAAACAACATAGCGTGCAAACGAAATGTCTCTTTTGCTGAAGCATCATAGGTCATCACACCTTCAGCCCAAAGTTTCTTTAAGTCATCAATCAAAGGTTCAAGATAAACATCGATATCATTTCCGGGTTGTTTAGGGCCCGATATCAACAATGACAACATAACATACTTATTTTTCATACACATCCAGGGAGGAAGATTGTATATAACAAGCATGACTGGCCAAGTGCTATGTTGGCTGCTCAATGTCCCGTACGGATTCATCCCATCTGTACAAAGCCCAAGTCTTAGATTCCTATCTTCTTCACCAAATTTAGGGTACAATAGATCAATCTTCTTCCACTGTGGGGAATCAGACGCATGTCGTAGGATCCCATCATTATTTTTCTTAACATCTGCATGCCACCTCAGATTCTTCGCATCTTTCGGATTTGCAAACAAGCGTTGAAACCGTGATATTATAGGTAGATACCACAACACCTTGGCAGGAGAACCAGTTTTGAACTCCCCCGAAGTCGTCAATTTATACCGTGACGCACCACATTTTGGACAATCTTTCAAATCTACATAGTCCTTTTGAAATAATACACAATCATTCGGGCATGCGTGTATCTTCTTGGCCTCCATTCCCATTGGGCACAACATTTTCTTTACCTGGTATGTTGAGATTGGAAGCTCGTTTCCTTCAGGAAGCATTTCTTTCAACAAAGTCAACAATGAAGTGAAGCTTTTGTCGCTCCATCTATTGTTAGCTTTCAACTTATACAATCTCAAGACAGCGCTAAGCTTCGTAAACTTAGCACAACCTGTGTATAACGGTATCTCAGCATCATGCACAATGTTTGTAAAGATAGGAGGTGGATCGGTGTGCTCTACCCTACAACTATCCAGCATCGCATCAACGATGTCTGCTGGAACTGGTTCGTTCACATTTACGTCATCAGAGGCAATTTCTTCTTCCACCCAAGCACTGCTATCGACATCTACTGGTTTCGATTTTGAAATTTCTCCATGCCAGTGCCATTCTGTATAGCCTTGTACAATCCCGTTGCACATGACATGACTTTTGATTTCCTCACCAGTGTTGACTTTTAAGTTGTTACCGCAATGCCTACATGGACAGTAGAACCTATCTGTAGGTTTTTTCCTATGTTCCTCGGCAAATCTAATAAACTGATCAAGACCAGATATAAACTCTGGGGTACAACGATTACGAATCGACATCCATGATCTATCCATTCTATGATCAGAGAAAACAAGTATATATTAGGAAACAAGTATATATTAGGAAAAGATTAGGCAACATTTCCCCGCTGTTCTCTAAGTACATATATACTTAGAGAAGAAACGGGGAAATGCCAACAAACACATGTGATGTCATTCTTATATATAATAAATGTGTTCAAGAACAGTCCCAAACCGGGGACTATCCAAGATTTACTCCTAATGAGTCAATCTTGGACGGGTTTCTAGGCCAACAAACACATTTGATGTCATTCTTATATATAATAAATGTGTACCACCTATCCCATCCTTGAACACCTAATCTCACTAGTAAGTGTATAATGGGTATTGGGTTTTCAAGAAAATTTCGGCAGCATTTCCCCGCTGTTCTCTAAGTACATATGTACTTAGAGAACAAACGGGGAAATGCTACCAAAATTTTCTCGAAAACCCAAAACACATTATACACTTACATCCTAAGTGAGATTAGGTGTTCAAGAACAGTCCCAAACCGGGGACTATCCAAGATTTACTCCTAATGAGTCAATCTTGGACGGGTTTCTAGGCCAACAAACACATTTGATGTCATTCTTATATATAATAAATGTGTACCACCTATCCCATCCTTGAACACCTAATCTCACTAGTAAGTGTATAATGGGTATTGGGTTTTCAAGAAAATTTCGGCAGCATTTCCCCGCTGTTCTCTAAGTACATATGTACTTAGAGAACAAACGGGGAAATGCTACCAAAATTTTCTCGAAAACCCAAAACACATTATACACTTACATCCTAAGTGAGATTAGGTGTTCAAGAACAGTCCCAAACCGGGGACTATCCAAGATTTACTCCTAATGAGTCAATCTTGGACGGGTTTCTAGGCCAACAAACACATTTGATGTCATTCTTATATATAATAAATGTGTACCACCTATCCCATCCTTGAACACCTAATCTCACTAGTAAGTGTATAATGGGTATTGGGTTTTCAAGAAAATTTCGGCAGCATTTCCCCGCTGTTCTCTAAGTACATATGTACTTAGAGAACAAACGGGGAAATGCTACCAAAATTTTCTCGAAAACCCAAAACACATTATACACTTACATCCTAAGTGAGATTAGGTGTTCAAGAACAGTCCCAAACCGGGGACTATCCAAGATTTACTCCTAATGAGTCAATCTTGGACGGGTTTCTAGGCCAACAAACACATTTGATGTCATTCTTATATATAATAAATGTGTATCACCTATCCCATCCTTGAACACCTAATCTCACTAGTAAGTGTATAATGTGCATTGGGTTTTCAAGAAAATTTCGGCAGCATTTCCCCGCTGTTCTCTAAGTACATATGTACTTAGAGAACAAACGGGGAAATGCTACCAAAATTTTCTCGAAAACCCAATACACATTATACACTTACATCCTAAGTGAGATTAGGTGTTCAAGAACAGTCCCAAACCGGGGACTATCCAAGATTTACTCCTAATGAGTCAATCTTGGACGGGTTTCTAGGCCAACAAATACAATAATAGATATCTACAATGAAGCCATACTCCATACAAACAATATATAATTTAGTGATTGTTCATTCTAATTTATACCAATGTACAAGTAATATAAAGAACAATGTGGATTATATGGGACATAAATTCATTGTTCATTGTCCAACATTAGGTTCAACACTTGAAACATACATTCATTTACAACATAAAAAATTTGTATCATTAGGGTCCATCAATACCTACTATTAATCAGTAATTAACTAAGTATTCATCAATACCTACTATTAATCAACACTAATCAACACATTCATTTCAACACTAATCAATACATTCATTTCAACACTAATCAACAAATCAGTAATTAACTAAGTATTCATCAATACCTACTATTAATCAGTATCTCTAATCATTAAAATCGGCAAGCAGATGAGTAATTGTAAATAACAAACTACGAATTGTTGAATTAAAGTAATCACTAAAGTAATACTAACCAGTAGGCGAGCTCCCAGCAGTGGTGGCAGTGACCGGCAAGCTCCAGGCGGCAGGGCAGCAGTGGTGGCAGTGACCGGCAAGCTCCAGGCGAGCTCCCAGTAGTGGCCGGTGAGCAGCAATGGCCGGTGAGCAGCAGGGAGCGGCAGGAGGCGGCGGGCAGGAAGGCGGCGGAGAAGGAACAGGAAGCGGCGGCGGCAGAAGGAGAAGGAGCAGGAAGCAGGCGGAGAAGGAGCAGGAAGCAGGCAGGCGGAGAAGGACCAGGAGAGGAAGCGGCGGCGGCGCACAGCGGAGGGTCGGGCAGCGTCGTCGTCGGTGAGCAGCGGCGTCGTCGGTGAGCAGCGGCGTCGTCGGTGAGCAGCGGCGTCGTCGGTGAGCAGCGGCGTCGTCGGCGTCGTCGGTGAGCAGGGGCAGGAAGTCGGCGGAGAAGACAATGAAACAGGAAAGGGGACCTAAAGTCGATCGATCGTGCGGCTAATAAGTGCACAAAGGGCGTCGGTTATCTAAAACGCCGACGCCTAAGGTCTTCAGCGTCGGTTCCTAATAACAAACCGACGTCCAATTAGAAAAAATTTGCCCTAAATAAATTGGCGGGAACCACTATCGGCGTCGGTTATCTAAGGATAACCGACACCTAAGCTATAAATTTTCGCGCAAATTTTCATCTTAAATAGGCGTCGGGTTTGAGGTAAATAACCGATGCCGTATGTGACATATTTTTTTGCTCGAAAATTGGTTTTGGCGGGCAGTTTTAGGCGTCGGTTTTTTACCAAAAAAACCGACGCTTAATACAAGCGGTACCCGTGTCTTGGATACAGACGTCGGATGACCTAGATGACCGACGTTGAATGTTATAGGCGTCGGTTTTCCTAAATAACCGACGCCCATAAAAGCGACACTGAATGTTGTTTCTGTAGTAGTGACTCTCGATAAATTACAGAAAGATGTAATTGTTACCATCAGTTAGCTTGAAATGTACTTTCCTCCTTCATTTTTTGATATCATGGTTCATCTTGTAGTACATATTACAAGGGAGGTGAAGATGTTGGGTCCAATTTTCTTACACTGGATGTATCCATTTGAATGCTACATGAGTATTTTTAAAGGTGATGTTCAGAATTGTTAACGTCCTGAAGGGAGTATTATTGAGGGTTATGTGGTTAGGGAGGTGATGGACTTTTGCAATGATTTTTTGAATTGCAATGAAAGTTCTAGCGATCTAAAAAATTCCCATCACACTGAATCTTATTATGGCAAAGGAACTCTGGGAGGATGAGTGAAAGGAATCAGCCCTGAGTTGTGGGAACAAACACATTTGTATATTTTACACAACATCGATGAAGTTAGTAGCTACATCACAGAACACAATGATCTTATCAAGAGAAATCATCTGCGATCCAGTTCAATGTGGCTTGTAAGAGAGCATAATCGAACATTTATTAGGTGGTTTGAAGAGAAAGTCTTTAATCAACTATCTAAATCACCAAATAATGTTGCTGAGAACATAAAATGGTTCGCCTTTAAGCCAAAAATGGATGTCATGTCATATGAAGGTTATGACATAAATAGATTTTCATACTACACAAAGCGTCAAGATGAAAGTAGTGTAGTTCAAAATAGTGGGGTCACTATTCAAGCTTGTTCTTTATATTTTTCTAGTGCCAAAGATAAAAGACCATTTAAAGATGAGATGTCATATTATAGCGTCATTGAGGACATATGGGAATTAGACTATACAAATTTTAGAGTTCCTATCTTTAGGTGTAATTGGGTTGACAACAACAAAGGAGTTTTAGTGGATGAGTTGGGTTTCAAATTGGTGAATTTTGAAAAGATTGGTGAGAAAGATGAGCCATTCATCATCGCAAATCAAGCAAAACAAGTATTCTATATTGATGACCCGGCAAATAAAAATTGGTCTGTTGTTCTTCATGGAAAAAGACAATTTACTGTAGATCCTATAAATGAAGAAGAATACTATGAAAAGTATGATGATTCCATCCCATCTCAGTTGGTTTGCTAAGTGTAAATGTTGAAGATAACATCAATGAATACTATAAATTTCAAGACCATGCTGAAGGAATTTTACTTGACTAACAACTCAACCAATACTAGAGGCATGTATTCTTTGAATTATTTATTTTATTATCATTCAAGCACGCAATATTTTAAATATACATCATATATCATTCAACCACTTGTGCTTTTATTATCACTTATGTTTCTTTTATCATGTATACTTACAAGTTCTAAAATGGCAAGTGAAGATGAATATTCTGAGCCTGAGCACCATGAGGATGGTAGTGGTGATGCTAAGAAAAGTAGAGGTCCCACACTGATGCGTAGGCTGCAGGAGCTCAGGGCCAAAGGGGAGAAATTGGCATTCCAGTTTGATGTCACAGGAGCACCTATTGGGGAACATGCTAGTACTTTCAAGCATTATGTAGGGGCGACCGCACATAGTAAGGTGCCAATAGATATAGAAAATTGGCATGATTTTTCTAATGCCTTAAAAGACCTCCTATGGAAAGATATATCTGTGAGTGGAAGTGATATTATTTTAATATGTTTTTTTATTGATTCTAATTTAGTTTGCTTGGAAAGAAAATCCTTTTTAAGACAACATTATTGCTTCTTTTGCATGTATAGGGTGTTTTTCATCTAAATGAAAAAGATCACAAGAAAAAAGTGCTACAACGTTGTGGTGTACGATGGAGGAATTTTAAGACATATCTCAAAAGGGAATTTATATATAATCCTAAACAAAAGAAGAAAGCAACAAATATGTATATTTTTATAGATCCTGAGGTGTGGGAAAGATTTTTTGTAGCTAGGAACATGGAAGAGTTTTAGGTAATAAAGATTGTGATGTATTGTATGAGTATTTAATTTTATATAATTAAGGAGGTGAATCTTTTTATATATGTTTGCCAAGTCTAAATTACAATACCTCATTTTAAATGATCAGGCTATTCACGAGGCCCAAAAGGAAAGACGGGCCAAAAATGTGCTTGACCATCGCTTGGGGCCCATTGGTTATGCCTTTTGTCACCAACTAAAAGAGAAGAAACTCTCTTCTAGAGAAGAGTCTAGTACAACTCAAGCTAGGCGTCCACCCCGACACTTGCAATAAATTGATGCTAGAAATAATCGAGCAGGTGAAATTGTCAACCCTACAACTAAGGAGGTGGCATAAAAGATGGTAGGTTTATCCCAACTAAGTAAAGAGTAACTCCCACAAACTTAGATTTATTTATATCTAATTGATATTGTTATTTAATATTTTTATTAACTATGAATAGATTGATCTCCACGAGCAAAGGAAGGAAGGAAAGTTCATCCCAACTGGCCACATGGATGAACTATCTGTTGCTCTTGGTACGAAGGAGCATCCTGGCCGTGTTAGGGGATTAGGAGCTGGCACATGATTCAAGTCTTATTTTGTCCCTTTGCAATCTAAAAAAGATTGTACATGAGGTCTTACACAAGAGGAGGTTGAAACATTAGTAGCACAGAAAGTAAAAGAAATAATGTCTTCATTTCAGCCTACTCAAATTTCTCAACCTATTCATGTTGTGCGTCTCTCAAGTGATGAGGTAAAAGCCCATGCTCCAGTTGTAGAAGGTCATGGGAGCACTCCCAATGACCCACCACAACAATCTACAATAAGTTTCTGTTCTATATGTTGTGTTATTAGTATGATATATATATATATATATATATATATATATATATAGTTGTAACAGGTATCTGGTTTACTGCTTTGTATATAACTTATATTATTTCAATTCTAGGTTGGTATGAACTGTAAACTTGTAGTGGAGGTTCTAGAATATAATGTTGTGGCAGCGGGCAAGGTATACAACCTTGGTGGTACATTGCATTGCCAACAAATTACTGATGACATTTGCTGTGTGTCCATCCATCTTGTGTATGATGGAATGGGGGACAAACCACTACCCATACCTAATCCTGAATATAGTACAGTTGAAGAAGATGATGGTGCTATGGTGGGTTGGCCTAGACACTTGGTTATCAATGACAAGGTATACCTTAATTCTACCATATTTTTCATATTTGACTGCATATATGAACTTTTGTAATATAAGTATGTAATTTAATTAATAGGTTTGCAAACTAAAAAGTAAAAATTCTACTAGTCGTCCTCCTATTCCCAAGCCATCATTTATTCCAAAATCCACATTCAAAGAGTTGGGAAGTAAATGTAAATGTTTGTGTCGATACTTAGCCAACCAAAGCTCTGGATTACAAATGTTGATCAATTTAACAGAAGATGCAACTGGGAGGGAATTTGACAGTTATATTTTTCTTGATGATATTATAGAGTTATTCCGATAAGATTGGCTGAATACTTCGATAATAGAAGTATGGATAAAGTAAGGATCTATCAATATAGAAAATTCCAATACACATTTTAAGCTTATTTTTATATATGGAAATAATTACAAATGTTTTATAACCATTTATATACCGAGACAACAAACTTTGATATAAGAAATGTTGGATTCTTAGTTCCTTCAATCACTAGTCAAGTGGAGACACATATTGAGTATGTGAATGAGTACTTCTCTACTGCATTCAAATATTTTGCTAGTGAGGGGAAGGAAATTATCCTAGTTCCTTTTAACGTCCAGTAAGTATTATTATTCAATATAATTTTAATAATGAATAAAATTATTTATTTTAATGTTTGTTTTATTCTTACTCAGAGCTAGACATTGGGAATTAGTAGTGGTTGTCCCAAAATTGATGACTCTTCATTATCTTGACCCAATGGGTAAAACAACAAGGGGTCACAAACTGAAATTGCCATCTATGGAGTAAGCATAAATTTAGTCAATGCTTCAACATGATATTTCTATTTAGAATTTCTATTTTACCAACTATCGTTTAATTGATAGGGGTATAAAGGCTTTTCATGAAGTTGGAGGACAAATGCCCACAAAATTAAAGACATTGACTTTGAAAAATATCAAGATAGCTACTTTGGCAACCGCTTAGTCTTATATATATTAATTTTCAACTCTTATATGCCAACTCTTATTGTCTTATCTCAACTCCCGTTTATAGTAGTTTACTAACATTAAGTATAATTTGTTATTTGTAGTGTCCTATACAAAATAATGACTGGGCATGTGGCTACTATATATGCAAGATATTGTCAAACAAGCATCACATGACATTCAGACTATAGATCAGGTAATAAAGAATAACATCATAAATTTACAAGTGATTGTAGTCATTTTATAAAATATTAGCATGTGCATTTTCTGTTATAGATCTTTACAACTCAGCCTTACACACGTGAGGACTTAAATGAATTCCGAGAAGAGTGGTTAGATGCTTTTCTAAATGAAGTCAATATAGCATTGGATTAAATATGTCAGCTCCATTTATGTATGTGGTTTTAGTACTCTTTCATATTTACTTTTGTATCTAACATTTAATATCATCTCAGACATGCAATCTATCATTTTATAAATTATGATGTGATTATGTGTAACTCAACTGAATATATGAATCATTTTTCTTATGAATGTGTGGTTTGGAATGGTGACGGTTGAGTATCAATGTTCCCCTCTCCAAGAATATACGAATCTTCTTATTCTTCTATTCTATTTCTGTTTCTGCATAAATTTATAAAAATTGTAACTTCTAGCGTCAGTTTTCTTAAATAACCGACCCTAGCCTTCTAACATCAATTTTGCTAAATAACTGACCTAATAGGTCCTCTATAAGGACGGTTATTTATAAAAAAATGACCCTATAGATTGAATAACCACTTCAGTGTACACTCCTCGGTCGACATTTTTGTCGACTAAAATCTTTTCGGTCGACAATTTTCTCGACCAAAGGTCTATCGTTCGACAAATTTCTCAGCCAAATAAATCTTTGATGATTCAGACAGTACTTTCTTGGTCGACAATTTTCTAGACCGAAATAATCTCAATGGAAATATTTCTCGACCGAGACAGTTTATAGGGTCGGCTTTTTTGGAATAACCGACCTTACAAGCTCTTTTTTCTCGCTTGAAATAATCTCAGTTGAAATATTTCTCAACCGAGACAGTTTACAGGGTCGGCGTTTTTGGAATAACCGACCTTACATGCTCTTTTTTCTCACTTGAAATAATATAGATCAAAATATTTATCAACCGAGATAGTTTACAGGGTCAACTTTTTTTGAATAACTAACCTTACAGGCTCTTCTTTCTCGCTTGGGTCAGAATTTTTATAACCTCTTGCGTCGATATTTACTCTGTAAGGTCAATTTTCTTTGGTCAAGAAAACTGACGCTATAGAGAAAATTCTATAGCGACGACCACTTAGGGGTCGGTTATAAAGTGACGCTACAGGCTTAAAAAAACTAACGCTACAGACCATTCCTGTACTAGTGCAACATCAATCACATCGAAGTATCTTAATACTTTTATCAAGTTAGTTACATACTTCATGTATGATCTCCTTGAACACTTCAAGAGATGCATACTTGTATTTCATTAAATATAATTTTTCATATATGCTGATCACATCAGTAAATATAGTGAGGTACTAGTAACCACCTTTAGAATTTATTCCAAAAGATCTATGGTACGTCAACATGTACTAGGCCTAAAAGAACACTTGTTCTCCTGTTACATCTAGTGAAGATGATTTTTTCATATTGCTCAATGAATATGACTTGCATGTCTCTATTGGTTCAATAACCAAAAGAGTCTAGATCGACACCATTTTGGAATCTAGAAGTGCATTTCTCACTTATGTGCATTAGATGACTATGCTATAGGTATACATTATTTGAGCCATCAAGTCCTTCATTATATGTGTCATACACATTTGTCTCTATAACTATCAAGTATAGTTTATGAGACACATGACATTGCCATAAAAGATCATATCTTTTAAAATGAAACATAATGTCCTGGTCATACAAGACATATGATGTTTTTCATTAGTGGTAAGTACATAATAGCAATTCACTAATTCTATCATGTTTCCTTGAATGAGAACTCTCAACTTTAGTGGCACCAACCCTTGATCCACACAGTTATTGTGAGAACCTGTACACGAAATGTGATTACGCAAAACATAAAACACAATCGATCACCAATTAACCACAAACCCTAAAAATATGGATAAATTAAAACTGATTTCAACGTCAACACCCTCTTAGAAACATTTGCATAAGAGCCCATCATCTTTCTTATATCCATAATATGCCATGAATTTGATACAAATTGTTCTTTTGGCTTAGCCACAACATATATACACCAGAGAATAATATTTGTATATGCCACACAACAAACATTAACATAATAACAAAATTCTGATTTGTTTGAAACACCATATACAAACTTTTCCTGCCCAGACCTGAGAGTACAAGGATGAATCTAGGACACACTAGACATCTAATCAACTTTCTCAAAGATTCATTACTACAACTCCTCTTTGCTTCCACATGTTTGTTTTTTTCACTTCCAATTACCTAAAAAAATGTGGCGAACCACAAGGGTGAGACCCATGTCCTAGTAAGAGATATAACCTCCAACAATTCTTATTCATTACAATAATTTTAAATAGTAGATAACTTAGTAGTTGGAGTATTTAATAATCAATTTAATAGATTGAACAGTTTAAGTATGCTAAACAGATTAAACAAATAATCTTAGCAAAAAGTATGATCATCAATGCATATATAGATAACAAATAAATCCATTTCTTTGAATAGATATCTACTCAAATATCATCAAATTGCATCTAATAACAATCATTATCATTAATCTGACGATCATCATATTCCTTTCTAACAACACGAGCAATCTAGTAGCATAAGCATCTCTGACATCATGAATATGTCTAGTAACATAACATGGCTATTAATATTGGCATCTCAAATAAAGGGAATAGATCTATATCATAAATAGAACTAACATCATAGCAAAATTAACTACATAGGCGTGATTAGAAGTTTAAGCATTTCTAATTACATAGGCATGTCTAGAAATATTAAACATAGATAGCAGCATCATCTTAACCATTAGTGTTAGTATATATGACAACATAAGCATGTTTACAACATGAGCATAACTACAACATAAGCATATCTATTATCTCATATTGTACTATACATGATCTCAGTGAAAAGAAAGCAAACAAGGGTTATCATCCAATATGAAGCGTTGTGTATAACCCTAAATAGATATGCTACATGAATGTCTTACATCTTTTATTATGCCCTGGGGACTTTGAATCATACCATCCAAAGCCCAACCAACCCCTGTGACGGGATATTCAGTTCCATACAAGATCTAGGAGTGTCGACATCCTAAGATCTCTTCTCCTTGATCAGTACGAGTAAAAAAGTAGTGACATATCAATCAAAGTTTCCACTACAGTGACATATAGTCAAACTACTAACCACTAGTCCTCCCTTGGTATAGGTCACGACACTAGAAACCAGGGTATACAAAACCCTCTAATCCGAGGTACAACCGCAGTTGTCCTCAATCACATCAGATGTATGAGGCGTGACCATATCCATCCTCCATAACCTGCATCGTGGATGACAATGATATATCCTCAACTTGCCACTCCCACATACTCAACAATATGCACTCTGAGTTTTCCTAAGGAATACTCGTTTCACCATCTAGCAAGTTCTGACACTGAAGATGGCTCTACAGAATAGGGTACTACATGATTAGAGTTCCACTTGATTAGTTATGCCAATTAGGTGAATTAAGGTTGCATCAACCAAGTGGACATACAAACACTAATTCACTTCTAGAAAGCATATAAGTATCACAACTTCAAAAGATATAAAATGTGTGAAGCATAAATTTCTCATCTCACCATCACATGGTACTATTCACTTGCCATTCATGAGACTACACTAGTAATCATACTATCACAAGATATAAATCCTTTTCACAATATAAAAGAGTATTAACCCTTATAAATACAAGAGGATTACACCTCATTCAGGGCTCAACCATGCCCAAAGGTCATTAAGACCATCATACTATTCCCTACAAGATCATCATTATCTTTGCATGCCTTATAACAAGGCTCAACAACATCACATACATATAATACACCAGATCAACACAATATTGCATTAATAAGCTAGGAGATATTCATAAACAATCATAGTAGGGTTATATTAACACTAAGAACATTCCTTTATTACATCAACATGCAAGGAATCTAGATATGATTAACCCTAATCATATTCATAATGCACATGTTTAGCATAAGAAAGTATCAACCATGTGGCTATGATAACCACCAATTAACATATTAAGGTTATGATCATATTAAGGAGGTTATTTCACCATCATTCCATCATATAAGAATGTTAAACATGAATACTCATCTTTGTCTATTTGCATTAGAGTTAGCTTCAACAAGATAAATTATATTAATGTTACTAATCAGCACTTATACCCAAACCCTAACTCACGACATCCCCATTGGATCATGGATGCATAAGGTAAAGCATCACCATCACATTCCATACTATTCTCAAGTATGAGCCCACACATAAATCAATGTGTAACCATTGGGTTATAGCATACTGGGTTTTCAACAACAATAAGAGAGTACTCCATGATTGTATTCATCATTCAAGGACTATTCATACTCAATTACCATCATTTAGTTATATTAACGCTAGGTATAACAAGCTACCCCTCATTAGGCTTACCCATTAATTCAATATGGTGATTATAAATCATAGTCATATGAGGGAAAGGGTAAGACTACAAGTTTACGGCATTGAACCATCAAATTCTCATCATTAGAATCATAACATTACTCTATACGCTTCACCCAAAACAATAGGAATACTGAGGCATCAACTTCTAACCATTAAATGTTGAAAAGGTAAAAATATTAGTTGTTTACATAAGTAAACATCTTGAACAAACCACCTATGGAGTCATTTAGTTTTGCTCTAGAAAGAGTCACCATCTAACTCGAGTCATCCCTTGATTAACAACATAAAAAGTTCCATTGAGAGTAGGATAAAACCCACAAGCGATTGTTTATTTAAAATAAGGTGTCAGTAAATGAGCTTCTTAAGTTGGTCTCATGAAGGAAACTATTTGAATCACTTTATTAGGACCAAAATATTACATTTAGGCAGCATTCCAATTTATTGGATGAAGAAACAATAGATATTAACCATTAGATCAAGTTCATATATTAAAACCATCAATTGGAGTATAGGTCCAACCATTGCATCAAATGACCCACGAAACCATTGGTTTAAAGCTTAATTGATGCTACAACTACATGCTTAACTCACCATAGGTTTTGGAGACCTGATACACCATCACTAGTGACCATTAAGTCACCATAGGTTGTTGGATCAGTAATATATTCATTAATCACCATCGAATATCAATCTAATATCACCATTGATTGATGGCATCATTAGGGTACTTAGTTGTTAATCACTAAGCTTATAATTAGGCCAACACCTGACCTAAGGGGTGAATGTCAATTGACACCCTTGATCACCACCATCAGTTGTCATAAAGACAACAACATCAGTTGTTGCAAGGGTACCACCATTGAGTCATGTGTTTATAGAAGAAATTAGCTTTAAACCCTAAAATTGACCATTGGTTGATAGGTGTTTAGCACCATAGGTTGTCAAACCAACCTAATCCAAGTCATATTATACCTTATAAATAATGTACACATGATCATAGATTCATCTAGAACTGAAATCAGAATAGGGAACATTATTTAAATCGAAATCCAAGTCAAGCATAACGTTTTAGTGCATGGATCATCATTTAAAAGCAAGAACATGAGCTAGCAAGCTTATGGTAAGAAATAAACGTTGAACAAGTTATAAACTTGCCTCTAATTAGAAGATAAACTCCCAAACATAAGAAAACTTGAGAAGGTAGGGTAGAAAATCCAATTATAAGCTGTGAACTCATCCATCTAGCACCTTTCATTCATAAAATGAGCAAACCCTAAGCATAAGGAGCAAGAAAGGTAGGGTTTTAGAGATTTAGAGCAATTTCTACCATGGAACAACAAGGTTACGACCTGGAGAAAGGTAGGAGGAAGGATAATAAAGAAATAAATGGAGGAAATAAGGGGATTCTTACTCTTTTAGGTCATGATCACTAGAAGGAAGTTTTTAAAACCCTAAAAGGAAGTCAATTGCAACCCTAGATTCTTTTTCCAAGAAGATCCCCTCTTTCTTCTTCCTTGGATAGGAAATTCATAGCAATACAGAGGGAGAATGAGGTTCGTAGAAGGAGGGAAGTGGTGGAGATAAAATGGTTCGTTTGGGTGCTTAGGGATAAGTATATGAAACTTTAAGTTAGAGAAAAAGAAAAAGTTGAAGTTCTAGTATCTTTCCAAATGTCCATGGCCTTAAACTATTAAGACTATACAAGAACACACACAAGAATCTCCCCCACCATCCATATAGACCTTCTTATCTCTCTTTTGTCTAATTTCCAAGCCAATCAAATAATTCATTAGTTGATAGCTACTAAAGGTAGCTCATCCATGAAGGGATAAACCCTAAAATACCCTTGAGGAAAACACCTTCAAACTAAGGTTTAAATAGGTGAACCATGGCTCAACAAGCTCAAGAATGATGAGATAATATCCAAGGAACATAATTCAAGTGATAAATTGCAAAGAAAACCTCTCAATTGGGTAAATTGCATAAAAGTCCAAAATGTGCATAAAATTGCATAACTTGCTCAAATAATGTCCAAATTGGACCAAATTTGAAACTTAAGCTTGTATTATAATTTAAAATCATATAAAAAGGTTATAAGAATTCAAATATGATAATTAAGCTTGTTCAACACTTCAAGCAAGGTTAGGGGTCTCACAACAATAAATCCCTAATAGGGATTTCACCTCCGAAATCCAAGGTACACATAGATGGACACTTCTCATGCACGTTATAATCAATATTACATATGGTTAATTCAATAAATTTGTAATGTCACATTGCTCTTATATAGGTCATGTTCTTCTTTTTCAATTCATACATATCTTATCTTGGGTCAGCACAAAAACCCCCACATAAGAAGACATTTGCAAATATGGAACATAGAAACTTGTTGTGCCACCTGTAAAAATCTAATAGTAACTTTCAACTTTAAATTCTAACTATCATAATGAAATTATATCTATTGTATCAACACATTACTCAAAAGTCATACTTGTTGGCTCTTATCAAACATAGAATGTTATGTATCTCTTATCATATGTAACTTTACAAGGTTTCATCTCTATGATCCTTTAATGGTTGTTGTAATTAACAACTCAATAAACCACGTAGGAATCCCCTATTTTTCAAGAACTATGAGTAATATGTTTTTAGAGGATTCTCCAATCATCTCAATGGTGGACTGACCATCTGTTTGGTTGAAGAATCATACACTTGAAGGTAATCGTTAACAAATATAACTTCCTGATTGACTTTGTTAGGGGTAGAGAAATGACATTGTCTTCATCTTATCAGGATTCACATAACATACTTAATAGAGGTATCATAACTCCAAGAGGATACTCTAGACAAGCCCCAACTCACTCTTTCTATAATTGTCACACATAAGTATAGCTGCTTTATTATTCTTAAGGTTTAACAAAGATATTGATCATGTCACTGACCGTCTCTGGAATACTTTGAGATGTCATCATTCAAAGCTTGCTACAACTTGTAAGACATGACCTGAACACTCTATTCCTCCTATTCATAAATTCTATTGGTACATTGGTTAGTCTAAAGGACATAATCCTAAACTCATCATGGTCATGTAACTTGTGTCATCCACTCTAACTCTTATGTATAAATGATATTTTATCTTAAAGGAACACGGTAGCACATGTCTACATATCAACAAACCATCTATCCTTGATAGTGGTCTTGCCCAGCTATCACTGAACCATACACAACATTATAGAATCACTTTTATTTTTCCTTCCAAACAACATTTAGAGGGTCATTATCAACTCTCTCTCTCTAAGGGAGAGGAATACTCGAAATGCTTATTTAATAAACATCTCCAACCTTCACATACTTCTCATACTGTTGATATATCTTGGATACTAGGATTCATTGCCTTGGGATCCACCTCATGCACTATAAGGAACTGACATCCTTATCTCATCTACTTTTACCAACATAACAAATCCCAAGACATATAATAGGAGTCTTCCTAATTATTGGAAGGCTCAAAAGCAAACTCATCACAAACTTTATGATCTTGGAACCATAGTCCAAACAACCTTATGCTATAATAAGCTATCCACCCTCATGTTTACAACAAATCCACACATACAAAGTGGCAATGATCCA
The DNA here is from genome assembly GCA_963693085.1 of Alisma plantago-aquatica. Taxonomy (NCBI): domain Eukaryota; kingdom Viridiplantae; phylum Streptophyta; class Magnoliopsida; order Alismatales; family Alismataceae; genus Alisma; species Alisma plantago-aquatica. The sequence goes on along the minus strand of OY856412.1, from coordinate 714,196,674 downwards.
CTTGAAAGTTGTGCCCTAGAAAGGAAGGACACAAAAGGAAACACACTTCCCACATCATAGAAACATTGCTCAAGGGTCACTAGCAAAAAGGTAACCAATTCCATTTTCATTATGTAAGTGAAAACTTCTTATGTATCATTTTACCCTTTTTCATTTTGGGTTCCTTTCCATTAGCATAGGAATCATCATGATTAACACATCTCATTTCTCCTTCCTTGATGACTATTTATCCCACTAGGGTATGTTCTCTTATTTTATTATCTTTTTCAACCACTTATCAACATGTAATTCATCATATTACACATTTTCTTCATTAAACAAGGACCATCTCCCTTAATTTCTTTCACATGCCATGCTGATTTTACATTAACACTTTCTTACACACATAGGTTGGCCTGAGATTAACTCAGGTTCCACCTTATTTCTTTGTCATTGTTCCCATTTATCTTCTCATTTTATACTTATCATTGGAGTTCTCTCCGTCTTATGTGGATTTCATACCTTGAATCACTTTATAAGCATAGACTTATCTGTCTTTTACTTTATTATCTTCTTGAATCACATCTTCAAGAACTCCTCTTTTGCTTATTTGTATTTAGATTTAGATTTCATGGTGTTGTATCTTTCTCTTATAGTTACTAACGATTCAAGTTTTGATAGATAATGATGTAATCCTCATCTTCTTTTGAGGTAATATTGAGTTATCTGCACCATGATTTCTGATTCATTATGCTCTTTAGATTGTTTCAAAATGACTACTTGATCAGAGTAATAAGAAAGATAACAATCTAAGAGTTCTGTTAGGGGTTAACAACCTAACCCCCTTCTACACCTTGGGTGCCGAATAAGGTGTACAAAAGGGTTAAAGTTACCCGTCCCTGAGTGGATCAAACACACAAGTATATACATGCACCAAATAACAAAGCTTTCTTAAATAGACCAAATGTTAATTACACAGGGGCTCGAAGGTATAAGAATTCTACAAAAGAAAAACTTAATACATGAGAGAGAGCTACTTGCAGAAGAAAAAAAACTTAAACTAAGAGTCCCATTTAACTTTAGCATCCCCATGAAAGATCTGATTTTGTTGAACCAGCATATTGAGTTGCATCATCATCATCATAAGAAAAAGGTACCTATAAAACATTTGAAATTGGTACACATCAGCACAATATATAAATATATTGTACTGAGTACACCTACGTTGTCTTCAAATATACCTCTTTTCATATCTTGGCAATAAAATAAAAGTAAACTTGGCAGTAATAAACAATATGACAAAAGCATACTTGAACAAGAATGTTTATTAACAAAAGAACACATATTTTAGGCATATTTTCTATTATGTCTTCCATGCATTTACTACCTAAGAGTTGAATGGATTAAGGCCTTTATGATCTACTACCAAAGAGTTGGATCATTTCACAATGTGATCTACTACCAAAGAGTTGGATCACTGTCTAGTACTTTACGACCAAAGAGTTGAAGTACTTTATTCCAACACTTTACTACCAAAGAGTTGAAGTACTTTTGATATAATGGACAAGATAATTTATGTTCAGGTTTTGTAAAATACATATAGAGGAAACATCATTACAAATGACAATACATAGATATTTATTTCAAACAATACCATATGCCAAGTTTTCTACATTCATAAAACAACCATATTAATTAGTAGGGTCAAGTAAGAGGTATGGGCGTACCTTCTAATCAGAAGTGGGGAGTCCAAAGATGCTCCTCACTGGTACCTTTGTCCTCCTAAAATTATAAGGGATTTGTTTCTAATTAGCTATAATGGCAAAAACACCATTTAATTCTAAAAGAGTATAAAAGCCCCTTTTCTTAGTTAAAGTCATGAGAGTAGAGCATGAGTCTTTGAGCACAGATTTGAGTCCATAATTGATAGTGTCATGTCAGAGTAGGACTTCTAAATCGATTTGATGGTCTTTAGATCATGATGGATAATTATAATCATTTTTTATGAGTCAAATAGGGAAAAAGAGTAATAATTCGATTTTGCTGATAATTAGGTCACATATATTGGAAATGAATGTCCCATAATTATCTAGGAAAAAAAAGAGGATAATCATATGATTTTGGTGATTTAATCAGGCTTGAGTATTTTCTAAATAATTAAACAATATAGAAACCTATTTGAGCATGAGTACTTATAAGAGTCAGATTTAGGTCAACTGATATCATAATCATGATCCTCATATTTTTTTGATCAAAATAGAGTACTTATTCATATTTTTATGACATTTATGATTAACTATGATTTTCCTAAGATCAGCATATTTTCTTGTATTTATTGAAAATTGAGAATAAATAAAAGGATCGGCGATTAATGTAGACCATTGGATGCTTAGATCCAACGATCGCTCGAATGCACAGGTGGATAAAAGTGATCTGACATGGAATTACCTTACTGGTCTAGGTTGGATCCGGTCAGCAAAGAGGGGTCCACTCCTCTGCCTCCTTCTCAGTTGCTCGACAACCTAAGTGCACCTCCGGTGAGCTCGGGATGGCAACAAGGGGTAGCTCGGGCATGGTCGATCATGTAGTCACTTTCATAGGGTTCTTTTGGATCAGGGCAGCCAAGTCTCAGAGCTCGTCTCCCCTTGGAGCAGTGTGGCAGAGTTGGAGGGCAATCCAATTAGGAGTTGGGAGAGAGAGAACACCCTGAACAGTGGCTATGCGGCGGTGGGGTGACACTACTACATTTTTGGTCAATAATGTCACTGCCGAAAGCGTCACTTATATCAAAAAAACTGACCTAATAAGCTAAAACTGAAGCAACAAGTCATCAGGAAAAAATCCGAGTACCGATTGAGGTACAAGGTCAGTTATATTAAAGATAATCGACACTACAAATGACCCGCAAAATTAAAATTTCACTCACACACATAAACATAGCATCAGTTTTATCAGAAAACCGACCCAACAAGTTTCTCGCGGTGAAAATTGGCTCCATTTTGCCTTCGCGCATCCACAAGTGTCGAGCTATAGTGTCGGTTTTTTCCAAATAACCGACCTAGCAGTGTACAAGAAAATTCGGGTACCACTTACCTCTGTTGGGTCATTTTTTTCCTCCAAACCGACCTATTAGGTTCAACTTCACAAGACTTCTTGGGTTAGTTTTCCCAAATAACTGACCTTGAAGGTTTTTTGGCGACCACAACCTTTAAGGACGATTTTCTCAAATAAGCGACCTTGCACATCTCCTGGGTCAGGTTGTTTTGTTCGGTGACTGCACATCTCTTAGGTCAGTTTTTTGGATAACTGTCCCTAGAAGTCAATATGTTGGGTCAGTTTTTGGATAATCGTCACTAGAATTCAATCTATTGGGTCAGTTTTAAATAACTGTCCCTAGAAGTCCTCTATTGGGTCGGTTTTCTTGAATAACCATCCCTAGAAGTCCCTTTCACATCTCTTGGGTCAGGCTGTTTTGTTCGGCGACTGCACCTCTTGGGTTAGTTTTCTAGCATAACCGTCCCTATAAGTCTATCTCTTGGGTTGGTTTTTTGGATAACTGTCCCTAGAAGTCACTCTGTTGGGTCAGTTTTGTTAAATAACCGTCCCTAGAAGTTCCCTGTTGGGTCAGTTTTCTTGAATAACAGTCTCTAGAATTCCCTTGAAGTTGGGTGTTCGGGGAGCGCTTGTCTCTTGAGTTGGACTTTTGCTAAAAACCATCCCTAGAGGTTAGGCTCCGATTAAAGGTTGCACAAGACTCTCTCGCTTGCTATCCAGGGTTTTCTTTGTTTTGGGTTTAGATCGAGCACTCTTTCATTTCCTTCGATGACGACGACGACTCCATCTCCGTGCCGCTATCCAAGGATTCACGACCACTGTGCCGCTGTCCAAGGTGCCGCTATCCAACGCCATCTCCTTTCGTTCGCCTCCCTGACCACCATCTCCGACGCTCTCTAAGGGTTTGTGACAACGACCATCTTCGAAGCTCTCCAAGGGTTCATGACGACCACCATCTCCGACGCTTCTCCCCAACCACCATCTCCGACGCTTCTCCCCAACCACCATCTCCGATGCTTCTCCCCGACCACCATCTCTGATGTTGTCAAGGTTTCCTCCCCGACCACCATCTCCGACACCAAACTCGTAGACCAACTGTCGTTGCAAGGGTCGCCTCTGCGCACCAAATCTTCTCCTCTGCAAGCTCCCACACTGCCTTTGATCGCCGCCATCGACGTCCTCCACTGCGAGCTCTCCCGTGACGATTCTTCTCTCGTGCAAGCTCCCCTCACAACCTTCAATCACCACAGTCGATCTTCGCTGGTTAGCTGCCTTAAACTCGCCAGAGACAGAGAGACCGAAAGCGCTCCACATAGTACCGGCAGTGATATATTGAACCCTCGCCTCTTCAAATGTAGGTCTTTGACTGATAAATAGGGCAATCCAACAACCAGTCGTCCTCATGCTTGCTGAAGCTACGGTGCTCGGCGATCATCCTCTTGCTCTTTGCCACCTGTGTGCCTTCCTCTACCCATGGTCTTCTCTCATTTTCATCTCAGCAGCTCAGGTCAGTTACATTTTTTTCCATTTTATTTGACTAGTAACCCAACCAATCATAAAAACATGTATTCTTTCATATCTACATTTTATTATCAGTCACATATGTAATCATTGTATACATTCTAGAAATATGAGGGTAGACATTGTGTAGTCCCAGATTGACAATCTAGGGTTATAGATGAGATCATCAATGATTATGGTTAACTTAATATATAAATATGACAATAATACAATTATATATTAACTTAGAAACCCATTCAAAATTTACTCATTAGGAGTAAGTATTGGATAGTCCCCGATCTGGGACTATTTTTGGATAATTAATCTCACTTAGGATGTAAGTGTATTTGTATGTTTTGTTTTAAAGAAATTTTTAGTAGTATTTCCTCATTTATTCTCTGGGTACATATGTGAATGGTTATTTGCCATTTACATCGATGTACTTGGATAACTTAGGGGAAATGCTGCTGAAATGTTCTTGAAAATTAAACATATATTATATAGTTACCAGTGAGATTAAATATTCAAAAATGGGATAGGTGGTACACTTTAGTATAAAATTAATTAACTTCCTATCAATAAAAACTTACAACTTATAGTATGAATAACCATTATGATAGGTGGTACACTTTTATAATTATTTTAATGTGATCTAGAAAATGGATCCCAGATTAACACTTTAGGGTTTACAGATGAGATTATCAATGCATGATTTTTAACTTAATATATAAATATGACAATAATACATATATATATTAACTTAGAAACTCGTCCAAAATTTACTCATTAGGAGTAAATTTTGGATAGTCACTGTCTAGGACTATTTTTGGATATTTAATCCCACTTAGGATGTAAGTGTATTTGTATGTTTAGTTTTGAAGAAAACTTTAGTAGTAATTTCCTAATTTGTTCTCTGGGTACATATGTGGGCGGTTAAACATTAGTATTGCATCCAATTCTCTATGATTTGTTGGTTATTTTTCTTCTATTTGGAACTTTTGTGATTCATTGCTGAAATTCCCATGAAAAATGGTTTTTGTTCTTGGATGCACAAAGGAAGATGATGATGACATCATCTTGACACATTTCCCAATAAATTAGTAGGACAAACGGTTTCCCAAACCGTTTGAGAGGAAACCGTTTCATCAAACCGTTTGAAAGGAAACAGTTTCAAACCGTTTGGGGGCATTGACCATGGTTGACCATTTGGAGAACTATTGATAATGTTGATGGTTAATGACTCATTAAATATAATTGACTAGTTTCAATTGGTTCATTAGTTGAAGGTCTTTCAATCACCAAACCCTAATCGGGTAAGTGCTAATTTCTTAATTGATTAATTTGGAAACTTGGGTTGATTGGCCCAAACGGTTTCAAAAACATTTGGGGATCACCCAAACGGTCTCAAGACCGTTTGGGGGTCACCCAAGACCGTTTGGAGGTCTAGGGTTAAGCATGGTTTAGAAATTGAAGATCCAATGATACCAGAGTCGAATACAATCAATAATTGATTTGATGATCAATCTATTGATCCAAACCCTAATTGGATGACATGGATTTTGATGATGTCATGGGCAAATGGTCACAAGACCGTTTGGAGGTTATCCAAATGACCTCAAGACCGTTTTAGGTCAGGTCATGTTCAATTTGGATGGTAATCCAATGATTTCAAAGTAATTAGTTCTGCAATGACCAACATTGAAGGTTCATCGATTTCAATCCTTAATCCAATTGATTCAAAACCCTAATTGATGATCAATTGGGGGTTAAATCATTTGAAGGATGACCTACTAAACACGATTGAAGTATGGTGATAGGTCCAATTGATGGATGATTATATGAATTCAGACGATCAGGGGATCAACATTGGAAACCCTAAATCAACATGATTGGTGGAGACCATATTTGGTCCATTCAGTTTTGAGGAGGTTTGGACCAAACGGTCTCAAGACCATTTGAGTCCAAACGGTCTCAAGACCATTTGGGACCAAATGGTCTCAATACCGTTTGGGACCAAATGATCCCAAACCGGTTGAGTCTCATGCGGTTTCAAAATTTTACTTTAGCAAACGGTTTCAACATCAACTTTGTCAAACAGTTTCAACCTCAACTTTACTAAACGGTTTCAAGTATGCAACCAAGACCGTTTGGAGGTATATCAAGCAAGACCGTTTGAGGTCTGATTTGGTCAAGACCGTTTGGGGTCTATGTGACCAAGACCGTTTGGAAGATAACTAACCAAAACCGCATGGATACTTAAAGTGGTTAAAGGACAAATTGATTAATTGAATAATACAAGATGTAATCAATGATGGTTATAGTAATTGTATCTTAATAAGATAGGGTTATTGGTACCTTTGAATGATTAACCCTTAATGATTAAGGAAACAATAACATACTATATTGAGTCAACCTTTATCCAAGTAAAGTTGACATGATCTAATCAGGTCCAAAGTAAGGATCATCTTTTAAAGGATGGGAGAGAGAGGACTTCCTACATGAATGATAATCTTTTAATGGTTAAGTCCTAACACTTTCAACATGAATGAATGTGTAATTAGGGTATGATTCTTGATAGGGAGATCATAAACCCTAATTATGAGTACAAACCCTAATCTATGATGATGGAATGATCCTAATTTAGGGAAATGACATGAGAAACCCTAATTCAGGGTATTTTGATGATTAACCCTATGTGAGTGAATAGTAAACCCTAATTGTGGGTTGTTGGGCATAAACCCTAATGTAGGGTGATGTGATGTGAATAGCAAACCCTAATCTAGGGTGATGTGATGTGAATAGTAAACCCTAATCTAGGGTGATGTGATGTGAATAGCAAACCCTAATCTAGGGTGATGTGATGTGAATAGAAAACCCTAATCTAGGGTGATGTGATATGAATAGTAAACCCTAATTTTTTAATTAAGGTGAAGGTACATGTCGAACCCTAACTCTAGGTTATACTATATAGCATGAAACCCTAATCTTGGACAATGAGATGATAAGTCATCGATCCTAATTGAGCTAAGGGGATGATTAACCCTAATTGAAATAAAAAGGGAAACCCTAACCCTAGTAAGGGCATAGTGGTGTAACCCTTGAATAATGAGGTTGTAATTGTTTTGCATTGTGCTGATATGAAATTGATGTAACTGTTATCATCTGTATTAATCATGCAAGTTTTATGAGCTAATGAACATAGCCAGGTATGAGCTATGATGCTTTGTTTATTGAAAGTACTTTATGAGCTTTGTAAGCAATGATATGCTATGTTGCCTAGTAAAAGGTAACAAAAGAGATTATTAGGTTGTAAGAGCCATGTGAAATACCTGCATTGCAATTATCATGTTTACACTGACCGATGACTTGATGGCATTAAGTTACCTGTTATAGTGGTAACAAGTATTTTGATGATCTCAGGGTTTGAACACCCATATTCTTGAATCATGATTATGAGATGATGAGGGATTGAGATCCCAATGTTAATAAAGATGTGAAATGAACTTGATAAAAATAGTACTCTTTCTTTATAGAAATTGTTATAATGGCTTATGTTTGAAAACATGCATGATGCTAAAAGAATGTTGTAATGTACTTAAATAATCAAGTGAAATGATATCATGTAGAGCCCTAACCATAGATCCATCATCGTCAGTAGTTTGGTGGTGGTGAAATGGGTTTTCCTAAGGGAACTCCTGGAGGGCATCCTTTTGAGTATGCGGGGGTTATGGGCACGAATATCCTTATGCCCTAATGGAGGAATTGATGTGAGATAAACATTAAATATCTCAATCCTTCATTATATGTACATGCCGGAATGATGTATCACTAATCTCCCGATGATGATGTTAATGCCGAATCGGGGTGAGATAAACATGAAATCTCTCGATTGCGAAGAGAGTACAACATGCCACTCTAACTCTAATAGTGAAGTTACCAGCATACCCTGGAAAGTTATTTAGCAGAGACACGAGATGTCCTACAAGTTGTTCCTCACACTGACTGAGGAGGATGAGGTCATGGGAATCTGACTCTTCTATTGACCTATGTATGGTACCAATTTCGATTTCATAATGGTCGGTTGGAGTATGAGCGGTATACCTCATCTCCTCAAGGCATAAGTATGTTTGAAAAATGTAATCATCCATGTAGCATATTTTCTTAGGGTTGAATTATGAGAATCAATGATCGAAGATACATTGTCTATTATGTCCTAGTTGGATAAATGATATACATGTTCTTCATATTCCTTATTGAATAAATGACTTGTGTTACAACCCCAATTTTGGGTTCATTTGCTGAGAAATGTAATTTCTCATATTAAAGATAAGTGAACAAATAATGAATGAATGCATGATTTTCGTTTGAAATAGCCTTTTTGATTTATTTGTGGGCTTTATTGGCTATTGGGCCCAATAACAAGGAAAGGATAAAAGAAATTCCACTATTATCAAGAAAATAAGAAAATAGAGAAAAAGGAAAAGTGTGGAAACCTCTAGAAGGCAAAAGAATGTGATCCAAGGATGGATTTCGTGCCTCTTGGGTTCCTTGGGTTCCAAAGAGTCCCAAGTTGCAAAAAGAAAGCAATAAGAAAAGAAAAAGTTAATTAAGTATTTCTTTAGTAAGAAAGAAATTGAAAATAATGGTAATATGTGGGAAATAAGAAAAAAGAGGTACAATCAAGTTATCCTTAGTGGAATTTCATATCCCAAGGATTCCTAATAATTAAAGGAATACCAATGAGGAAAATAAAAGAGAAATAAAGAGAAATCCTCAAAAAGGGATATTTTAATGAGAAAGCAACATGATAATGTGAAACAATGCATATTGATGCATTTAAGGATAATGAGTATTTCTTAAAAAGGAATTTCGAATTATTTTAGTTCCTTGGGATACAAGGAAACCCAATGAAGAGGAAAGAAAGATATAATACCAAAATTGTTAATAAAGAGACATTGTGCATACATAATTAATGGATTATGAAGTATTTTCTACTAAATGAAAATATAATTCCTTGCCTTTAGAATAAGGGGCAAGTACTCAGAGGATAAAAGAAGTTATTTTCGAAATTTTGAGATCTAGAGCATAAAGAAATACCAAGGAGATAAAATTCGGATTTTCCTAATGACTAAGGGATATGAATAATTAGAAAAAAAGAGGATTTCTTTGTAAACAAGGAAAGGAGTTTTCCTATTGACTGTGGGACTTGCTCTCCTCGTGGGTAGGCATGCTAGGATGCTGCTACCCATCCCTATAAAAGGGACGGATCCACAGACTCGACCTTTTCCTTATCTCCCACTCTTCTTCTTCTCCTTCTTCTTCTTCAAACTTATTCAAACCCTAACCTAGGTGTACCTCTATCCATGGAGCAATGAAGGGGGGTCTGATTGTAGTCTTGATGAAAGCGGGACGTACCCACGACGACTGAGGAACAATCGGCCATCATCCCCTTCCATTCATCCACGCACAGCACCAACAAGAGGGCTGCAAACCCGCAAGAAAGCACAGGCTGTTGTGCCAAGAACTGGCCGTTTCAGCCATGTGCTGCGGTTGGTTGGCTGGGGCGGGGAAGGTCGGACGCAGGGAGGCCACTTCCGGCAAAGATCGTAGCCCAGGGAGAGAGGGAGAGACTGCGAAAGACTGCCAATGATGGCAACTACACATCCACAACCCTTGCTGCAGGTCACGCAGTAGTTCTGCCCGAACCGGCCGCTTTGGCCACAAGATGGGCGGTGCCCCAGGCGCGACAGAGAGTGGCGGGGCTAGGGCAACCTCTGGTGGTAGCTCTCGCGCCCTCAGGAAGGTCAGGCAGACCTCCGCAGAGTTGTAGATCGTGGCAACTACAGGGAGATCGTGAGGAGGAAGAAGGGTTCAGTCATTTGACAAAATTACCCCCAAGGGTACTGAGGAAACAGACCACTTATCGAGGGCAAAATCAACTTTTGATTATGTTTTCAAACCCAGCGAGTTCTTGCATGGAAAGGCACGTGTGGAAGCCTCTCATTGGCCAAGTAAGTGATTAAATGCAAAATTAATAGATAAATATTGGTAGCTCTGATGAGAACATACAAAATATGAAAATTGCTCAGAAAAACGAGGGGAATCTAATAAAAATAAAATTGAAGCCTGATTCTTATTGCAGTTCAAAAAAGTAATGGAAGTTATTAACTTTAATGTAATGATGATTAAAGAAACCCTAATTGGGGATGATTAATGTGATTAGTGGGGTTAATTGATGATTAAAGTTGATATTAGCATGTTAATTATAAAAAGGAACATTAGGAGGAAAAAGGATGGACTTTTCATATAATTAGTTAATTTAGAGTTTCATATGCATGAATATACTTTAATGGGCCTTGAAACCCTAATGTTGATTAATTCGACTATTAATGGCTTTAATTGATTAATCTCATGTTTAAAGTTGGAATATGCTGAATCTAAGCTATTTCGAGCATTAAAGTTCCTAACTTGTGGATAAATACCCTAAATGTAATAATTAGGGTTTTCTCATGAATAAAAGGTGGAATTAATTGCAAATAAAGTTCATATGTGATTTGGATCATAATGAACTATGAATTAATGATAAATGTGTATAATGATCTTGTCATGGATTAAAAGGATAAAAATAGTAGCTTTAATAAAAGAGGCTTAATGAGCTTAATTAATGGTTAACTATGCCTTTAATCCGGAATTGATAATTAGATGTGGAAATACTTAGGGTTTGTGATCAATTGCGTTAAATAAGGGTTTAAAATAATAAAAGATGAAGGGAAACCCTAATTGCAATGGAAACCCTAAAAGTGGACTAGAAACCCTAAGAAGCGAACTAGATTTAATAGATCTTAATGACATGAGTAATAAAACGAGATTGTATAATTGTTTCAGGATCTTATTGAATGCTTGCTTGCTCGTTGTTGTTTGGATTATTCCTGCACCTGAATCTACATGTACATGTATGTGGTTATGCTTATGACTACCCGAATTAGTTTTTCGGGATTTTATCGATGTTTCCATCGTGGCTTGAATTAAACTGTTGGATGTATTTAATTCATGCAAAGTATAATGTGAATATGACTATCACATAAGAGATATGCCTACTAGCTCAGATCCTAGTCCCCTCTGTAGCTTAATGGGTCGACCTAGTAAATGGCTACCAATGGGGTAGGCCCATCAGGTCATTGGATGACTTAGTAAATGGCTACAAATGGGGTAGGTCCATCAAGTCACATTGAGTTAGAGATTGGACTACCTATGGGTAGTGCCATGCGACTCAACCCTAGATATTGATCTACCTGTTAGGTAGGATCATGCAGGGTTTAATAAGGAGCTACCTAGAGAGAGGTAGTATCTCGGTCCACTGCAGGGACAACACAGAGATAGGGGATAGGAAAGGATTGAGGAGTATGGTTTAAATCGTAATCTTGGCTGTTAAATGATAATTGGCTGGTTACTTTGTTATTATAGTTGCACGATTATTGTTTTCCCCACATACCAGCTTCTTGCTGACCGACATTTTATTTGTCGGCATTCTAGGTACAAATGAAAAGAACAAACAGTAAAGTGACAGATGTAGAATTAATTGAGAAATAACGTGCATAGGAGGATTAGTTAGTTTAGCATCTTCATGGATAGAAGTTTAGAAATCCCAGTTTTTCCAAGGTAAGAAAAGTTTTTTTATACCAGTTTTCAGTTTAGTTAGTAAAGTTTATTAATTGTTATTGATTATTTGTCGAACCTTTGATCTTGTTAATTGAATAACAGCTCTAACCTTCGGGTCTCCCTTAATTGGGGGTTACCGAGAGGCTGGGTCGTTACAATTGGTATCAGAGCATAGGTTCCTCACTTAATATTTAATAATTATTAAATTTTACAAATTCTATAGAACCCAAGGGAGTTATTAGAGGATTATCCGAAAGACATAGGTGTCTAGAAAAGGATCACGACCGGAGGCTGGCAATATTTTCCTCTGCACCGCTAGTTGGAATATGAAGACTCCCGGATCCGTGTGATTTCCTAGCCAAAGTCTTAGGGTATGATTCGAAATAAGATACCTTTAGGACTCTCTCATCTTGTTCATCAATTCTCAACTCAAATTCTGTTAAGGACCTTAAGGATTAGGGTTTCCTCTCTTCTCCTCACCCTCTTGAGGTATGGGTAAGGTTGATAAGAATTAAGGAATCCTCCACCAAATTAATAAAAAGCATGTAAATAAGATGTCATGGACATAAGCTTAATAGAGTAAGCGTAAAGGAATAGATACATGCTTAGGTCGTATGACATGAGTTATCTTTGTCCTCAGGAGAGACCTGAGGATAGACCTCCTTGGCAAGAGGATGAGAGAGAGAGTTAGTCTTGGAGGTAGAGACCTCCATTAAAAGTTGAGACCTAACGCATCCTTTGAGGATGATGTTAACCCTAACCCTAAGAGAAGGTTAGAGAGGAGGATGACATGATGAGTTAGATGTCATGGTTGACCAAGTGTTGGGTTGGACATGCCTTTGGGATGCCATAAGAGGGTAGATGACCTAGTACCTTTGGCGACCCAACCCTGGAGAGGGTCGTGCATGCAAGAGCGAAGGATAGCTCCTTCGTGGATGAGGTTAGAGGAGAACCTATAGTTACCCTATGGGTTTAGGCAAGTAGGGTATAGCTTGATAAAACCCTGGTTAGGAGATCATGATGGATGGCTCATGAAATAAGCATAAAGGGATATGAATGATCTTGAGCAAACCTAAGTTCGAGCATAGGCTTCACTCATGTGGAGGTATGCTAGTAAAGCTTGATCCTTCATGGAGAAAGGACATTTGGTAGTAAGTTGTATGTGGAGTTAGCCCTAGTGAGAAAAAGTAGGACTCAAGCAAGAAGGTTGGAAGCTTAGATTCTGAGACATAAGGAACAGTGGATAGTAGAGGATGATGCGACCTAAGTGGATGATAGTGGTTGTCTTATGTTTGATCCCTATAGGCTGATGATATCTTGGTTGCCTTTAGAGGAACCAAACCTTAGAGGGAGGATGATGCTTCTGGTACCTATAGTATAAGTGGTTAACTGCTGAGATGAGACAAAGAGTACCTTAGACCCTGAGGAGGTTTAGATAACCAGGTTGTGAGGCCTTGTACCTAGTTGGTTGTCTTGGAAGAGGACTCAACTCTGAGGTGTTGCTCGAAAGAAAGGATGACATACCTTGGACATGCTTGATTCGTGGTTAAGGGGTTGAGCATGCAGTTGGACACCCAAGGGTGGACCTAGGGTTTCTAGGTCTAAGGGGGGAAGTAGTGTACCTGATGCTCATGATAAGACTTGAGTCTCTATAGCTTTGAGCATGTGTAGAGGAAAAAGAAACCCCTTAAGATAAAGGTATGATTGATGAACCCCTCACAACTAAGTTGGTCTAGTATGGCCTAGCATGGTTTAATAAGTGGTCTGCTTGTGCCTTAGTAGCTAATGGGTTAAGCATGCTCATGTGGATGTATACCCTAAACATAAGAACGTTTGTGACTGTTGTTATCAAGGTATAGTTTCCTCCCATCCTGGGAGAGGGACCCTTTGGTAGGGAGTTTACCAGTTGGTTGGTTTTGAGGTAACCTAAGGAGGTTTCATAGGATCTTGAGAAGCTAAGTGAAGAGTACATGGCATGAGAATGAACCTGTAGACCCATATATAGCCATCTCTAAAAGTGCATGTGGATGTGTTACCATGGAGGTAACTGGTATGGGGCCTGACCAAGGTAGGCAGGTCGCCATGATCCCTGAGAAAGGATAAAAGACAGCCCAAGAATGATGATGAAGGATTGGGTAAGGTTCTATGTTGGACATGTACTATAAAAGAATCCTAAGTCTATCCTAGGGTCAGGTAGGGATAAGACCGATGGAAGAAGGAGTTGCCTAATTCCCTAGTTGCACATGACCATATGGTCGCGAGATAACAACTATCATTGTCTGAGGGCCATGGGTTAGGAGACTGATCACCTTCATGAACTCATGTGACCCAAAGGGCAGATGAGTAGGGCACTCTCTGGATGCATAAGGGAAAAGGGATGACCCCAAAAGTGTCGGCACCCTATATACCTAGAGGAGATGACCAAGGATTGTGTGGTGACCCAAGTAGGTTCGAAACTAGTTTTCCATGGAAGTAACTTTGATACCATGATGTTTGTGATGTAGAGACATGAGTTGCACATTTCAACTTAGAATTGAAGGTGTACAGGCGATGTGGGATGTATCATCTCTACTCTTGGAACAGGAAGAACTTTGTGTTTGGACGGCCGCCAAATGCCTATTTCCTCTTGTTATGGGAGGTAGAGATGGGACAATATGCATGCCATGCACCAAGGATAAAGAATGATGCGGGTTGGAACGTTGCTACGAGGTATGAGGACAGAGATGATAACATACCTTGGTGGAGTGAATGATACATGGATGGTTTACAAACACTAAGAGAATTAGTGTAGTCAGCTTAAGAGGATGTTTTATCAGGAGCTATGTGGAATTTGCAAGTTAACCAAGGTTGAGTTTGATCACCATGAGGAGGAGCTCAGAGTGTTCTTGATAAAGGCAGACTTAGAGTTTGAGATGAAATGATAAGTATAATACATGGAGGGGTATGTCCTCAATAATACCTAACACCTAAGGATAAGAAGTGGTGATGAATGCTTTGGTTGAGATATAGCTGCCTAGTTTAGCTGGAAGCTAGAAAAGGTTGAGGTTGCTAGGCTAACCTTAAGTTGAGAAAAAGGGGGTAAGTGTAAAGAGTGATACCCGATAGTGGGCCCACTCAATGGTACAAAAATTTAGCCATGAAATATTTAAGCAGCGGAAAACATAACTATTTACAAAGTTACACAAAATGCCCATGAACACAACTTTCTCACTCTAAGGTAGTACATAAATTGAAAATGTTACATCTATATACACACAAGCCCATATGCAGAGGTTAACAAGGCTGCCGCAATCTATCCTTATGTTCACCAATGAGATCATAATCATCCTGCATCTCTGCCCTACAAAGCACCTAAATCTGGGTGGAGGGAACACCCAGAAAATTAGGAAAACAAGGTATAAGTAAGATGTTCCCATCAAGAGAGGGGCTATTAAAGTTAGGTAAGTTTCAATGAGAAATAACAAGAGAAGGAATTTCCAAAAGAATGAGGCATATAAATAAACAAGTGAAATAACAGATCTTGCCATTATAAATCATCTGTATCACAACAAATATTTGCATGCATATATATTTGACTAAAGTAACTATAATAGGGCCAAGACACCACTAAGTCATTGACCTAAGTAAAAATGGGTGGAAGTAGGGCACCCTAGGCAGAAGTAGCTAGCACGCCTCTGTATATAAAAAGGTGGAAGTAGCACACCCCGGGCGGAAGTAGCGCGCCCTAATGGTTACGCATAAGCATCTACGATAGTTAAACTAGTCAAATTATCTAACATGCATAAATAGAGTGGCAAGATATACCTTTCACAGGTATGTGGTATGATTTAAGCACAATCACAGATGGGGTCATTAACCCAATTCAATATGATAATAATTTCAAAGAATAATAAATTCAACTGAAAGTATATGAACTGTCCAACAAATGGAATAAGAACAAGTATTTCAAAAGATGCCTCATTATGTGAAAATGTAGTCATATAAATGCCCAGTTATAAATAGGGAGGAGTACATACCTGATCTTCAAGACTATCCCTATCTCTAGGGGTGAACTCCATAGTTTTTCCTTTTCAACCTAAAAGTATTTTATAATTGTATTAGTCCACAGCTATCCATTTACGAGTTAAAGCATATCTAAACCCAACATGTCACCTAATATCAAGTTAGGATTTTATATCTTAGGAATATCTTACATATTATAAGTTTATATATTAGGGTTTCCATGTTCTTTGTCAATACTTAATATTCCTCATTGTGGTTCTACCCTAATGACATTTCCATGAGAATGATCATATTCTCTTCCTAACATTATCTTGAAGTAAATTTAAGCCTTTTCAGATCATAATTTATCCATGAATTATGGTGTATTGTTACCATGGTAATTTGTCTACTAGCTTCCCATATGATTTCTTATCAAATCATATGGTTCATCAATACAATCAAGTCTCTCATTTTAGGACTCTAATCAATACCTAATGCATCGTTTAAAATATTGTTATAAGAATATTTGTATAGAAAAATAATAGATTTCCTAGTTTTAGTATTAGTAAAATGAAAATGTATGTTCACAAATGAGATCAAATAATATGAAGTGGATTCATTTATTTGATTTATTGGTATGATTCAATTTTACATCTCATTAATCAGATTATCCTCCCAATATAATATCTAACCAAGCATTATCTTTATTATCATAATATGGTTAACTAACGAGGGGGAAAATAATGACTTGCCATGGATTGATAAGTAATGTATCATCCTAAACATCGAATAATCTACTACCTAGTTTATTATACTAAGCACACCACTATCTAGGAATAATCAAGATTCGTTGTATAACACTTGGAAATTATAGATTCTCTTACCTAAGATCAACCTTAAGAGTTCTTCTCCATGACCAAGGTTGACTACAGTTCGGTGCGTAGATTTCCTTGGGTTAGGATGGAGATGTTTTCCATGATTCAACTGCTTGAGATGATCTCACTGATCCTCGTGACCACCACACCAGCTACGTAACAGAATACACTCTCCAGTGCATAGAGATCATCAACATTTTGGGGTATATAGTATCCCACATAGGAACTTCAGCTTTGAAAGAAGGTTGCCCTGTCAGCAAGGACTCTAGACACTGACATAGATAGGCCATCATAAACGTGAGGGCAGGGACTCCTCTGAACCTACTGGGCATGGTTACAGGTCACAGAATGCAGGGCATCCAACAACATGGATGAGTATGGAAGGAGGTGAATCTTGTCACCATTACTGTAGTTTGCATTCTGTAGATCCGCACCTCTCTGTGGTGTCTGGTGATGGAGGAGATCGGGCCGTGTAGGGCAGACCATTGTGGGCTTGAGGCTAGATGGGTGTTGTAGATATGTTATAGCGAGGTGGGGTTGGCGACATCAGGTTTGTACCTAGATCTGAAGTACAAAGGGGAAGAGAAGGAAAGGAGAGAAGCGTCATCTTCTCCAGTGTAGGCAGAGCTAGAGATGGTGGATGGCAACATCGCCTGGAGGTGCACGACACTACCTGGCGAGCCTTGGCATTGCTGGGCGCAGGTGTGAGGGCGGCAGCTGGGAAAAGGAGGCGATGGATCACTATGGTGCTGGCGGAAGTGGAAACCAGTCAGCCTAATTGCAGGGTGCCGAGGTGGTGTACTGTGGTGCTGGTGGGAGGTCGGAGAGGGTGATGATGACAAAGGTCTGCAAGTGACCATGATGGCAGGCGGTGCTCTCAATTCTCAGTCGGCTATCTAGAGCAGTCGCAGGCATAGCTTTCTTTCTCTACACTGGTGGTTTGGGTGTAGGGAAGGAGCACTACATCACGGCAGGCGAGTCGACCTGTGATCATCGTCATCAAGTTGCTAGTCACCGCAACTTTGGTGGTGCTTCCTACGATGTCGTTGCCGCTGGGTGCATATGATTTGGAGTTTCCGCTTCTAGGAAACAAGATGGAGGCGGGCAAAGATATAAGGAGGCGGATAGAGATGTTGTAGATGCCATAGCCGTAGGAGACTGCCAGCGGCGACTAGGTTATATGATGGTGGTAATGGGTAGGAGGAGGAAGATGGAAGAGAAGGGAGGGTTACGACCATTATATTTAGCCCAGTTGTTCGTTGCAGGTGAATCCAATTGAGAAGATGGAGGAGAAGGAAAGGCGAACCGAGGAGGGGGCAAGAGAAACAGTTGATCACTAGATGGGTTGCTGAAGTCATCATGAAGAAGATGGCAAGTAAAGCGGAGGGTAAGTCATACGTTACACCTAGACTAAAAATGAAACAATGTGTTAGGGTAGTAAATTTGCGGAGGTGATTAATGGAAATTAGCCTTAGGTCTTTAATGGTTTTCTTTACTAAATGAATTAAATGGGTAAACGCCACCCGAAGGCTATACAATTAGCTAAGTAGACTAAATATGATATGATGAATCCCAATGTAACGTCAATTTTACCCTTTAAGATCATTGGGTGTACTATCTTATTATTAGTATGTAATGTGTTCTTTTAAGGCATGATTTCCAAGTAATTAACCAAATGTGACATCTTGTTACCAATTAAATTGATATCTTCCATATTACACCCCTAGGAATATTCAGGATTGTCGAGTTCGAGGGAATCTTATTATCGATATTTGTGTGCATCAAATCCTATTCTTGAATATATTATGATTATTGTATCTTTAAACTCTCTACATTGGAGGCATGTACAAATCATTTTACCATTTGTCTTTAATTAATATCCATATGTTCTAAATCAAAGATGAAATAATTTACAACTACCAATTAAAAAGTATTCTAGAAAGATGGGGGATAAATCTATGGGCATAGGTTTGAGTATGTTACAACACTCCACCCCTTAGAAAGGATTTCGTCCCTGAAATCCACCCAGATATAGTCTTGTATACTAAGTTACATATCCTACCCAAAAAAAACCTGGATTTTAGCTCACTTAATTGAGTGAAAGTATGTCACTTCACAGAACAAGTATTTATTAAACTACTCTGACTAAAAGTTTATCTAGGAAAGTAACACCAAAACCTAGGATTTCCATAACTTAGTTGTATTAATTGTGTTACCTATTCTATTATGGTGATTTCTCTATCCACTACCGTTTCCATGGGATTATTTGCATATGGTCTCTGAGTTTTACTACCACTTGGGATCATTCAGATTATCACCACCAAGTTGGTAGACCAAGCTAATCCATAGAAGGCAAACTCAACATATATTAGAATGATTTTTTTACATATAAATTCGTATATTATCTAAATTAAATTCATTCTTTAGGGAATCATGATTTTTTTTACCAAAGTAACATTTATGATGGTATACCTAGATATGCATACTAACCATCCTAAATTCTAAAGACCATTGATTTCAACTATTCATCCAATATTATTACAGACCAAAGTGTACAAGGCTCAACCCCTTAAAGGACATATCTCATCATGCAAAGAATCAAGAGGGTAGCAGACTAGATCATAACTATTATATTTGTTCTTCCTACATCACACGTATGCCTAGATTTGGAGGGTGGGACATGCAAATCAAAGGTTTCTCCTGCTACTACAACTATCTTCTTGTGGTGACTTGGTTAAAAAATCATCGATGAAATCTAAAAAAAAAGGTTTTGTTTTGGTAAATATAATTTAATAATGAAAATAAGTTTGACGATTAAAACCTTGCAATTGGAATCCAAAATGGCACCAAAATCAATATGAGAACCAAGTCGGCCACTTTCTACCATGTACTACATATACTATCACTCTAACATCACTTCATTTTCACAAGAGGCTTCTCTACACACATCATCGAGGCATAGAACTAGTATATCTCAATTCTAGATGAAGATAGGATACATGTTTCTTCTAGCATACTGTTAACTTCTAGTAGGTCTAACTACGCATGACCTCCATCATTCCACCATTCTCTTAATTGTGAATTAGGCCATCATATCCCAAAACATTACTTATTTATAAGATTGTGTAACCATAACAAGAAGAGATTAGGGTCTTTACTACCCCAGTTGGTTTACACCATGGATTCATTACAAGCCCATGTGAACTAGCTAGTCAACTATTCTTCATCTCAAACATCAGGTAAGCTCATTACAAGGTGGTGATGAGTGAGTTGTCAACTTTCTAAGGATCACCCTAGATGTACCTACCTCACATAACCTCAGTGTCGATGTACATCCAAAGTTTTAAGAAAAAGAGTGTCCAATATAGCTTCCAAACATGATTGTGCCTCTATATCTTCAAGAAATTTTTTTTAATATGGAACAAAGTTTTATTGTGTGATCTAACAATGTGATCATTCCTTTATAGGACAAGGGAAATAAGCATCATTCCAACCTTATGGATATGTGAGGAATGGAATCCCAAGGACAATTACTTGAAACCTATATCTTCCTTCATCAAACCCTCATTTATGATATATTGGTTCAGCTATGATAATATCCAACCCTTGGATGGCAAGTCTCTAGCAAGGCTATGTGGATATAACTACATACGTTGTAGGCAAGAAAAGCCTAACCTTAAATGATCTACTTCACATCAACATGTATTATCATAGAACATCTCAAAACCTAGTAGTCATATCAATATTCTAAGTTTGGATTTATTAATGCTCAATCCACATGAAGATACCTCCTAGGATAGCCAACTTTTAGTATAGAAAGTGGCTATATCTCTGAAAAGAGGATAGGGTCAACAAGAGTTTACCCAAAACTAGGTCATACACATACTTAGTTTGGTATACATATATACCATCCAGCTGGATAGGGAGGTGAAACCCTAATTGGTAAACACAAATCAGGTTTAGGTATGACAACAATCTCTAGAGGGTCATCTACCTACTAAGGAACAATCTAGGATAACTTGAAATAGTCTAGTTACCAACTTCTTAGGCTCTGATACCATTCTGTAAAGAGTGATACCCTATAGTGGGCCCACTCAATGGTACAAAAATTTAGCCATGAAATATTTAAGCAGCAGAAAACATAACTATTTACAAAGTTACACAAAATGCCCATGCACACAACTTTCTCACTCTAAGGTGGTACATAAATTGAAAATGTTACATCTATATACACACAAGCCCATATGCAGAGGGTAACAAGGCTGCCTCAAGCTATCCTTATGTTCACCAATGAGCTCATAATCATCCTGCATCTCTGCCCTACAAAGCACCTAAATCTGGGTGGAGGGAACACCCAGAAAATTAGGAAAACAAGGTATAAGTCAGCAAAAGATGAGTAGGTACATTAGAAGATTAACTAGGGCATTAAAAAGTAAAGTAAGATGTTCCCATCAAGAGAGGGGCTACTAAAGTTAGGTAAGTTTCAATGAGAAATAACAAGAGAAGGAATTTCCAAAAGAATGAGGCATATAAATAAACAAGTGAAATAACAGATCTTGCCATTATAAATCATCTGTATCACAACAAATATTTGCATGCAGATATATTTGACTAAAGTAACTATAATAGGGCCAAGACACCACTGAGTTATTGACCTAAGTAAAAATGGGTGGAAGTAGCGCACCCTAGGCGGAAGTAGCACGCCTCTGTATATAAAAAGGTGGAAGTAGCACACCCTGGGCGGAAGTAGTGCACCCTAATGGTTATGCATAAGCGTCTACGATAGTTAAACTAGTCAAATTATCTAACATGCATAAATAGAGTGGCAAGATATACCTTTCACAAGTATGTGGTATGATTTAATAACAATCGCAGATGGGGTCATTAACCCAATTCAATATGATAATAATTTCAAAAGAATAATAAATTCAACTGAAAGTATATGAACTATCCAACAAATGGAATAAGAACAAGTATTTCAAAAGATGCCTCATTATGTGAAAATGTAGTCATATAAATGCCCAGTTATAAATAGGGAGGATTACATACCTGATCTTCAAGACTATCCCTATCTCTAGGGGTGAACTTCATAGTTTTTCCTTTTCAACCTAAAAGTATTTTATAACTGTATTAGTCTACAACTATCCATTTACGAGTTAAAGCATATCTAAACCCAACATGTCACCTAATATCAAGTTAGGATTTTATATCTTAGGAATATCTTACATATTATAAGTTTATATATTAGGGTTTCCATGTTCTTTGTCAATACTTAATATTCCTCATTGTGGTTCTACCCTAATGACATTTCCATGAGAATGATCATATTCTCTTCCAAACATTATCTTGAAGTAAATTTAAGCCTTTTCAGATCATAATTTATCCACGAATTATGGTGTATTGTTACCATGGTAATTTGTCTACTAGCTTCCCATATGATTTCTTATCAAATCATACGGTTCATCAATACAATCAAGTCTCTCATTTTAGGACTCTAATCAATACCTAATGCATCATTTAAAATATTGTTATAAGAATATTTGTATAGAAAAATAATAGATTTCCTAGTTTTAGTATTAGTAAAATGAAAATGTATGTTCACAAATGAGATCAAATAATATGAAGTGGCTTCATTTATTTGATTTATTGGTATGATTCAATTTTACATCTCATTAATCAGATTATCCTCCCAATATAATATCTAACCAAGCATTATCTTTATTATCATAATATGGTTAACTAACGAGGGGGAAAATAATGACTTGTCGTGGATTGATCAGTAATGTATGATCCTAAACATCAGATAATCTACTACCTAGTTTATTGTACTAAGCACACCACTATCTAGTAATAATAAAGATTCGTTGTATAACACTTGGAAATTATAGATTCTCTTACCTAAGATCACCCTTAAGAGTTTGTCTCCATGACCAAGGTTGACTACATTCCGGTGCGTAGATTTCCTTGGGTTAGGATGGAGATGTTTTCCATGGTTCAACTGCTTGAGATGATCTCACTGATCCTCGTGACCACTACACCAGCTACGTAACGGAATACACTCTCCAGTGCATAGAGATCATCAACATTTTGGGGTATATAGTATCCCACATAGGAACTTCAGCTTTGAAAGAAGGTTTCCCTGTCAGCAAGGACTCTAGAAACCGACATAGATAGGCCATCATAAACGTGAGGGCGGGGACTCCTCTGAACCTGTTGGGCATGGTTACAGGTCATAGAATGCAGGGCATCCAACAACATGGATGAGTCTGGAAGGAGGTGAATCTTGTCACCATTACTGTAGTTTGCATTCTGTAGATCCGCACCTCTTTGTGGTGTCTGGTGATGGAGGAGATCGGGCCTTGCAGGGCAGACCATTATGGGCTTGAGGCTAGATGGGTGTTGCAGATATGTTACTGGCGAGGTGGGGTTGGCGACATCAGGTTTGTACCCAGATCTGAAGTACAAAGGGGAAGAGAAGGAAAGGAGAGAAGTCTCGTCTTCTCCGGTGTAGGCAAAGCCAGAGATGGTGGATGGCAGCATCTCCTGGAGGCGCTCGACACTACCTGGCGAGCCTTGGCGTTGCTGGACGTAGGTGTGAGGGCGGCGGCTGGGAAAAGGAGGTGATGGATCACTGTGGTGCTGGCGGAAGTGGCAACCAGTCAGCCTAATTGCAGGGTGCCGAGGTGGTGTACTGTGGTGCTGGTGGGAGGTAGGTCCATCAAGTCACATTGAGTTAGAGATTGGACTACCTATGGGTAGTGCCATGCGACTCAACCCTAGATATTGATCTACCTGTTAGGTAGGATCATGCAGGGTTTAATAAGGAGCTACCTAGAGAGAGGTAGTATCTCAGTCCACTGCAGGGACAACACAGAGATAGGGGATAGGAACGGATTGAGGAGTATGGTTTAAATCATAATCTTGGCTGTTAAATGATAATTGGCTGGTTACTTTGTTATTATAGTTGCATGATTATTGTTTCCCCCACATACCAGCTTCTTGCTGACCGACGTTTTATTTGTCGGTGTTCTAGGTACAAATGAAAAGAACAAACAGTAAAGTGACATATGTAGAATTAATTGAGAAATAACGTGCATAGGAGGATTAGTTAGTTTAGCATCTTCATGGATAGAAGTTTAGAAATCCCAGTTTTCCCAAGGTAAGAAAAGTTTTTTATACCAGTTTTCAGTTTATTTAGTAAAGTTTATTAATTGTTATTGATTATTTGTCGAACCTTTGATCCTGTTAATTGAATAACGGCTTTGACCTTCGGGTCTCCCTTAATTGGGGGTTACCGGGAGGCTGGGTCGTTACAACTTGCTACTTTATCAAGTTATAATTGAAATGAAATGCATAGAGAATACTTCTCTACATAGTTTAATCAATGATTTACCTACTGCTGAATATTATGATTCTACTGCTCAGTGTTATTCTATTATCTGCAATAACAATGTTTCTAGCAGAGAGTTATATCTCTCACTGGGGCAATTTTTTTAATTGTCTCACCTCCGTGGAATTCAACTTTTTAGGTAGACGCCGAGGAAAAGGTAAAAACCCTATAGAGGGTGAACAATAGCAGCAACAACAACAAGGATAGCAGTGATGCTCAGGTGGAGACACTTTTTGTCAAGTTCTGTATATAGAGAGTCCTATGTGTCGTCTCTGTACTCTCAGGTCCTAGGAGTTACTAGATAGTTTGATATAGATTTGAGATTTTTGGCTTGATGTCTCGAGATTTTGTATGCTGCTTATGTACAGTTTAATAGGGCAGTCAATGTTTGTGACACTCGAGACGAGATGATACAGAGATGTACCGATGAATCAGAATGTAAATAACTTACTTTGGTTCTTTATGAAAGAGTTCTACAGTTTGTGGATCTCATTGCAAAAAGTTTTAATTTTTAGTGAATTTCAGTAATTCTGCTGCTAATAATTTGCTTCCGCATTAGTTAATCTTGTTTTCACGAGTCGTACGCCACAGTTTAGTGGTATCATAGCTCTAGGTTCACTGAGTCTACAGAGACATAGGACTAAGGTTGTTGAGTCTGTTCTAAGTGTTTTCCAATCTATCTGATAGTGTCTTCTACTCATATAGGAGGAGAAGAAGAACTAAAGATGTCTTGATCACATGATGAACATGTTGCTGAAAGTAGTGTTGCTGCACCCGGAGGAGGTGCAAAAGACTAAGGAAGGGAGGAGCTTGTGCCTGAACCACCCCAGTTCAATCAAGCTGACATGGGGAACCTAGCTTTCCAAGCCATGTTTGGGCAGTTTATAGCTGCCATGACGCATATGACCGATAGGATGCCCATACCTACACCTAGGGCACCTGCCCATGATGAAAGATAGGGAGCCAGTAAGACGTTTGAATGACTACGCCGGGTTGGAGCCACAGAGTATGCTGGGACAGCAGACCCACCAGATGCTGACATGTGGCTAACTAAACTAGAGAAGGTCTTTAGAATCCTGAATATCCCAGAATCTAAGAAGGTTAGACATACTGTGTACCTTATTAAGGGGAGTGCTAGTCACTGGTGGACCATAGAGGAGGGGAAAAGGCCTGGTGTGGAGATCGAATGGGAAGTATTTCGACGAGAATTTGTCAATAGATACTTTCCTAAGACCTTTCTCGATGAAAAAATCTCTCAGTTTGAGAGATTAAGACAAGGACTAATGAACATTAGCAAGTATGAGGCTAAGTTCATGGAGATTTTGCAATTCTGTCCGCATATGGAAACCACAGATGAAGAAAGGATTCAACGTTTTGGGAAGGGATTAAACACTGAGTTGACCACCCATGTGTCTGCTCTGTAGAACAGGGAGAGATTTGCTAATTTTGTGGAGTCTATCAGAAGGATAGAGAGGTCTGTGACTGAGAAGCAACAGACCAAGAACAAGAAGGTGCACCCCCAGTTCTAAGGATCCTCATCCAAAAGTTTCAAGAAACCAAGGTTTTCTGCACCAATGGCACCACCTAGATTCAATACCCAGATGTAGTGGACATCAAATAGGGGTAGAGGATGAAGTTTACCACCAGAAGGAGCCCATAACTCAGCATCTGTGTCTGTTATAGGACCATCCAGACCATAGCTAGGGATCAGGATTTGTTTCATATGTGGAAAGATGGGGCATCTGATGAAGGATTGTAGACCCAAAGATGCAAGTGTGACTCAACCTCAGAGACAGAGTCAACAAGGTTCTCAATGGAGACAGTTTCCAGGTGGCATCAGAGGATGTGAACAAGTGTCCCAAGCTGGATCATCAGCACCCAGTCATCGAGCACCGAATCAACCACAAGCAACAACGAGATTCTATGCGATGAATCCACCTGATGAAGTGATCAACCCTCAGGTTGTGACAGGTCAGATGGAATTGTTTTATTCTGATATTCTACATCCTGCATTGTATCTATTTTAATTGATCCGGGTGCTATGCATTCCTTTATCACTCGAAGAGTAATTCTTGACTGCAACATGACTACCAGTCATAGAGTAGATAGTCTGTTGTTAGAAACTCCTTTGAAGGGATCTGCCGTGTTGTGGGAGGTGTGTTCTTCCTGTATTCTTTTCTTTTTTGAGCATCACATTCAAGTGGATCTTATACCACTTGAGATGTACGGGTTCGATATAATCCTTGGGATGGATACCCTAGAAAGGTATAAGGTTGTCTTGGATTGTGAGTCCAAGCAAGCTGTGTTTATAGATGAAAGTGACACATGGATCTTTCAAGGAGATAGAAAGATTCTTCCAACCTATCTTGTGTCAACTATGGTAGCTGAGAAGCTGATGAGGCAAGGATGTTATGCATTCTTGGCCCATGTCGTAGATACCACCATGGATAGTTCTAATCCTGCTGAAGTTCTGATAGTCAGGGAATTTGAAGATGTATTTCCTGAAGAACTTCCAGGTGTACCTCTGCCCCGAGAGATTGATTTTGAGATTAATCTAATCCTGGGCACGCAACCAATATCACAAACACCACATAGGATGGTGCCTGCTGAGATGGCAGAACTCAAGAAATAGCTGCAAGAGTTGCTTGAGAAGGGTTTCATCCGACCGAGCACTTCACCCTGGGGTGCTACGGTCCTCTTTGTTAAAAAGAAGGATGGGTCAATATGGTTGTGCATTGATTACAGACAAATAAATAAAGTAACAATAAAGAATAAGTATCCTTTGCTAAGGATTGACGATCTGTTTGACCAGTTGCGTGGTGTGACTATTTTCTCAAAGATAGATTTGAGGTCTGGATATCATCAACTGCGTATTAAGGAAGGTGACATACCTAAGTCTACCTTTAGGACAAGGTATGGTCACTATGAGTTCAAAGTTATGTCGTTTGGACTAACTAATGCACCAACTGCATTTATGGAAATCATGAATAGAATCTTTCGACCCTTTCTTGATCAGTGTGCAGTTGTCTTCATAGATGACATCCTGATCTACAATAGAGATGGTCAACATCATGAGCGGCATCTTCATCAGGCTCTAACTTTGCTAAGAGAGCATAAGTTGTATGCTAAGTTTAGCAAGTGTGAGTTATGGTTATCTAAAGTTTCTTTTCTTGGACACGTAATATCTGCTTTAGGTATTTGTGTTGACCCTAAAAAGGTAGAATCTGTCCTGCAATGGAAATAGCCGAAGACACCGACGGAGATTCGCAGTTTCTTAGGGTTGGCAGGCTATTATATGAGGTTCATTAAGAACTTCAGTTCTATAGCTTTACCCTTAACCAAGTTGACCATAAAGGATGTTTCCTTTGTCTAGAATGACAAGTGTCAACAATCATTCCAGCTGTTGAAGGAAAGGTTGACAAGTGCACCAGTGCTAGTGCTACCTGAGCAAGGGAAAGGGTATATAGTTTTCTGTGATGCCTCTAAGAATGGACTAGGATGTGTGTTAATGCATGATAAACAAGTGATTTCTTTTACTTCTTGACAACTTAAGAAACACGAGGAGAATTATCCGACACACAATCTAGAACTAGCTGTAGTAGTCCATGCTTTGAAGATCTAAAGACATTATCTCTATGGAGAGACATTCCAAAATTTCACAGACCATAAGAACCTAAAGTACATCTTCTCTCAGCATGAGCTAAACATGAGGCAACGCCGCTGGATGGAGTTAATCAAGGACTATGATTGTACAATTGATTATCATCCAGGGAAGGCCAATGTGGTTGTTGATGCATTAAGTAGAAAATCAGCAACACCAACCCTAGATAAAGCACAACTAAATTCTCTGGTGTGCTCTAGAAGGGATATGCCTATCTCTTTAAGGCAAGACAATGTACAATTAAAAGTATCATTGTTATCAGGGTTGTTAGCTAAGATGCATATAAAACCTACTCTAAGACAACAGATTAAGGAGGCACAACAAGCTAATGTTGTAGTTCAGCAGATTAGATCAGAATATGGTAGTGAGAAATGAGATGGTTTCCATGAATCAAATGATTAGGTAGCCTGTTATCATGGTAGAATGATAGTACCTGATGTTGATAATTTAAGGAAGTTAGTTTTGGAGGAAGCTCATTCTTCGATGTATGCTATGCATCTAGGAAGCACCAAGATGTATCATAACTTGAAAGA
This sequence comes from Alisma plantago-aquatica, assembly GCA_963693085.1. Lineage (NCBI taxonomy): Eukaryota > Viridiplantae > Streptophyta > Magnoliopsida > Alismatales > Alismataceae > Alisma > Alisma plantago-aquatica. The sequence continues at coordinate 714,168,042 of OY856412.1, read as the reverse complement.
TATGTATTGGTGGCCTGGTTTGAAGAAGGATGTTGCTGAGTTCGTTATGCGGTGTCCAGTGTGTCAGCCGGTTAAAGCTGAACACCAAAAGCCTACAGGAACATTGCAACCTTTGCCCATACCACAGTGGAAGTGGGATCATGTAACCATTGACTTCGTGGTTGGTTTACCCAGAACAGCCAAAGGTCATGATTCCATCTAGATAATAGTTGATAGGTTGACAAAGACAACACATTTCTTACCTGTTAAAACAACCTATTCTGTAGAGAGACTGGAACAGTTATATGTGGATGAGATAGTGCGGCTGCATGGGGTCCCAGTTACCATTGTTTCCGACAGAGGTCCCCAGTTTACGAGTCATTTTTGGGAGCAACTTCATAAAGCCTTAGGCACACAATTAAGGTCTAGTACAACTTTTCATCCTCAGACTGATGGACAATCAGAAAGGACTATACAACCCTTGGAGGACTTGCTCAGGGCATGTGTCCTCTAGTTTATAGGAAGTTGGGATCTACATCTAAGCTTGATAGAGTTTGCCTATAATAATAGCTATCAACACAACATCGACATGGCACCTTATGAAGCCTTGTATGGTAGACGTTGTAGATCTCCCCTATGTTGGTATGAAACTGGTGAATATCAACTTTTGGGTCCTGATCTTGTGCAGCAGACCACCGAGAAGATTAAAATAATACAACAACAGTTAAAGACTGCACAGGATAGGCAGAAATCTTACACTGATAAGCGTCATAGACCTTTAGAATTCCAGGTTGGAGACAAAGTGTACCTCAAGGTCTTGCCTTGGAAGGGAGTTCTTAGGTTTGGAAGAAAAGGAAAGTTAGCTCCTAGATTTATGGGGCCTTACCCAATCATTCAACAGATTGGAAAGGTAGCTTATAAGCTGGAGTTACCACCTGAGCTGCAAAAGCTGCACCCAGTGTTCCACATTTCCATGCTAAGGAAATGTCATCCTGACATAGAATTAGTTCTGCAGCCTATGAAAGTAGAGTTAAACGATGATATATCTTATGTTGAAGGACCTATGTTGATTCTTGATAGAATGATCAAGAAGTTGAAAAAGAAAGACATTCGTCTTGTAAAAGTACTCTAGAATCATCGTGACGTTGAAGAAGCTACATAGGAACTAGAGGAAGAAATGAGAAGGAAATACCCTACTCTTTTCTCTTAAATATCTTGTTAATGATTTCGGGGACGAAATCCTTATAAGGGGTGGATAATTTGTAACATCCCTGACCTGGGTTATGTTTTAACCCTAGGTGTTTTGCTTAATAAAGTTTATTAGATGATTGCTCTTATCTTTTGAAAAGTAATTAAGGCATAAGAGGAACTTTTATTTCAATTTCAGTCCTTTTAAAATAATATTGAAACATTGTTTTGTTAATTTTGGACTAAAGTGCAAATTACCAAAGTTGAGGGGTTAACTTGCAAATTGCACTTGATAAAATGTTCCTCTGATATTGAGACATAATAAGAATGAATATGATGTAGTGGTATGGTTTCCACAAGCTTGGGCACCAAGATAAAGCTTGTAAAGCAATCCTTGTGCATTAAAACCTAGTTTTGGTGCAATGTGCAATTTACCCAAAATCTAGGGTTCTAAATGCAAAATATCACCTCTAGAGGGTCCCTCATGTTTCTTGGCATCAAGTAGAGAAAATAAAATGAGAGGGGTGCCTCATTTGAATTATCTTGGAGGAGAGAGAATCTTGACATTAAAATAATCAAGGTTTAAGCATAAATGGATCTTTAATTTAATTTAATGCAAAAGGAAATAAATTAATTCAGGAGCCCTTCAATCAAAAGTTGAGGGATGAAATAGCAAAGTGTTGGACGAGCTTGTGCCTTTCTATGGCACAAAAAGATCTTGGTTGAGTGGAAGCCCACTCACATTATCATAATAAAAAGTATTACCCACTAAAAGTTGGATATTAATATAAAACCCATTAAGGTGCTTAATTTATTTTCCATTAATTCTTGCATAATGAAGAGGTTTTGCAAGCCAATGAAGGTGGCTTCGTGGCCAAGGAATGTAGGGGGAAGTGGTGGAAATAATTTTGGAATTTAAAGAAAATAATTCTTTTTCTCTTTCCTTGAAAATCCTTATACATATCCTTTTTCCAACCCAATTAAGGACCTTTCTTGGATTTTCTTTCTCATTTGCTTTGGCTGACCACGGGAGAGCTCAGGAGCAGGAGAAGGAAGACTCTAACCTGTTGGTAAGATTTTGATCATCTTCCACCTTGGATTCATGGTGAAAACCCTAAATCAATTCTTGATTATATGTTTTCTTCACTCGATTTCCAATCCTAGCCAACTTGTTCATCCAAAAGCTCAAGAACAGAGCTTGGGAAGTTGCTAGAACTTCATCCACCATTACAGACGTGGATCTTGGAGCTTGGACATCATATTCAAAGGTGGGTTTTATAACTTTAACCCTTAAACATTAGTATTGTATCCAATTCTCTACGATTTGTTGGTTATTTTTCTTCTATTTGGAACTTTTGTGATTCATTGCTGAAATTCCCATGAAAAACGGTTGCTGTTCTTGGATGCACGAAGGAAGATGATGATGAAATTATCTTGACACATTTCCCAATAAATTAGTAGGACAAACGGTTTCCATAAGTTGCTCAAATAGTTTCCCAAACCGTTTGGGAGCAAACGGTTTCAAACAGTTTGAGAGGAAACAGTTTCATCAAACCGTTTGAAAGGAAACAATTTCAAACTATTTGGGGGCGTTGAACATGGTTGGCCATTTGGAGAACTGTTGATAATGTTTATGGTTAATGACTCATTAAATATAATTGACTAGTTTCAATTGGTTCATTAGTTGAAGGTCTTTCAATCACCAAACCCTAATCGGGTAAGTGCTGATTTCTTAATTGATTAATTTGGAAACTTGGGTTGATTGATCCAAACGGTTTCAAAACCATTTGGGGATCACCTAAACGGTCTCAAGACCGTTTGGGAGTCACCCAAGACCATTTGGAGGTCTAGGGTTAAGCATGGTTGAGCAATTGAAGATCCAATGATACAAGAGTGGAATATAATCAATAATCGATTTGATGATCAATCTATTGATCCAAACCCTAATTGGATGACATGGATTTTGATGATGTCATGGGAAAATGGTCCCAAGACCATTTGGAGGTTATCCAAATGACCTCAAGACCGCTTGAGGTCAGGTCATGTTCAATTTGGATGGTAATCCAATGATTTCAAAGTAATTAGTTCTGCAATGACCAACATTGAAGGTTCATCGATTTCAATCCTTAATCCAATTGATTCAAAACCCTAACTGATGATCAATTGGGGGTCAAATTAGTTGAAGGATGACCTACTAAACTCAATTGAAGTATGGCGATAGGTCCAATTGATGGATGATTATATGAATTCAGACGATCAGGGGATCAACATTAGAAATCCTAAATCCACATGATTGGTGGAGACCATATTTGGTCCATTCGGTTTTGAGGAGGTTTGGACCAAACGGTCTCAAGACCGTTTGGGACCAAATGATCCCAAACCAGTTGAGTCTCATGCGGTTTCAAAATTTTACTTTAGCAAATGGTTTCAACATCAACTTTGTTAAACATTTTCAACCTCAACTTTACTAAACGGTTTCAAGTATGCAACCAAGACCATTTGGAGGTATATCAAGCAAGACCGTTTGAGGTCTGATTTGGTCAAGACCATTTGGGGTCTATGTGACCAATACCGTTTGGAAGATAATGAACCAAAACCGCATGGATACTTAAAGTGGTTAAAGGACAAATTGATTAATTGAATAATACAAGATGTAATCAAGGATGGTTATAGTAATTGTATCTTAATAATATAGGGTGATTAGTACATTTGAATGATTAATCCTTAATGATTAAGGAAACAATAACATAATATATTGAGTCAACCTTTATCCAAGTAAAGTTGACATGATCAAATCAGGTCCAAAGTAAGGATCATCTTTTAAAGGATGGGAGAGAGAGGACTTCCTACATGAATGATAATCTTTTAATGGTTAAGTCCTAAAACTTTCAACATGAATGAATGCGTAATTAGGGTATGATTCTTATATGAATGGTCCAATTGATGGATGATTATATGAATTCAGACGATCAGGGGATCAACATTGGAAACCCTAAATCAACATGATTGGTGGAGACCATATTTGGTCCATTCAGTTTTGAGGAGGTTTGGACCAAACGGTCTCAAGACCATTTGAGTCCAAACGGTCTCAAGACCATTTGGGACCAAATGGTCTCAATACCGTTTGGGACCAAATGATCCCAAACCGGTTGAGTCTCATGCGGTTTCAAAATTTTACTTTAGCAAACGGTTTCAACATCAACTTTGTCAAACAGTTTCAACCTCAACTTTACTAAACGGTTTCAAGTATGCAACCAAGACCGTTTGGAGGTATATCAAGCAAGACCGTTTGAGGTCTGATTTGGTCAAGACCGTTTGGGGTCTATGTGACCAAGACCGTTTGGAAGATAACTAACCAAAACCGCATGGATACTTAAAGTGGTTAAAGGACAAATTGATTAATTGAATAATACAAGATGTAATCAATGATGGTTATAGTAATTGTATCTTAATAAGATAGGGTTATTGGTACCTTTGAATGATTAACCCTTAATGATTAAGGAAACAATAACATACTATATTGAGTCAACCTTTATCCAAGTAAAGTTGACATGATCTAATCAGGTCCAAAGTAAGGATCATCTTTTAAAGGATGGGAGAGAGAGGACTTCCTACATGAATGATAATCTTTTAATGGTTAAGTCCTAACACTTTCAACATGAATGAATGTGTAATTAGGGTATGATTCTTGATAGGGAGATCATAAACCCTAATTATGAGTACAAACCCTAATCTATGATGATGGAATGATCCTAATTTAGGGAAATGACATGAGAAACCCTAATTCAGGGTATTTTGATGATTAACCCTATGTGAGTGAATAGTAAACCCTAATTGTGGGTTGTTGGGCATAAACCCTAATCTAGGGTGATGTGATGTGAATAGCAAACCCTAATCTAGGGTGATGTTATGTGAATAGTAAAACCCTAATCTAGGGTGATGTGATGTGAATAGAAAACCCTAATCTAGGGTGATGTGATGTGAATAGCAAACCCTAATCTTGGGTGATGTGATGTGAATAGTAAACCCTAATTTTTTAATTAAGGTGAAGGTACATGTGGAACCCTAACTCTGGGTTATACTATATAGCATGAAACCCTAATCTTGGACAATGAGATGATAAGTCATCGATCCTAATTGAGCTAAGGGGATGATTAACCCTAATTGAAATAAAAAGGGAAACCCTAACCCTAGTAAGGGCATAGTGGTGTAACCCTTGAATAATGAGGTTGTAATTGTTTTGCATTGTGTAGATATGAAATTGATGTAACTGTTATCATATGTATTAATCATGCAGGTTTTATGAGCTAATGAACATAGCCAGGTATGAGCTATGATGCTTTATTTATTGAAAGTACTTTATGAGCTTTGTAAGCAATGATATTCTATGTTGCCTAGTAAAAGGTAACAAAAGAGATTATTAGGATGTAAGAGCCATGTGAAATACCTGCATTGCAATTATCATGTTTACACTGACAGATGACTTGATGGCATTAAGTTACCTGTTATAGTGGTAACAAGTATTTTGATGATCTCAGGGTTTGAACACCCATATTCTTAAATCATGATTATGAGATGATGAGGGATTGAGATCGCAATGTTAATAAATATGTGAAATGAACTTGATAAAAATAGTACTCTTTCTTTATAGCAATTGTTATAATGGCTTATGTTTGAAAACATGCATGATGCTAAAAGAATGTTGTAATGTACTTAAATAATCAAGTGAAATGATATCATGTAAAGCCCTGACCATAGATCCATCATCATCAGTAGTTTGGTGGTGGTGAAACAGGTTTTCCTTAGGGAACTCCTAGAGGGCATACTTTTGAGTATGTGAGGGTTATGGGCGCGAATATCCTTACGCCCTAATGGAGGAATTGATGTGAGATAAACATTAAATCTCTCAATCCTTCATTATATGTATATGTCGGGATGATGTATCACTAATCTCCCGATGATGATGTAAATGCCGAATCAAGGTGAGATAAACATGAAATCTCTCGATTGCGAAGAGAGTACATCATGCCACTGTAACTCTAATAGCGAAGTTACCAACATACCCTGGAAAGCTATTTAGCAGAGACATGAGATGTCCTGCAAGTTGTTCCTCACACTGACTAAGGAGGATGAGGTCATGGGAATCCGGCTCTTCTATTGACCTATGTATGGTACCGATTTTGATTTCGCAATGGTCGGTTGGAGTATGAGCAGTATACCTCATCTCCTCGGGGCATAAGTATGTTTGAAAAATGTAATAAGCCGTGTAGCATATTTTCTTAGGGTTGAATTACGAGAATCAATGATTGAAGATACATTGTCTATTATGTCCTAGTTGGATAAATGCTATACATGTTCTTCATATTCCTTATTGAATAAATGACTTGTTGCTTTATCAAGTTATAATTGAAATGAAATGCATAGAGAATACTTCTCTACATAGTCTAATCAATGATTTACCTGTTGTTGAATATTATGATTCTACGGCTCAGTGTTATTCTATTATCTGCAATAACAATGTTTCTGGCAGATAGTTATATCTCTCACTGGGGAAATTTTTTTAATTGTCTCACTCTCCGTGGAATTCAACTTTTTATGTAGATGCCGAGGAAAATGCAGAAACCCTATAGAGAGTGAACAATAGTAGCAACAACAACAAGGACAGCAGCAATCCTCAGGTGGAGACACTGTTTGTCAAGTCCTATATATAGAGAGTCCTATGTGTCATCTCTGTACTCTCAGGTCCTAGGAGTCAGTAGATAGTTTGATATAGATATGAGATTTTTGGCTTGATGTCTCGAGATTTTGTATGTTGCTTATGTACAGTTTAACAGGGCAGTCAATGCTTGTGACACTCGAGACGAGATGATACAGAGATGTACTGATGAATCAGAATGTAAATAACTTACTTTGGTTCTTTATGAAAGAGTTCTACAGTTTGTGGATCTCATTGCAAAAAGTTTTAATTTTTAGTGAATTTCAGTAATTATGCTGCTAATAATTCGCTTCCGCATTAGTTAATCTTGTTTTCGCGAGTCGTACGCCACATCTTTAGTCACCTATCCCTCTCTTTCTCATCCTTTCTATTTAGATATTCTTCCTCCTTGGGTTGGTGGAGAAGAAGGTGCCTAGGGTAGAAGAAAGTGGTCGATTTCCTTGCATGTGTCATTAGGGTTCAGATCTACCGTCTCTTGGAGCTTGTGGAGTTTCCTTTGCTTGTTCTTGAATATCACCTCTTTCTTGCTCCTTTGACCTAGGGTTTGCTTCCTTTCTTGGAGGAGGAGCTTGTTTGGCCAAGTGGAGTGCTTAAGCTAGGGCTTCTTCCTCCTTTTCTCGAGTTACCTTGTTGTTTGGAGATCCTTCTTCTTTCTAGAGGCTAGTTATACAACTTTCTCCATGTTTATTGCTCACTTATAACTTGCATGTGCTAGATTTTTCTCTAAAACTAAGTTCTAAGTGAAAAGGTAACATCTTTACCTAGGGATTGAGCTTAAGTGCTAGTTATATGGTGGTTTACCTTCTTGGATGTGCTCTAATCCTTGTGCATGACCTTCCTATTGTAGATTAATCTTTAGTTCTTGCTTGCATGACAAATGATGGCTCTGGTATCTCTCAAACGATGGGTTTACTTAGGGGTTTTAAGGATGTTTTCTACCTTGTGCATAACTCGATGGGTTGCCTTCTTGCTAGAACCAATGGACTTGCTTTTGGTGTTGTTTTTACTGTTTCCCTCATGCCCACTGATGATCCTACCTTAAGTTCTATTTTGACTTTTGTGGTGCTCAAGAATCAATGGTCTTAGTGCCCTAGTGATGGTTTTAACCTATGGTTTCTTTTCCTCCACCAAACGATGGTTTCTCTAGTGTTTTTGGCTTGTTTCACCACCTGTTGATGACAACTGATGGAGATACTGGGTTTGACAACCGATTGCCCTTTTGGTCCTTTAACCAATGGACATTCTGAATCCAAGACTTGATGGTCCCTTTACCTAGGATCACGAATTGATGGTGGTGTTGGTTCAACACTCAACAGTGTCAATCAATGGAGGTTCTGACTTCATGATTCGGTGGTGCTCTTGCACACCACAATCGATGGTGGCACTGGACACCACAACCGATGGTGATCCATTATGTCACAACCTATGGTGGGTTGCATTCCCACAACCGATGGTATCCTTTGAGTCAGCAAATAGCGGTGCGCCTTATGTGAACAACTGATGGTGTTCTTTAAATGATCAAACAATGGATTTCTAGGTAAAACTCTATGGTTTCTCTATATGGTTTTTCAATGTGATTGCTTGTGTACAACTGATGGTTCTACCTACTTCACATACAATTTTGTGGGGTGATACTCATGGTATGTTGGTTTTGTTTTGATAATATAGAATCGATGGTTTTATGCCCTTAACCATGTAGTCTTACTGTGACAAAGTGGATTTTAGCATAATAATGAAGTAATTACTCTTTTGACCTCATTGTACTCACTCATGGTCCCAAATCATTTTTCTTGGTTTCATAATCATTATTGATACTCAAATTCGAAATATGGTTATCAATATGAATTTTATACACATTATAACATCACAAATTGGATTCATTCATCACTTTGTCAAAAGAATCAAATTGATCCATCAAACTTCATCACATGGTTCTCAATTTTTTTCTAAATATTCTCCACATTTTTTGAAGCAATGGTACAAACCAAGAGTGCCAACCCGCCTGTGTGACTCCATCTTGACCATTCCTGGTGCATTTGACAACCATCCTTTTTCCAATATAAGGTAGTTTAACTTCCTCTCTACTCAAAAATCAAATAAGTGGATGAATCTTGCAAAATTGTATCTAATGCATATTAGCTCCAAAAATTACAAGTAAATAGTCAATCTTGATCAGAAAAATCCAATGAACTGATTAAAAATACTTGTAAAGGCTAAATAATTATATATTTCAATGATATCCCTAGATATTTCTCCTTTGTTTATTTAATTAGTCTAATAATTCAACAATGATGTTTAATCTTTGAAAACCCTAGATTTGGACTCTGATAATTATCTTGTAACCTAGATCTAATCTAGTTGACTCATATACTCTTGAAAATGAATCATTAGCAATCTATATCTATTTACTTGATTTAATTTTGATTATAATCTTTATGAATAATGAGTAATCTTGATATTGATCTTAATCTTGCAAAACCCTTGATGTACTTTTGACCCATCAATCTAATCTTGAATTCCAATTATATTGTGTATCATGATGATGAACTAAAAATTTGATGATGACTTGAATAATGACCATAAATTTGGGTTAATACATATGATCCTAAAAAACCTAGGTAAGTCATTCACACTAAAAAATACTTGACACTTGAAATAATGTTAGACATATTGAAATATGGGTTGATTATAAGTGAATGACCCAACCCTAAGGTTGACATAGGAAAGTGTAACCCTAATATCAAATATTGAAACATGATCTTCAAATATCATGATCTTGACCCTTGATCCAAACATTGTGTTTTAGGATCTAACTCGAAGGGTCGACCTATTACTAGTTGATGTATACTTGAAATCTTCAGTGAAAGGTACGCTATTATACCTTCTCTTTGGTTGTAATGAAGATACTTTTTATGTATCTCTTGATTGTGTACCTGTCTATATACTTGGTTGAGCTATTGTTCCCTATTGATTAAGATTCCATATTTCTTATATTACATTTTGAGATAAACTGGAAAACATAAATGACATGCCCATTATGACTGTCTATATACTAATGATGTTGATAATGTTGATAATGCTGACATAGAGTGCAAGCAACCCCTCATTCATAGGTTGGACTTGTACATTGGCTTCCTACCTCATATGGAGAGAAGGAGCCTAGTGACATCCCCCATCACATTGGGGAGATTGAGTCACATAAAACATATAAGCATGTTTCTCGAATTACAACATAATGGGAACTCGTAATAAAAATCGAATCGTTAAAAAAAAACTTGTCAAATAACTTTTGGTTTTTGCTAATTGCTTGTTATACTTTTGAAATATAAGTCCTTCCAAGTACACTAATTTTCTTATAAACTATTTTAATTGCTTTTATATATCGTACTGTGCAATTGCATTGACTTTGTGTCTTGATTTCCTTGATTTTAGGCAAAACATTGGAACCTTGACTATATCGCTTCCGCATTCATATACTCTCATGACAAAGATTGATCTACAATATCTCCTATTTTGGGTTAGTTTGTTCTTTAAATTTCCTATTTTTGAGTTATTATTTATTATTGTATATGCCAGTGTGTTAGATCCTAGCAGGCCACTTAGGGATGTGTGCTTCAATCCTTTTACTACTATCTAGGTAGTAGGATTGGGATTGGGGTAAGAACGGTTCAGTGACAGTTGGTATCAATATATGCAATGGCCTTGATACTCAATTGATCGATGATGAAACGATGTTGGCACCAAGTTGGTTATGAATTGGAACTTGGAATCCCAATTATGATGATTGTACTACTTGAACTTTGAGGACATGGTTTTGATTATATAGTTGAGGATGTTCTAGTAATTGAGGAAATGATCTCGATCTAGATAATTCTAATTTTGAGGACATATTTAAATTTTGGGAACAAAAATCTTTTTTAAGGAGGGAAGGATGTGACAAAGTGGATTTTAGCATAATAATGAAGTAATTACTCTTTTGACCTCATTGTACTCACTCATGGTCCCAAATCATTTTTCTTGGTTTCATAATCAATATTGATACTCAAATTTGAAATACGGTTGTCCATACGAATTTTATACACATTATAACATCACAAATTGGAATAATTCATCACTTTGTCAAAAGAATCAAATGGATCCATCAAACTTCATCATATGGTTCTCAAACTTTTTCTAAATATTCTCCACATTTTTTGAAGCAATTTTCCAAATTTCATGTCATTTGGACATTCCTATAATTTACTATGATTTCTTGAAGATAATGCATTAAAAATCGATTTATTTGCCTTTTATTTGCTCTTTTTTGACCTTTTTCCATGTCAGCAATCCAAGGTAAGGATCCGAGGGCGATCCCAGCCCTTAGATCTACCTCTCGTGGATTTCATCCTGATCCAGTGGCCATGGACCCATTTTCTACCTCCCGTAATCAGCGGGGAGGAGTAAATGATGACCGAGAATGAGATCTCCCGCCTATGACCATGAATCAAAATCCTATGTGAGCCAAAATGCTCCTTTTACAATTTTGAACAGATCAAACCCTATTTTTGACCGGGTTTCTCACATTATTGCACTACCAAAGTGAGTTCCTCGCTGCTCCATCTCCTTCTGACAACCATGGTTGCTACCTCAACTTTTCTTGCCCTAAAACCCTAACCCCACACTATAAAAGGGGACCCCGATGCTAGCAAGGACCACACCAAGTTATGAGCCCCTTTATTGCTCTCTTGTTTGGCCACGAACACCCCAATTTCTTGCTCTGATCACCTGCTATAGCAGCGGCACCACCGCACAGCTTCTTTGGGGCGTTCGCCTCCCTCGTCCCAAATCTCGACCCCCTCTCCACTTGCAAGCCCCCGACGGACTCGAATGGCAGCTTCACTGCCTCCACCTGCTCCTCCTCCTGCCTTCTTCCCTAATGCTGATGAGGCTGCTCCCTGGCTCTCATGGGAGCATGTGCGAAAGAGGGAAAGGGCACGGGAGAAAGGAAGCCCAGACCGGCCAAACCAGTAGAAAACCAGCCAGTCCAACAAACCAACGTTTGAACCAGTTAATTTAAGAGTTGAACTGGACAATCAAAGGCATGAACCAAATTCTAAACCAAACGAGCCACCCCACCTATGTGAATCCATCTCAGCTATTCCCGGTGCATCCAACAACCATCCTTTTTCCAATATAAGGTATTTTAACTTCCTCTTTACTCAAAAATCAAATAAGTGGATGAATCTTGCAAAAATCGTACCTCATGCATCTCTGCTCCAAAAATTACAAGTAAATAGTCGAACTTGATCAAAAAAATCCAATGAACTGATTTAAAATACTTGTGGAGCCTAAATCCTTATATATTTCAATGATATCCCTAGATCTTGTTCCTTTGTTTATTTAATTTGTCTAATGATTCAACAATGATGTTTAATCTTTGAAAACTCTAGATTTGGACTCTGATGATGATCTTGTAACCTAGATCAAATCTAGTCGAATCATATACTATTGAAAATGAATCATTAGTGATCTAGATCTGTTTACTTGATTCAATCTTGATTATAATATTTATGAATAATGAGTAATCTTGATATTGATCTTAATCTTGCAAAACCCTTGATGTACTTTTGACCCATCAATCTAATCTTGAATTCCAATTATACTAAGTATCATGATGATGAACTAGAAATTTGATGATGACTTGGATAATGACCATAAATTAGGGTTAACACATATGATCCTAGAAAACCTAGGTAAGTCATTCACACTCAAAAATACTTAGCACTTGAAATAATGTTGGACATATTGAAATATGGGTTGATTATAAGTGAATGACCCAACCCTAAGGTTGACATAGGAAAGTGTAACCCTAATATCGAATATTGAAACATGATCTTCAAATATCATGATCTTGACCCTTGATCCAAACATTGTGTTTTAGGATCTAACTCGAAGGGTCGACCTATTACTAGTTGATGTATACTTGAAATCTTCAGTGAAATGTACGCTATTATACCTTCTCTTTGGTTGTAATGAAGATACTTTTTATGTATCTCTTGATTGTGTACTTGGCTATATACTTGGTTGAGATATTGTTCCCTATTTATTAGGATTCTATATTTCTTATATTACATTTTGAGACAAACTGGAAAACATAAATGGCATGCCCATTATGATGTCTTGTATACTAATGATGTTGATAATGTTGATATTGAGTGCAAGCAACCCCTTATTCAGAGGTGGGACTTGTACATTGGCCTCCTACCTCATATGGATAGAAGTATCCTAGTGACCTCCACCATCGTGTTGGGGCAATTGAGTTACATAAAATATATAAGCATGCTTCTTGAATTACAACATAATGGGAACTCATAATAAAAATTGAATCATTAAAAAAAAACTTGTCAAATAACTTTTGGTTTTTGCAAATTGCTTGTTACACTTTTGAAATATAAGTCCTGCCAAGTAAACTAATTTTCTTATAAACTATTTTACTTGTTTTATATATTGTACCGTGCAATTGCATTGACTTTGTGTCTTGATTTTCTTGATTTTAGGAAAAACATTGGAACCTTGACTATATCACTTCCACATTCATATACTCTGATGACAAAGATTGATCTGCAAGATCTCCTATTTTGGGTTAGATTGTTCTTTAAATTTCCTATATTTTAGGTGCTTTTTCTTATTGTATTTGCTAGAGTGTTAGATCCTATCGGGCCACTCAGGGACGGATGCTTCAACTCTCTTACTACTATCTAGGCTGTAGGATTGGGATTGTGGTAAGAATGGTTATGTGACACTTACCTTTTCCCACTATGAATGTAAACTTATGATCAACATAATGAGATAATGTGTAATGCTAATCTAACTTACCTTTATACACCAAACCCTAATACAATAAAGTGATGATTGTTAATCATACTTGAACTACCTTGTTGAACCTAACCCTGATGTAATCTAGTGACTGTGAATGATCATACTTAGTTCTCTCGTATGACTAGTGTGATGATGGAATAGTTTCTCAATGTGGTTGTAACCCTAATGTGATATTATATGAACATCTCAATACAATTTCGTGCTAAACATGTGTCAAAAGTATGTTGATGGATTGTTGAACCTTTGTTAAGGCATGGAAAGATAATGATGTTCTTGCAGGTGGTTATGATTTGAAGTTTTTAATGACCCTAGGGCATGGTTGAGCCCTATTAGAGGTGTGATTGTCCTTCTTTTGTGATAGGGAGTGGTATCATGTAGTGATGTGACAAGATTTATACCTCATATATTTTATACCTTCTAGAGTTTCTCTATATCAATGTCTCTATTTTAAATTTTCTCTATTTTAAATTTCAGTGAGTAATTGAGTTTCATAACTGAGGAAGTGCTTGGGAGAGTTAGCTCAGGACATGAGAACATAAATGGCCATCTTAGTTGTCCAAGAAAAGTGATTGACAAGGTTGTTGAGCCTAAACTGACCAAACACTAACGTGACTTTAAACTGAAATTTAAGAGAGAAAACCCTTGATCACCCTGTACACAGGTCATTAGAGAGGGACATATGATTTTCTATGAAGGTTCTATCTCTTAGTTGTGTGATCTCATCCACCGCATACATCCACATCACACTCACCATAAGATGATTGAGTACATGTTATCATTCTTTCTCTTCATTGCATTTACATTGCATAAGTAGATCTTGAATAATAGTTATTTATTTGTGCTTGCATTAGTGAAAAATGAAAAAATTTATAGAAAAGCATACATGTACAATAAAATTCGGGTGCATGTCATGTATTTGCATAACATCTTATTCATGTAGTTTGCATATGCATTACGTATCATCTTGCAAATATCATGTCTAGTTTCTTCTTCTCTAATATAAGAAGGTAGTGATTTTTCCCATACCCTTAAAAGAAAAAAAGGAAGAGAAGCATTAACATAAATCAAATGGGTAGTGCAAGTGGAAGCCTAAAGTAATTTTATCATGTTGAAAGGGGGTTTGAAAAAAAATCAAAGAAAAAAAAAGATTGAGTATAGTTTCAGAAAGTGAGGGAGAAAGGGCATAATCCTACATGATCATAATGAAGAATTCATACATGATGTAGTTTGTAGATATTTCATCTTATTTTGAGATGAGATAATAGTTGCATGCATCATTCCACCTCAATGAATAGGCATTAGGAGCATTTAATAAATTTTCATCATTATAGGTTCATCATAATTTTTGATTTCATGAATGATTTCATGTGCTCATGATTCTTCCACAACCACCCATCCCGACCACACGTTGCTCTTATTGATAGGCCACTCATATGATTTTCTCCTCATTCATTATTTATCAGGAGAACTGCTTCTATGTATATGATAGATAGAGAAAAGAGCAATGTATATAGGAGATCACGCAATGCACCAAGGATGAATTGAATGAGTCTATCATATTAACTACTTTAATCGATAGTGTTGCATTAATTGGGGGACAGACATATTTTATATAGGTTTCTGGTCTCCTAGATGGCAGTCAGTGTTCAGTGGTCAGTAAGGGCCGGTATGAGGAATGAAGGTGGGGATTTTTAGATGTACCTTATGCACTTATGTCCTTCAAGTGACTTATCTCAATCAGGTCCAAAGGTTTTGTTGCTCGAGGACGAGCAAGGTTTAACCTTAGGGGAGTTTGATGCACGAGTTTTGAGTCTCTTTTACGGGCCTATTGTATACCTATTTTGTGCATTTATTTGTCATTTTCTTGATTATATTTGTATAAATCACTATTGTTGGCATGTACACTCTGTTTTCATCAAATTATGCTTATTTTATCATGTTTATATGATTTTATATATTTCCCAGACTTATATGCATTTTTTTGCATTTTTTCAGGTACTTTATGTACAATGCAGAGTCGGTGCCACCGACCCTTCAAGTCGATGGCACGAGATTACATCAGTAAACGATCCAGGATAGCATAGTCGGTACCACTGACTTTTCCAAAATCAACACTCGATTAGATTGCCCAGATCCAATGGTCCACGTTATGTGGTACCGTAAGTTGGCCTATGACCTAACCAAGGACGGCCAGACCTAGGGGGATCTCACATTGCACCATACGAAGACCAAGGAACTAGGAGATCCGAGCACCTCTGACGGACGATTTTACTGCCGCAAGACTGCAGAACGTTCATTTCTCGATGAGGATCATCCGGAACACCTTCTCTCTAGGGATTACACAAATTTCTTTCATGTTTCCCATGTTTTTCTCCTCTCTCTCCATGTATTTGCACTTGAAAACCATTCGGGGCTAAACCCCTACTTTCCTTAGGACTCAGGAGTAGCCCAGGGAATCATTGTATCGACTTTTGTATGAATCAATATAGTTTTCTCTTTATTCCTGGATATATAGATGTGGAATCAAATAATCTATCTATTTTTGATCACCATCCGTAGAATAATAGACCAATAATTTCTTTGGAAAGAGGATTAACGGTTATAAAATCACAACCTATACACTTTCCTATCTGTTCTTTGGTAAAGGTAACATACAGTTAGTGGAAAGAAACCCAAAGTCTTCATAATGCACCTAGACTAAGATATAAATTGCTACAGATGTGGAATTGGCTTAGATCTAGGTAGTGAATTTCACCATGGAAGTGGGCAATTCTGACTACAAGCTTTCTGTCCAGGGTAGGAGTAAAATTTATATTAATTTGGTATAAATAAGATATAACGAGACCCCATGGTGAAATCGGTAATCCTAAGGAATCCATCTCATTTGAATCAATCACCATTTATTTTTGTTTAATTTTCTTTTGCTTTGTTTAAACTCAATCTTAACTTTTTAATCAGCTTAGCTGATCGCACCGTAGTTAGTAGTAGTCACTGAGACTACGTCTCCCTGAATTCGACTTGGGCCTCACATAGGCCTATATTACTTGACGTGTACATTTGCATTTATACACACGGTTTTAGCATGTCAGGTCTCACCTTACAGGCCACCACAACTTTTTTAGTGATCAGCAACAGCGGAAGCAGACCCTTGGCAGTGAGGAGGAGCTAGGAGGAATGGAACTTAGAGAAGATTTTTAGATGTCTAGTGTGTCCTAGAGTTTTCCTTGTACTCTCAGGTTCGGACAGGAAAGTTTTTATATGATGTTTTAATTGATTCAAGCTTTTAGGTAGCAAGTTGATGTGTGTATATTTGGATAATATTCTTCTGTATATGTATGTGTTGTGGATGAGGCCATGGAGTAGTTGTAAAGACACTTGGCATAATATGAATACAAGCAAGATTTTGCACTTTTGCGTAAATGTTCTTGGACATGTTTGGAATGTCAAATCAGTTTTAATTACCCCCCCCCTCTTCTATGTGGTTAATTAGTGTTTGATCATATTTTGGTTTTGAGTAATCTCATTTAGCATGATGGGTTTTCACTGGAATGGACTTTGTTTAGAAGTATAAGGCGTCTATATATTGGCCAAAACCTCAAGTCTTTAATAAAATTAATCAGTAGATAGATGCACGACTTTGATTATTTAAGATTAGATTTGTTCTCAACTCCTCTTCCAGGGAGGCAAGACACCACTGAGAAAAACACCCTTGTGTCCTTTGATGTAAAAGTTGATGCACGACTCACATCATTTATTTTAGTCTAAAACATATATTCCGAAGAGAATAAGTTAGAAATATCATAATCTACTCTCCATATGTCTATTGCAAATTTAAAGAAGTTTCATGCAAATGGCCTCAAAGGATTATGTACTAGATGCTTCATACATATGGAAATCCCCCAAAAGTTACATTGATATGTAAATTATTAGACACAATGCTAACAAGAAACCTTGACATATTGGGTGACTGTATAGGATAGAAAGGCCATTCATCAATTTTTAGACATTGATAAGATGAGACTCAATATGAGATGAGTTTTCTACCACACATTCTTCAACCTAGATCTTTTATTCCATTCATGCCATGTTTGACTCATGCTTGAGAAAATAAACATCCATCCTCATACAAAATACACCCAATGCAACAAATATATAAACACAAAAAATAGATAGTTAAACACAAAGGATGCACAAAATTATGATTCTCGAGGACACACTATCCTCAGTTCCAACAAAGGTTGATGATTATAATCCTTCTACTATTGCCAATTGTACAATAAAAGTGCAAAACAACATTACATGATCCATCCTCTATGATGGATGTACCTTACTCAAAATCCCTAGAATGTATGCATACTACAAAATGATATAGTCTAAGGTCCCACTAAACAAGGAATGGACAAGGCCCATTTCTAAACCTACAACTCAATCTCATAAAGTCAAGGATGTAGCCCACCAAAAGTTCATACATTTTCTCATAAATGAGATAAAGGCTCACAAGAGTTTTCATAAGGTACACATGCTCACAATGAATCTATAAAAGAAATTGTCATTGACTAGGAAAGGCTCATGCCTCATTGATACTATCAAATCACTCTAAGGGACTTTCTTTTAATTCATTCAACCTCATTTTATCGATCATGTTCTTATCATGCCCTTAATCTAAAATATTCAGCTAATAAAGATGATATAAATCATTATACTTACTAAGTTAAAAATCTCCATAAAGAAGTCAGTCATGTAGTAACATAATTATATCACTTGAATCTTACTTTTCTTGAGAACATGAATCAAATTCTTTCAATTCATTAGATACCAACTCAAGGTAATTATGGATTTCCCTACCCCCCTCTACCAATGGATTATAGTAGATCATTCTGGTCACATTGGAAGAGTCCCCCATCATGATACCCAGAGAAGTAGTCATATGAACACATATATGAATGCAGCATGGAGTATCCCATGGTTTCCAACATAAGTAAAGAGGACATGTCACATACTGTTAGTATTGTGCAAAATGTGCTAGAAGAGTTTTCATGCCACCTAATGAATTTAAAATTCTTGTGCTCATGGTTTCTCAATCATTTGAGCTTCATATCCTTTTCATCGATAGCCCATGCAACCTAGGCCTTTAGCTTCTACTGCTTCCCATCAGCCAAACACCACCTCAATAAGACAAACCTAATTTAGACAACCTACTTGACCCTAACTCTTATATCACCTCTAAAACCCAATCTACCTTATCCCCCATAAATAAGTCTATAAAGCATAGACTATTACCCATTTACCGACTAACAATGAGCTATAGGGTAGGGTAAATGTGAATATACTTTTACCCATGACTCGTTTACCATTTACCAGCTTTACCCACACCTAAAAAGGGTAGGGTAAAGGAAGATGTTTTACCCTACTTTTTTAGCCATTTATCCATCATATAAGGCTGAATTAATAACTTGAGGCACTAATGCATTTATGAAATCCTACTAAAATGAAAAAAGATGACTTGTACTTGCTAAATTTTTATTATTTCTCAATTCTAAGAATTTAATGAAATAATCACTAACCCAAAAAAAATTCAATAATCATATAGCAGAGAGTAAGAAAATTTTTCCAATAAGATATAGCATACTAAAAAAGTTAGACCTTGCTTGTGAAAATAAATATTAGGTTAGATATTAGTATTTTTGGTGTATATCACCAGAAACATAACTTATTACTATTTAAATGAAAGGTTTGGAAGTGTTTTGTGTTAGATATAGGTAATATCATATAATATATTTCTTAAAAATATAACATACTTAGATTTTTATTGATCTATGATGGCCCAAAAGATTCCCTTGAAGTTGAGGTTTTGGGTTTGACCCTCCCTGAATATCAAATTTAATATTCATTGTTTATGCACCAGTACAGTTTCTTTGCTCGGACTTGATGCCACGGGTTGAATCCTCTACTAGAAAAATATGATATATATATATATATATATATATATATATATATATATATAGGGTAACGATCTAGTGACAAACATGCTACGGTGAGAGAATGAGAGGTATTTGAATAATTATAAACATATAGCTTGTTTTTAATATCCAACCTTAAAGATAGGAAGAACATCATTTCATTTACCTTCATAGAAAAAATCATTGCAATCAGATATCTTTTACATATTCATATATACAATAAACACATTTTACATCCAACGGTCAGTATGAAACTCAATATTGAGCGTAGAAAAGTATTCCCTTGTTATGTATGCAATACAAGTCCTATGATGATGAATTTTTTTGGGGGAGGTAAATAATAAGGTATATTTTCAATACAAATGGTTGGATGGTGAAAAAGTGACCACGTTGAGAAGTTAATCGAATGACTCTCATGCTCTCACCAAGATATGTTTACCACTGGATTGTTGTTCTATATATATAGAGAGAGTTAGGCTAGAATACACTCTAGTGTACAGATCGCACGAATACACTCAAGTGTGTTTGCATATCAAGACTATTTTTTGCAAAATGTAAACCATTGATCTTCACTGTCATACTATAACTAGTCTACATACAAATTTTGAGCCCATTTAGATGAGTTTAAGTCACTCATCCAAGGACAACAAAATCGACGCACGAAACTAACTTGAAATGCATAATTTTATTGTCTTTATAAGATGACCTATAAATGTCCAAATGTGCTCAAATTTTGTATATGAGCTATTCACAAGATCAAGATGTTTAAGAAGATCAACAGATTAGATTTTTGAAAATAAATATTGCATCATGAAAAAATACTTGAGTGTATTCTGCTCCGAATACACTCGAGTGTATTCTAGCCTGACTTATATATATATATATATATATATATATATATGTGTGTGTGTGTGTGTGTGTGTGTGTGTGTGTGTGTGTGTGTGTTTGTGTGTGTGTGTGTGTGTGTGTGTGTCTTTACCTATTTCGCCTATAATCCTACCCAATTACCCTATGGTAAACACATGTGTAAACTTAGGGTAAATGTTTTCATGGAAAGGCTAGTTACCCTACCTGCTACTCAAAACTTTGACGTGGGTAAAGATATGGGTTATCCTTTGACCTACCCTACCCATTTAAAACCATCCAAGGAAACCTCAAACTAGGTTGTGGAGACTAGGGAACACAAGACATATGCCTGATTTATGTTTGAAGATCCTTTTTTTTATAATATAAAATGGAGAGATACTACTATCCCAAACTTCTAATACATGCATTATAATTTGTCTATTTTAGAAATATCTATATTATATCCATTTTTATATGTTTTCATGGGACTATAATATGAAAATAGGTAATTGTAAATTTGTATACTATAAAATCTCTTGTGCGTGGTACTATTGATTTGGCACGTCTTATTATTATATTATGTTAGTGGACATATATAAATATAGCTCATGAGGAAGGGAATTTTCTACATTAAGGGGGTCAACAACAATATGCACATGCTTGTATTTGGAATCAAACTAAAAGGAGGAGACTTTGGCCAAAATGACATATAACATTAATCAACCCTTATGATTAGGAAAAATAACAAGTAACCGATGTTTATACGTCATTTCATCTAACCTTATTTGGAAGAACTTCTATAGTGTACTGTTTCATCTAAACTTATATGTATGAACATGTGTAGCATCACCAATGCACATTTAAGGAATTTATACTTTTAATATGTTTTCTTGTTTGAAATACTTGTTGAAACATTTGTGAAAGAATATGTATACTACATATGCTTTATACTTAGTGAATGATTTATATCTTATGAATAACATGATGTTTTGTTATCTTAATTGTGTCTTACTCTTTTAATGACGACTAAAGTTGTTTTGATCATTTAAGGCTTGACAAATGTCTCAGTGAATTTTATAACTAAATATTTTCAAAAAATACAACAAAATCATGAGTCATTTTTTAGAAACATTATATCTATTTAGGAAAATAGCATTCATAGGGAAGATGTTATACCACTTCCATCAAAAGCTACAGCAAAAAGTTCATAAAACATACCCACTTGTGCATTTAGAATAGAAGCACACATTTTTCACATTACTCTAATTTATGCACACAATTGATATCTACTTATTTATCACGTGACCGTCCATTATTGATTGAATATGACTTCCTATCAATCGTGTGATATGAGAAACCATATTCTCAGTTGCCTTTCAATAGAAATCTCATTCCTACCATAGTAAGCATTGATTTGAATCAATCCACCGATATATTTGTTGTCCTTGTATTTCTCTCTCTCTCTCTCTTCACACACACATATATATATACATACTTATGTATAATTTTTTTTTGATAAAGGGCGCCTGCCATTTTATTACGTGATCAAATCATTTACAACAAGTGCACGGATCTGATCCTCAAACTCCTCTCCACGAGAGATGGGGTTAACAAAATGACAAGCGGGTGAGGCCAAGGCATGAGCTACCCTATTACCTTGCCTCCTAACAAAACATAAATTGAAAGACAAGAAAAGAGAAGAGAGCTCGGAGATGTCCTTGACGATGAAGTGCTCATAACCACGTCCTCCATATCCCTTCTTCACAGCCTCTACCAGAGTAAGGCAGTCTGTCTCCACAATGACGTCCGTATATCCTTTCCCAAGTGCAAGCTGCATGCCTTTCAGGACAGCCACACCCTCCACACTAAGCACCGAGTATGGCTGTACTAAACGACACTGGGAAGTCCACAACAGGCATCCACGGTCATCCCGTATAGCTGCACCACAACCACCATCACCCGTCGGAGAAATGGAGGCATCCATGTTGATCTTAACGCAGCCCAATGGGGGGCGGCGCCAAGCTACACTGTCAGAAGAAGGCGCTGAAGCAATCGGGGATTCGACTCCTCTGCTGATGGCTGCATGGTACTGTGTGTATCTCCTAACAATGTCGATGAAGCTCGCTGCTAAGCCCGGGAGAAAAGGAGGATGCTCATCAAAGACGTATTTGTTCCTTGCTATCCACATAACCCATAGAAGCGCCGCGCCCTCCTCTTTGCGTCTGTCGTTCTCCTCATCCAGAAGACTGTCCACAAAGCTCCCCACGTCATGAAGGTCCATCTGTCCCAACCAGTCGAACTCACCTGTAGCCCAGATTCTCCTAGCTATCTTGCACTGGAGCAGGACGTGCGTCGAGTCCTCCCGCTGCCCGCAGTGGTGGCAGCCCTCATCTACAGTCACCTGCTTCCTCTGCAGCTCCGTCATAGTAGGAAGGATATTCCTCAAAGCTCTCCAGATGAAATGTTTTAATTTCGGTGACCATCTTTCTTTCCACAGCCTTCTCCATCTTTCCTCTTGCTCCCCTTCCCACATGTCCTCCCCCGACCTTAGGAGCTGGTAAGCACTCCTGACCGAAAAAATCCCATTGCTTTCCTTGTCCCAAAAAAGGCTATCCGCCACACGCCACCGTGGAAGTGGAATGTTTAGGACAGCCCTCGCAAGATGACTGGGAAAGCACTCTTCTACCGCCTCCCTCCTCCAACCTTTCGTCACTGGGCAAATCAAATCACTCACCCAGTTGTACTCTTCCGGGCCACTCACCAAATACCTATGTACCGTGCCTCCCAAGTGAGGGATCCACCTATCCCTATAGATGTGGATGTCCTTCCCATCTCCCACTCTCCATCTCATTCCCTCCTTGACCAGCTGCAGCGCCCCCCAAATGCTCCTCCAAGTGTAGCTAGGACTACCTCCCATCCTTGCATGCAAAACAGAAGAGGACATGTAGTATTTTGCCTTCAAAATCCGGGCTGCCAAAGACTCACCATGGACCGCCAATCTCCATCCCTGTTTGGCTAACAAGGCTTGGTTGAAGACCTTCATATCTCTAAATCCCATCCCTCCACTCTCCTTAGGCTTGCAAAGCCTCTCCCAACTCATCAAGTGTATCTTCCTATCCCCTTCCGTCGACCCCCACCAAAACCGAGCCATCATCGCCTGAATCTCGTCAACCAAACCATCCGGAATCTTGAAGACACTCATAAGATATGTGGGAATAGCTTGGATGACCGCCTTAATGAGCACCTCCTTCCCCGGCCTAGAGAGAAACTTCTCCTTCCACCCCTGAACCTTCTTCCACACTCTATCCTTTATCGCAGCAAAAACAGCTTTCTTAGATCTCCCAATGACTGTGGGGAGTCCAAGATACTTCTCATGCTTATCCACCTCTCTAACCTGCAGTCGGTCCTTGATCAGTTCCCGTCTCTCCACAGAAACATTTGCACTAAAGGAAACCTCCGTCTTCTCATAGTTAATTTTCTGTCCAGATGCCCTCTCGTATTGGCTGAAAATTTCAGCTAAAGCGGAGCATTCTTCTGAGGTTGCCCTTGTGAAAATAATACTGTCGTCTGCAAAGAAAGGGTGAGTGACCCTTGGCGCCTTCCTGCAAATTCTCGTGCCATGGATTTTGTTGTCCTGTGCTGCTTTGGAAAGAGAGAAAGAGAGAGCTTCAGCGCAAAAAAGACAGAGATAGGGGGAGATGGGATCACCTTGGCGTAGACCTCTTGTAGGGGTTGCAGTGCCTCTCCTTTTGCCATTGACGATGATCTTGTGGGATACACTGGACACACACTCCATCACCTTATTCCTCCAAACATCCGGGAACCCCATCTTCCTCATAACCTTCTCCAGAAAAGCCCATTCCACCCGGTCATATGCCTTACTCATGTCGAGTTTGAGAGCCATCAAACCTTCTCTTCCCCGCTTCTTGTGCTTCATCGTGTTGAACAACTCGTAGGCAATAAGAGCATTGTCAGTGATCATCCGCCCCTTCACAAAGGCGCTTTGGTTCTCTGAAATTATGTCATTCAACAGCGGCTTGATCCTATTCGCCAACACTTTTGTGATTATTTTGTACGAGACATTACATAGGCTTATGGGGCGGAACTCAGAAATCCGAACCGGGTTGTTCGTTTTGGGAATCAACACAATATCAGTTTCATTCATATCCTCCATAGTCTCCTCCCCTTTCCACCATCTGCTAATAAAAGACAACAGACTGTCTTTGATCACCTCCCAAAATTTCTGGTAGAAAATAGCCTTCATCCCATCTGGGCCTGGAGCTTTGTTGGGGTGCATTTGATTAAGAGCCTGCCAGACCTCAGTCTCCGTCGGTGCCTGGTTGAGACGTGGGAAATTCTCTTCAGAAATAACACCCGGCATAGCAGCAATGAACTCCTCCATTCCAGATGGGGCCGAGCTGGCGAAGAGAGAGTTGAAGTACGAGGAGATAATTTCAGCAATCGAATCTTGTTCAGTATGCCAGCTACCGTCCTCCTTGAAGAGACCCTGAATCATGTTACGCCGTTTCCGTTGACTTGCTTTGTGGTGGAAGTACTTTGTGTTCTTGTCTCCGTCTCTCATCTCATTGGTCCTAGCCCTTGCCAACCAGTAGCTTTCCTCCAGACGCTGTAACTCCTGCAGCTCATGTGCTATCTCTGTACATTCTTTCAACATATCATTGGAAGGTGGCCGATTTTGAGCGCTAACAAGCTTTTTTTCCGTCTCTGCCAGTCTCTTCTTGATGTTCCCGAACTTTCCATCTGCCCATTTAGAAATCCTCTCTGCGCAACTATCCGTCTAACCTTTTAAACCCAAGTCCGCGTTGCTGTTCCAAGCCTGTTGCACCACCGCTTTGCACTCCGGGGAAGATAACCAGAAGGTTTCAAATCTGAATTTTTTCTCATAAGAACCGCTGCCCGTACCTCCTCTTTCCGCCCATAGAAGAATCTGTCCATGATCCGAATTGAGAATAGGAAAATTCTTAACCCGTCTCACATTAAAATTCTCACACCATTGCCTGTCAGCCAAAAAACGATCAAGCCTTTCCAAAATGAGATTCTCCTCATGTAAACCACGCTTCCAAGTAAATTTGCACCCCGTGGATCCCAAGTCCGTTAGAAGGCAATTGTCAATCGCCTCCCTGAAGTTGCTCATCTGCCATTCATTCCTCGACTGTCCTCCTTTCTTTTCTTCATGAGATAGAATTTCATTGAAATCACCTCCCAGCAGAACAGGTCCCCTAGTATGAGCACATACCTCCTCCATCAACTCCCACGTACGTCGCCTCTCCTGAGTAGCAGCCCACCCGTACATCCCCACAAAAAGGAAACAGTCCGGACTGCCTTCCACTCCCACCTCCGCTGCAATATGATGGTCAGAGAAAGACTTTATCCTCACGTCATCACCTCTCCACCATAAACCCAAACCCCCCGACCTGCCTCTGCTGTCCACATAGAACCATGCATCGAAACCACATCTCCTCTTCACCACCTCCTGGTCTCCCCCTCAACACATAGTCTCCATGACGAAGACTATATCGGGCAACTCTCTCCAAGACCGCCTTCTCAGAGAGTCAATCGTCCCAGAGCTGCCCAAGCCCTGGACGTTCCAACATAGGATTTTCATGGCTATTCACGGGTCTGGTCCTCGCCAGTACCCGCTACTGAAAGAGAGATAGGGACTCCCAGACCCTCCTGCTTCCTTCTTTTTTCCCAGTGTAGCTCCCCCTCTTCTAACCCTTCAAGGACACCATCCACTTCCCTTCTGTTTCTTTTCCCCCCCATCTTGTAACAACCACCTCCAGTCCCCGTTCCCCTCTCCACAATCGTACTCTTTTCCCTCCTATCTATCTTCCCCATACTTCTCCCCCTCCCCCTTCCTATCTTCTTCCTTCCTCCCTTCGCCCCCATGAGGATATCAGGCCTCGCTCTTCCCACGTAATTGGTCCCAAGAGCAAAACATCCCCCCGACTCTCCAACACCCTCTACCTCCTCACCCAAGGTTCCCATGGACCCCCCTTCATTGCCACCGGAAAGAACAGGTGTGCCCGTGGGTATATCAACCCCTTCATGCTCCGCGCCTTCGATCATGGCCTGCCCGCAGGTCTTCGCCCCCCCCTCCAGGTCCCTGCGTCGGTACTCAAACATCATCACTTGGCCTCCCAGAAGACGTAGTGCCTTGAGTGGTGCAGACCTCCCCTGTCGCAGCTGTGTGAGCGACGAGACCCTCATCACTGCGGTTCTCCTCCATACACCTGCTGTGGACAGCGTCCCTCTTCGGCTGAGTATGCGGTTTGTCCATCGACCGTTGCCCAATCTGACCATCGCCTGTTCCCTTCCATCTGCATCCATTGGCTTCTATCTCAGCTGCCCGTTTGGTGAAAACTTGCTCGAGATCCTCCACCGACGGTGCACGACCATCTTCCCCTTCCTCCATTGTCTGATCTTTGCCCCCGTTACACGACTCGGTGTCCACGTTGTTGGCTCGCGAACGCCCTCCATTCTTCGGCTTCAAGACAAAGCGTAATTCCTTCTCCGATCTGCCCAGCAATTCGTCCTTCATCGACGTTGCCCAACGTTTGGTAGGTGATGCTTTGATCCAGGGCCCCCACAGCCGCGGTGGCGCCTCGTCCTCGTCCTCTCCCTCATCGGTGCAGTCCTTCTCGAAGTGTCCGATCAGCCCGCAAAGATAGCAGAAGGAAGGCATCCTCTCATATCGGATTTCCACGTCCACGATTCGTCCGCCGCCGTCCCGTATTTTTTGCTTCTGCCTTATTGGTTTTGATACGTCAATCTCCACCCGAGAACGGCACGACGGCCCCCAGCCCAGGTCGCGCAAGTCAACCGCCGTGACACGACCAACCTTCGACGCCACTGCCCTGATCGCTCCCTCCGACCGGAACCCTAGCGGGAGGTTGTACAGACGAATCCAAAAGAAGCTTAGGTTGATCTCCAGCGCCGTCGGGACGTCGTCTGGTTTGATGTCCCTGACCACCAGTAGATGGTTGTCAAAATTCCACGGTCCATCCTCGACAACCTTCTCTTTGTCTTTCCAGTGCGTGAATTGGATGATGAATAGGTTCGCTGCTAGCTGCCGGAATCCCACTTCACGCCGCAGCGCCCACGCGCTAGTCATTGTGCGCTTCAGCGCGGGAAAGTTATAGGGCCTGCGTGTCATCAGTCGACCCACTAGAGCTTGGTCAAGGTGATCCTTGCTCTCTCTATCCGCCGTCCCTCCCAGATCAAGAACGTCCATTTCCTCCTCCTCCCTCACCTTGAGTGCCGCATATCGATCCACAAGATCATCCGCCATGGCGCGGAGAAGCCCTGCAACCTGCAAGAGAGAACCGCCTCGGTGGCGAGAAGACCCCGCGTGCGTCGCCCGAAGGGAAACCCTAGGAGCGCCGACCAGGGAGCTGACTAATGTCATTATACATACTTATGTATATATACATATATATAGGGATTATCCTCAATACCCAAACGGGTAGCTACTTGTTCCAGAACTAGTTACATTTTTTTGTAGTTTTTTTACTTTACACATGCACATGGATACATGACCTTCCAAATAGTTACATTATATGCACACTAGTTATAGTTGTAAAAGATGTATAGTTACATATTTATTCTAGAATTTATACTATGTATTCTGCCCGTTTCTACATTTTTAGTCGAATGGTTACCTTTTTGACAATATAGTTACTTTTTTGTCTAGAGAGCTACTTTTCTGACCAAATAGTTATTTCTCTAGATGCACGGGTAGAGAAATCCTAGTTACCCGCAATAGTAACAAATGAATGTCGATAGGTATATATATATGGGCCCATCTTTATTGCCCGCGCGGGTAGCTACCCGCCCACCCTTCCCATCACTTTTTTTCAAAAAAAAAATCGCAATTATAGAGGACTATTTTGTCTAGCTCTCCAAAAAAAATTTGGCCAAAAATAATACCATTTGCCCCTCCAAAATCAAAAAACCCATCCTTATATATATCTGATGTATATTTTGTACAGAGTCACTTTTTTGGCCAGCAAAGTTACTTTTTTGGCCAGCAGAGTTACTTTTTTGATAGCAGACTTAATTTTTTGGCTAGGAGAGTTACTTTTTTTGCTGTAGGGTAGCGAAAATCTAAGTTACCCGCGCGGGCAACGAATGAACGCCCTATATATATATATATATATATATATATATATATATATATATATATATATATATATATATATATATATATATATATATAAACATATATATATAGGTGTGTGTGTGTAGACCCAAGGAAATTCTAAGCACAATGTAAGTTATTTACCTTCAAAGATCAAGAAATACGCATAAATCACTCTAGATAGTTGGGTACCTTATACTGACTAATTATTTTGTACGAAAATAGTAAATCCTATCATCTTCATATCATCAAGCCATAAACAACCTTGTGACACAAGGAAAAATGACAATCTTAGATGCAACATGATTAAGTGACTCACATCTTTAACTTTGGCCAAAAAAATCTTTCTCAACTTACTCACACAAGGTATTCTCAAATCCTGTTTCATACTTGTCCAAATAATTATCTTATAATACATTTGTAAATGGAGGTCCACACATTATAATGGAATATACCACTTATAAGAAGGTCCTAGAGTGTGTTCCTATAGGCAAAGGTCTGCTCATTGCAATATGAGTGAATATTCACCAAGGTGGAGATCTATTTCCTAGAATCTTTTCTATAAGTGGTTGTAGAATTCATTTCTTGTACACACTTATCATTGTACATATACAAAAATAGTAAATAATAGTTTAAGAAACTATGATTATCACAACAAGGCAGTGGATGTAGTACTATTATGAGCTTTCTATCATAATGTGAAGCATATCTTGTGTTTTTGTTTGTTCATTGTTTGATTAGCCTTTGTTTTATCCTATCATACTAATATTATTTTTTGAGTTCTATAGAAAAATTTAATTAGGCATCCTCACCCCCTCTAGTTATTTTGATCCTACAAATATTTTCTCCATGTACCATCTATCCTAGCCTGAGTTTGTCCCTGGATTTTTGTGATAGGTTTGTTTGATGGGGAATATGTGCTCGTATGTTATGCAGCCATGATGCAATGAAAAAGAAATACATGTGGAAGTGTTGCCAACAAGAAAATGACTAGATTTTTACATGGAAAACCCTCACTACGTGTGAGGGAAAAACCACGGGCCCAACCATGGGAAAATCCACTATAAGAAGAAAAGATACAATTTTTCTTCTCAAATTTTGACCCAAATTCGAGATAGGATATCAAGAAGAAGAAATAAGAAGATACCACATTGTAGGGAGAGATCCCTACAATTATACTACTCCAGAACTTCCCATAAAGAGTACTCTTTCACAAAGTGCACTGTAGTAGATGGCCCGTAGAAGACACCTGAATGCATTGGCAGTCCTGCCCTACTTCCTTTCTTCTTCCTTTTCTTTTTCTTCCTTGTTCCTTCTTTGCCTTTCCACATGTCTCCACAGCACTAAAAACACTACCTTTTTGTCTTGACAAAGTCCTTTCTAATTTCCTTTCACTACCTCTATTTGTTGGTTGTTGGGTTCTTTTTGGCACGCCTTAGCATGGATGGGTGACGGGGTATATATACCCCTTTAGCCTTCATGGGCTTTCTTTCTCTTAGGTTGGAATTATGGGCAAGCCCAACAATCTCCCCCTCCAACCCAAGGAGGAAACTATCATCACACAGAATCATCACTGGGATTATATGCCATTGAGCTCTTTATAAAGATCTAGCTCGTCTTGTGTCACCACCTTGGTCATTATGTTAGAAGCATTATTCTTAGTATGGATCTTCTTTAGAGTCAATAACCTCTTATTAATCACATCACAAACTCAATGATATCTGACATCAATGTGCTTTGTTTGTGCATGATGCATTGTGCTCTTGCTCAAGTCAATAACACTCTGATTATCATAGAAAATAGTTCAGTCAACCTGATTCATACCCAACTCACCCAGAAATATCACAATGGATAGTTCTTGTAATTTATTTTGCCTCTATAGTAGACAACGCAACACACTTTTGCAACCTAGAGAATTGTCTCAGAATCAAAGAAGCCTTTTAGAACTAGCTCAGAATCACCAAACATCAAACATGTGCTACTAGTGCCTCATAAGTATCTAAAGATCCACTTGACCACCTCTCAGTGATCTTTCCCAGGGTTAGATAAAAACTTTCTCACAACTTTAACTGCATGAGTAATATTAGGACAAGTACACATCAGTGTGTACATCGAACTCCCCATAAAAGAAGAATCGGAAATCATGGACATCTCCTCCTTCTCCTCATCAGTTGATGGGAATGACTTCTTGCTTAGCTTGAAATGACCTGATAGGGGAGTACTCATAGCTTTGGACTTGCGCATGTTGAATCAAATGAGAATCTATTCAACATAGCTCTCATGTGACAACCACAACCTATGTTTCTCCCTATCACATGTGAACTGCATCCCCAAATTTTGTTGTGGTTGTCCCAAATCCTTCATCTCAAAGGATTTGGAAAGCTCTGTCTTTAGTATTTTAACACTGTGTCCCACTGTCAACATATCATCCACATAGAGTAGAAAAATAATGAACTTGCCAATAGGAAACATCCTGATGTAAACACAAGGATATGCACTTGTCTTCTAGTACTTGTGACTTCACATGAAAGAATAAAACTTCTTGTACCATTGTCGGGGAGCTTGTTTCAAACCATACAAACTCATCTTTAATCTGCACACTAAGTGCTCTTTCCCCTTATTCTGAAAATCTTTTGACTACTCCATATAGATCTCCTCAGCTAGGTCACCATGAAAAAACATAGTCTCCACATTCATATTCTCAAGCTCCCAATCTATGCTAGAAACCAAACCTAAATTCAATCTAATAGAAGTCATCCTTACAACAAGATAAAGTATCTCATCAAAGTCCACCCTCGGTCTTTGATAAAAGCCTTTGACAACTAGTCTCACTTTGTATCTGATATCCTTCCTTCTATCATCTCTCTTCATCCTATAGATCCACTTGTTCTTTAGTGCTCTCTAGCATTTGGGAAGTGTCACAAGCTCATAGATATCATTCTTCTATAAAGAAGACATCTCCTCCTTCATCTCTTGATACCATTGTGATCTATCTCTATGAGTTTCTACCCCCAAGAATGTCTTTGGCTCCCCCTGATTAGTAAGTATAATATATAGAGATGTCAGATATCTAGATGAAGGATGACAAACTCGGTTAGACCTCCTCAATTGTTGCTTTGAGGACTCTTCCTAGTGATGGTCTTGCTTCCCCTACCCAGAAGTCTCTAAATGTGAATCTGAATTACTCATATGTGCATCTGGAATAGGATCACTCGACATACTCTCACCATGTTTCCCAGGGTGATCATGTTTCTCTTCTTCGTCTTCTAAAGACTGCACTTATGAAGAAGATAAAGCATCCTCATACTCATCATCATAAGAACTGTCATCTAGTCCTACAGCTGCAACATCATTACTCTCAGGCTTTGTCACTGTTTGACTCTGGCACAAAATCGCATCTCTATGTCTACACATGGTATTTTTCACAGGGTCCCATAACTTGTAGCCAAACTACTAATCTCCATAGCCAAGATCACACTGCTTTATCATTCAACTTTGCCTCTTTTCATTTGGAATATGTTTATATGCCTTGCAACCAAATACTCGTAGATGAGCATAGGATGCATCCTTGCATGTCCATACCTTCTCAGGTATATCAAACCCCAAAGAAACTGATGGAGATTGATTAATTAAATAGTAGGCAATACTCATTGCCTCGCCTCAGAATGTGTTGTCAATTGTGTAGTCTTCAACATGCATATGACTTTCTCCACTATGGTAAAATTTATCCTCTTAGTTGTACCATTGTGTTGTGGTGTGTTGGGCTCTATTCTTTCCTTCTATATTCCATGTTGCACATAATAATCCTAGAACTCCTTGGAGTTGTACTCACCTCCATTGTCTGTGTTGAGACACTTCAACTTTTTCTCTATCTCCCACTCCATCATGTCATGAAATTTCTAGAAACACTAAATGACTTGATCCTTGGTCTTCATCAAGTAGACCCACACCTTCCTAGATTCATCATCAATGAATGTGACAAAATACCTATTTCCACTCAATGAAGACACCTCAAATAGACTATAGACATCTGAATGAATCAACTATAGAACATCTGGCTTCACCTTTGATCTTATCTTGAAAGAAACTCATCAATACTTTCCCGTATGACATGAATCACATGAGTTGAGATTTTTGTCCTTGCCAAAAGAAATTAACCCCTACTTTGATAGTAGTTGCAAGCCTTTATCACTCATTTTTCCTAGCCTTCCGTGCCATATATTTGCCTAGTGATCCTCAACTGCATTGATATTGCCACCTTTGAGCACCTTAAGTTGGGTCTTGTACAATGTGTGACATAATTTTCCCCATACAATAACCAAATACCCCTTGGTGATCTTGCATTTCCCACCACCAAAATCTATATGATAGCCTTCTCTATCAAAGAATGAACCATATATCAAACTCAGCCGCATATCTAGAACATGATGAACATCCTTCAGTGTGAGCGTGCAACTGACACTTGCTTGAACACAAATGTCTCCAATCTCAATAATTCTAGAGAAGCTGGAAGTTTCCAAATTCACCCTACTGAAGTCCCCCTTCCTGTATGAAGCAAAGAATTCCTTACCCAGTGAAGCATGATAAAAAGCTGTAGTATCCACTACCCACTTAGAATCATCAATCTCGGCATGCAAACACTGGTCATCATCATCATCGTCCCTTTCATATCAAATTTCCATTGTAATATTCTTGTCATCATCCTTCTTATCTTTGGTTTAGATCCATGTTTTCTTTTGCAAACATCTTAATCCTTCTTCAACTGACCTGGCTTCCCACAATGGAAGCACCCTCTAATCTTTGACTTGGAACTACCACAAGATTTCCCGCGGTCCTCAGACTCACCGTGGCTCTTAGATATCCATGTTCTCTTGCTTTGTAAGCACCCTTACTCTCTATAAAGTGCACCTCTGATCCACAGTCTCCTGAGGTTCTTCATCAAGTCTCTTCATTCACTAGACTTCTCTTTACCTGATCAAGTGTCAACTTATCTTCATGTACAAATTTTTGACCATCAGAATGAGCATTTCCCAATAGTCAGGTAATGATCCCAAACAAAGTAGAGCTTGAATTTCATCATCAAGAACCATCTTCATGGATCACAGTTGATTTACAAGTCTTTGGAATTTATTCATATGCTCGGCAATGATTGTACCATCCCGATACTTCAAGTTCACCAACTTCCTGATCAAGATAGCTTTATTTGTGGCAGTTTCTCGCTCATACAATTTCTTGAGCATTTCCCAAAGATCTTTGGTATCTATCTCCTCTGAGATGTGATAGAACATAGAAATATCAAGACACTTTCACAATGTTCCAACTATCTTCCTATTTAGTTTCTTCCAATATGCATAAAAAATATTCCATGACTTTTGTCCATCTATCAAATCATATGAGTCCTTGCAATATAATATCCTACATCTTGTGTTTCTAGATCTGTCAATTTTTTCTCATCAAGTATACCATCATTGCATAATCATCCTTTCCCATCTAGATCTAGACCTACCCAACATGGGCTCTTATACCATTTGATAAGTTTGTTTGATAGGGAACATGTGTATATATATACTATACAACTACGATGCAATGGAAAATAAATACATAGACAAGCATATAAACCCAAGCGTATAAACCCAAGATAATAAATACAACCAGATAGAAGAGAAAAAGACCTTATTTTATGTGAAAAGCCCTCACAATATGTGAGGGAAAAACCATGGGCCAACCACAGAAAATCCACTATAAGAAGCATAGATACAATTTTTTCTTCTCAGATTTTGACCCAAATCTGATATAATACATTAAGAAAGAGAAATAAGAAGATGCACACCACGCGTAGAGATCCCTACAATTCTACTACTCTAGAACTTTCTAGATAGACATACTCTTTCACAAAGTACACTATAGTAGATGGGCTAAAGAAAATTTTGGATGCCTTGGCAGTCCTGCCCCACTTCCTTTCTTCTTCCTTTTCTTTTTCTTCATTCTTCTTTCTTTTCCTTTCCACCTCTCCACAGCGGTAAAAACACTACCTTTTTGGCTTGATGTCTGCCCTTTCTAATTTCCTTTGGCTGTTGCTATTTGTTGGTTGTTGGTTGTTGGCTTCTTTTAGGCACGCCTTGGAACAATTGGATGATGGGGTGTATAAACCCCTTTGCGGGAATAGTTTTTAGCCCTAATGGGCTAGAAATACATGCAAGCCAATAGTTTTTTCTACATAACATTGAAGTGAAGACAATTTCTTTTGCTTATAGTTGACATGAGAGGATTCTTCTTGGAAATATTATATGTCTACTAACTTTAATTGGGTTTCTAAATTTTTTTTCCATATATATGGTATGACAAGATGTGTATCTAGATTTATGTGCTTCTTTGAAGCTACCTTGTATATACTTGCATACGTCCATAAATTGATGTTGTCAGTTGTTTTTTACATGGTGTTTGGAATGTTGCAACCTATTAGTGAAATTATTTGCCGATCTTATTTGTAAGGGTTTGGGACCTTATGGTGGTTTTAAATGTTATGAATGTCTTTTGATTTGGATTTTTAGAAATCATATTTAAGATTTTGTTCAATAGAAATGTATAAATTTACCTTTCTCTGTTGTAAATGAATCACTCTAAAAAGCCTTTGGACCTTATCGGTAAAATATAACAAACAAGAAAAATATACAAATCTCATTTTGGTTTTATTATAAACCACGACTTCAACAAACTAACTATTCCTATATCCACATAATATATTGTATTTAATTAAATTGTATATTTATATTGTTTAATTTCATACATAAAAATTCATTATTTATATTATAATAATCACATGCAAAATGTTTATTGTTATTATTTATACTAAAAAGTGACAAAGACTTACAATTCTTCATATGTATAACATCTAGTTTCTATCTAATATTTAAAATATGAACAAAGCTTTTAGTCTAAGAGTAAATATAGTTTGTAAAGTTTCAAAATTAATGGATTGGTTTCTCTTGTGGGTTTAGGGGTAAATCAAAACTGGTTGACCCCTACCTTCATGATTCTTTCCATCTTACAAGACAATGAATAGAACATCCATTATTTCCATGTAAATGGGTATACTATATGATTGTTTTGTTGCATGGTTGTGATAACAACATTTACGCCTAGGGAAGTGGTACTTCCCTATCTCAATCCCATTAGTCATACGTGGTAGCCAACAAAGGGAACAATATGCATGTACAAACTATGATAATTTTGTTTAAACAAACAATAAGTGCGGTAGATTTATCTTGTGTGTGGTTATTAGTGTATGTATTGATATAATTAATTATTATTGTTTAAATTAATTTTAAGTGAAATGTCTAATAACAATGAATGGCTTGTAGGGTCAAAAATATTTCTCAAAATATAGTGCCTATGAAATCTTCTTCTATGTTAAAATAATCATTCCATAGATAACAATTTATATATATTAAGCTAAATTGAATAATATAACAAAGTTATGATGACGCATGGTACTCCCAATTTCAAACTTGCAAACACTACACTTTTTCCCTAGAAGAAAGTTGAGTAACTTATTTCTTGATTATTGAATATCATGTTTCCATGTAGCAAACAAGCATACTATAATCTTCCTATATACTCAAAATGAAAGAGCTAATAAAAAATACATATCTTGCAAAACACTACTCTTGTAATCATATTCCAAGTATTGTGTATCATAAAAATTTACGTCACATGAAATATATTGTCTATCAAAAAAAATCTTGGTAATAATGTATTGTATTTTTCTACAAATTTATGCAATAATGCACCACCTTTTGTAGTGTAATTCATATTTCTTAATTTCTTTTCTTGAAAAAAAATAGAAGTGGAAAAACATCCAAATGAAGATATAGGGTCATGAGATGACATCTTTAACAATTAAAATATATACAACATTCTTTATATAAATATGCATCTAATTCAATTATTATATGCACATAAATGTCATCTTTATGTGAAAACTGATTAAATGGAAGGGTATTTAGATAAGTAATCTTTTTTCCTAAAAGGTTACTTAAAATGGATTAAAACAATATTTGGCATGGAAATTATTATAGCTATTATATATTGCATGCATCATCTTGTGAGGTAAGATTCTAATTTATATTATCCCTATCTACTATCACACAATCCTAGAAAATTTCTCCCAGTAATAGACATCATTATGTAGAAAGGCCAGAAGGGATGTTGTTGGTGTTGTGTTCCCCACGTTTTCCTCATCATACCTAAAAATAGCATCCCTTTTTGTGGATGTTGTTGGATTTTTGTTGTGTTGTCAAATTCTTAAGAGGCCACCATGTCTAATTTGGGGCACAATGTCCAACACAGAAGAAATAGTTGTAGAAACATCTATTTGATTTTAATGGTCTTTGAAAGAAACAATTCTTTCCTTTCCCTTTCAACTTCATTGTCTTCTCCTGTGATTCTTGGTTTATTCTGTTGATACGTATTTTGTTGACACTTTCTCTTGAGGGGGAAACTTCTTTCATCCTATCCTACCCCTCGACTAAGCGGTTGTCATTTAGTAGCAATCCCCTCTGTCATTTTCTTTCTATTTTGATGCAGTTTGTCTTGCCATCAAGTAAAAGGAAGATGAATTATTGTCATTTTGTACAAAGATCATCGATGTTGGAACTCTAGGTTTTCTGATGGCATAACCTTATCAAGGAAATCATGTTATGAGGTATTTGCATTTCTTACCATGTATGTTTAATGGTATGATTGATAATCCAAAAGCTCAATTATTCTGACATTAGTCTCGATTTTAACTGTACATATCTTTTCCTGTGTATGATCACTGGCTACCATTCTTCCAATTATCAGAAAATTTGTCTTAAGTTATAGTTACCTTCATTGGAATTTGAGCAAGGATATCGATAATAATTTTTGGAAACAATTAATGAGCACATATTTTTACCAAAACATTTAATGAACCAAAAGGTGAAGTTTGATTAAGCATTTGAGTGAGGATATACGACTTTTGTACTATTAAAATATATTTAACATAACCACACTCATTTTATAAACTATTTTAACAAATATAATTAATTGTACATGAACGCCATCCGACATATATGCACCAAATTAGAAATAATTGTCATATTTGAATAATATGATTTCTAGTAAATTATTTGTACTCATATAACCAATATTTTGTACAAACGGTCATAGACACAAATTTGCCCAATTTATGCATTTTTTTAGTTAAAAGTAGTGAGGAAAATGCATCTTTACATTTCTATTTGTGGAGAATTGATGCATTATAGGGTCATTATAATGGACGCCTTTTTGATGTAGAAAACAATAACACCTCTTTCTATTATGTCTTTAATGTT
Source organism: Alisma plantago-aquatica (assembly GCA_963693085.1). Taxonomy (NCBI): domain Eukaryota; kingdom Viridiplantae; phylum Streptophyta; class Magnoliopsida; order Alismatales; family Alismataceae; genus Alisma; species Alisma plantago-aquatica. The sequence goes on along the minus strand of OY856412.1, from coordinate 714,129,978 downwards.
TTTGCTATATTTTTAACTATTGAAAGACCTTGAGCTTTTATGTCATGTTTGGTACGTGGTGAATGGAGGGGAGCGGAAGGGAGGAGAAAGGGCTTAAACTATTTGGTTGCACATGGTAAAAGGAAAGGGAAGGGAATGGAGGGGAAAGAATTAAGTATATTTCCAACCACTTTTCTCCCCATCAAATTGGAGTGGAGACAAGGAGAAGGGAAAAGACTTGGCAGGAAATTTATTATAAATCTTTAAGTAAAATATAGAATGTGGAGGGAAAATATAAATAATATGGCGGGAAATACTTATATAGCTCATAACCAATGAGAAAAAAGAGCATATGATCTCTCACCTAACTTGGAGGGAATATAAAATGTTGGGAGGAAGTAGGAGGGAAAAAATAAAAATAAAGGAAACTAGAATAATTGTAGAGTATAATTTAAAAACAAATTAGAATGTCTAGAAAAAATGTTGATAGAGAATAGGTAAGTTTGAGATAAATTTTTTAATATAATATCATAAGGAAAAATAGAAAAGGGTGGAATTGTGGAAAAAGTGAAAGGAACTCTCAAGTTATGGAGGGAACTTAAATAAATAGAGAAAAAGTTATAAATATGGAGGAAAGTATACGTACACAATGACTATAGAAAGAGAAGTGGTAGTCCCTATTTACATACAACAATGTTTTACATCACGTTAGACATAAAAAATGTATCATCTTCATTAACCAAATAAGTATATCAATAATTTTATTTTGATCACATGACATGTGAGTTTAATTTATCTTGATTTTTATGTACTAATATGTGTGTGTTGTATGTAACCTTTTAGAATAATATGGTTTGTTAAAAAAATGGCATGTTTTTTTATATTTTACATGTTCTCTCCCCTTCCCTTCCCCATACTAACCAAACAGACTACAATAAGTGTCCCTTCCCTTCTCATCCCTTCCCCTCCCCTCCCTTCCCCTCCACTTCATTCGTACCAAACATATAGAAGTCTATAGTGAAACAACTTTGCAAGATAATGTCTCTTTGGTTTTAAATGGTCTTAAAAACAAGTGATTCTTTCTCACTAATTGTCATCTTCTATTCTTTGGCATATCGATTCTTGTCGTTACAACTAGATCCCCTTTTTATAACTAGATCCCATTTTTTATAACCGTGGTGTTTATAAATGAAATCTTATCATGACCAAGCATTAGATTCATATTAGGTGATCCTTCCGCTCCTTATCTATCTTTTGATTGAATTTATTGTATGCACATAATGTGAATGATAACCAAGATTAAATTTCAAACTCTTGTCAACTATATCATATTATATGTTGTAGGATACACAAACAACTATTTATCTCTACCAATTATATTGCATTAACAAATCAAAATATAGAAAGGCATTTATTTTTCTTGATTACTTATGTGGTTAGCAAAAAGAATGATCCAAAATAACTACTGTTTAGATTTTTGAGCATTATTAGTCACTTTTTCCTCTCAATTAATTCATCTACCTATACATGGATAAAAGAAACGCTAGCTATCGATTATTGAATTCCCTTTCACAATAACATTCTAAAAAAAGGAATAGGTTACCTCAACTTGTGAAAGTCCCACTTTTGGGACAGGTTTGCGCTGGGATGGCCCAAAGAACGCTTTGATGCCCACATCAGTGTCTGCACCCCTAACACGTCCAGGATGCTCTGGGTTACCCAGAGCAACTGTCAGTTCATCACTTGTGCCCTGAGGGATGAAATTGCCTTCCTTCCTATGCTCGTACAGCTCTCGCTAATCACCATCAACAGAAATTGGTAAGTAAACATAACAATAATCAATATCGATCGATTTCTCTAAGAGTTGATTTTTACCATTTTTGCAGCCACCTCAGCAGTTGTGGGCTTCGTTATATCTCCCTTCTTTTTTTGCCTCCTAGATATCCACATAGCATGGCGAGGCAGAGGTGCGGGAGCAGTAGTAGAGGACTCTGCTGTCTCCTGAGTAGCAATAGGTTGAACAGTAAACTCAGCATGTAGTCTTTGGTGAATGCCTACATATCCTCTTGGACCCATTGTGTAGTCGTGCATATTCAGGGCACGCCTTGCTCATTGAGCATCGCTGATAGCCTAGTTAGTAAACATATATTGATTTAGTTAGTAACACTAAAGGTTAATCTTGAATAGGTGAATACATAAGAACGTATATTAATTAAATTGGGAGTGACGCTTAATACCTTGAATTCATTCATTTTTCTTGGGGTAACAAACTCCTCCCAGTCTATGGGGTCCAGGTAGATCCATTTTTCTGTTGATGTCTTCTTCCTACATTTATTATTTAAATAGAATACAAAAAAAAATTATTAGTGTAGAGTTAGTCAAACAGTGATCAATGTCTAGAATTGGAAATCAATAAAAAACCTCTTCTCAGAATCACGTATGTAATCTCAGGTGAGATTGGTCCTATAGTTCCTTAGGACCCTCCCACAATGTTGCATCACACATTTACGATGCATCTTTTCATCCAGATCAAATATGATCTGCAAAATAGAATTGCTATTAACTAGTATCCTAAAAATTAGTAATCTACAAAAATAGAATTGCAAATAATAATAACTCACGTATAGTTCCTTCCATACTAAGTCTTTCTTCCCCTTAGGAACTTTATGCCAGGATTCTACGTTAGGACTACAATGGTTGTGAGTAAGAACCCCAAGATATGAAATAAATGAGTTGCGGTTCACTCCAACTGGATTTCCTGCATGATCAAAATCCACAGCTAGTTTGGGTCCATTACCCCTTTGTTGTAGTAACTTGTTCATCATTTTGATGCCCCTCACTTTCTCAATTTTTTTTGTTGCTCATCAAGTGCCCCAATTTCTTCAGGGGGTACATCACCAACCTAAAATTTGACAAAAAAAACACACTTACAGGATATAACTATAAATAAACATATAGATAGAAACCTCAGAGATATATTTTTAAAACTTACATTGTGAGGCGACGCATTGACGTCCTCACCCTCACGGTAATCATCAGCACGGTCATCAGGAGAATGCTCAACCATCTGAAAGTTCACATTGTAAAGTTCACATTCACATTGTAAAGTAATTCACATTGTAAAGTTCACATTTAGAAAAATAAAACATATAAAAAAATCTAAACATGCATGCCTCTAATATCGTGATCTTTTATCAATTAACCATCCTTCATTGTGATCTCCGCGTACATACAAGTCATCATTAGCTTCAATATTTGGTGGTGTTGGAAACCCAACTAAGAATGGACTGGAGTCATCATACTTATCATAGTACTGTTCTTCATCTATAGGATCTTCAATGAACTGTCTTTTACCATGACGAACAACTGACCATTTATCATTTGCAGGATCATCGATATAAAATACTTGTTTCGCCTGTGATGCCAATATGAATGGTTCACCCTTCTCGCTAATCTTTTCAAAGTTCACTAATGTGAAACCCAATTCATCCACTATAACTCCTTTGGTGTTATCAACCCAATTACATTTAAAGAGTGGAATTCTGAAATCTACATAGTCAAACTCCCATATGTCTTCAATGACACTATAATATGACATTTTAGCTTCATGTGGACTCTTATCCTTTGTACTTGCAAAAAACAATGAAGATGCTTGGAGGGTGACCCCACTGTTTTGGATGACACTCTTATCATCTTGACGCTTTGTGTAATATGAGAATCCATTTATGTCAAACCCTTCATAAGACATAACATTCAATTTTGGTTTAAAGGCGAGACATTTGATAGTTTCAGTAAGATTATCTGGTGTTTGAGATAGTTGATGTAAGACTTTATCTTCAAACCACTTAATAAATGTCTTGTTATGCTCTCTAGCAAGCCACATTGAATTGGCTTGAGGATATTGTCTCTGGATGAGATTGGTATATTCCTTGATATAAACACTCACTTCGTTGATGTTGTGTACATAAAAACTGTTGGGATTTAAAAGAGAAAACCCAAACAGAGGCTCAACTTAAACTATAATAATCGTGTTAAACCAACCCTTGTTGACCCTAGTAGCATCATCTTCTAATAATCGTGTTAAACCAAACCCTTGTTAACCCTGGTAGCATTATCTTCTAATAAAAACTAGTATGAATTTAAAAGAGAAAACTCAAACAGAGGCTCAACTTAACTGAACAAATTGGCTGAATTAACTATAATAGTCATGTTAAACTAACCCTGGTTGACCCTCATAGCATTATCTTCTAATCAAACGAGTCAATTTAGATACCAATAAGTCATAAACACTGCATACACGGCTGTTTTCAGGTTCTATCGTTTGACCTCTAAAAGAAACTAGAACCAAACTGCATGAACACAATGTTGCAACCTCTATCAGGCTCTATCATTGAGAAGGTACCTTTTGATCAAGAAGATGAGCAATGCGGTGGTAGTGAGCAGGCGAGCAGGTCACAACTGGGAAGAGCGGCGACATCAAGCAGGGAGAAGGGTGGCGGTGGCGGCGAATAAGGAGAATGAGTGGCACGACGGCGATGAGCAGGGAGCAGTAGGGAGCGGCTGGCGGCGACGCACAAGGAGGAGGGAGCAGGGGGTGGAATCACCAGACCTAATGTTTAATCGCAATGAAATAGAGAAAGGGGAAGAGTCTGACTCACACGGGTGCTATTAAGTTAACCATAGGCGTCGGTAATTAAAAAAAAACGACACTTAAAACAATAGGCGTCGGTTCCACCAAAAAACCGACACCAAAGGGGGGTGAAAATTTTCACAGAGACAACACGCGAAAACACATCGGCGTCGGTTATTGTAAGATAACCGACGATAAAAATGGGACAAATTTCTATCTCACAAAAAATCTTTAGTCGTCGGTTAATTAGTTAATTACCGATGCCGTATGTTAATTTTTGGAGGTAATTTTTTTCCATTGGAAAATTTAGATTTGGCGGTCGATTTTAGGTGTCGGTTGCTTATTAAGGAACCGACACTAAATTAAAAGTGATGCCCATGTCTGGTTGCTCTTTATAGATAGATGTCGGTTTTTGTATTCAACCGACACTGTAGGGTTTAGGTGTCAGTTTCTGATATACAACTGACGCCTGTAAATGTGACGTTATAAGCCATTTCTGTAGTAGTGTGTACACATAGATTGAAAACTATTTGTGGTGGTTGTTTTCTTATTTGTCCTTCAGAATTTTTTAAAAGACCTTAAAACTCACCACTTTGATTTTTTTGGTCCTATAAGAAGCATATATTTCCTTTCATATTTATTTATAACTTTCATTCATTTTCCTAATTATATTATTATTTTGAGAAAATAGAATTTCTTATACCTAGAACATGATATCAAATATTTAAAGCTCACACACACAAATGTATTTGTGCGTGTGTTCAGGATTCAATAGATATAATATGATTCATGGGTGACCTCACATTCTAAAGTTTGGTATACTCCTCATCTTGAAACTAATAACTATTGAATTGTCCCTCTAGTTTTTAGTGTTATTTGACCAAATAAAGCCTTTCTTTTTCTACTTGTTTAGATTCCTTGTTTGTTTCCCTATTAATTATATTAGGTATAACCTTCCTTGTCTCGGCCTATGGAACTCTTATCTACCATCTTATTGTGTAATCTTTGAAATTCTAGGTATGTTGGTATCTACGATTTTTTTCCTCCACCATTTTTGATTCCATTGTCCTCAAAAATGTATTAAGACAAATACTTCTTGCTATTTTATTTTAAGTACTCATATGCAACATATGTAGTTATTTGGTGGGAAACTTTTCTAATCATAAGTACCATAATTCATTGTATTTATATATTTCCCATGCATTTCTAAAGTTTTCAATGCCCTTTTTTCCTCGTACTATGATATTCTAAGGGAACATATAATTTTCCTTGTATTTCACTAAAATCCCTTATATGAAAAAATGTTGCCCATTGCATTGTACTTAATATAGAAAAATTGCATAAGCTAATTGTATAATGATTTTAAATGCATGCATTTTGTTCTTTTACCTATACGGGTATGAAGGTTTTATTTCAATGTAAGTAACATCTATAATTTATTTTCTTGAGTAAGGGCTCAAGCAAGGGAAATGTATTTGAAGTATAGAATATGATTCAAGCACATCTTAGCGATACACAATCATTTTTGTTATATTCTTCAAACATAATAATTTTGTAAGCACACGTTGAATTCATGTAATAGACAAAGTTGAATATTAATAGATGTAATTAATGTCCCCAATATGTATCCAAAAATGTAATAATAAAATCATGTACATGCAACAAGATTATGTAATACCTCAGAAAAAATGACAGTTCACCTACAATTGATTATAATTTGTTAACTTGTACATCCATTAGGAAGTGAATGTAAATTAAACTTGAAATGACATTTTGTTGTATATCTCCTTCAATATTTTTCTCATGGAAAAATCACTAATTAAAATCACAAGGGATTTTGTTATCCTTTACTATAAAAACTCAAGTATAGGTATTTTTCATATTTTATAATAATAAGGAATGCCTTGAATTCAATGTTTGTTGTAGTGAAAATATTTAAACAAGTAGATTTGAAAATGTCTTTGCCTTTAAACGACCCTCATGAAAGAAAATCTTTCATTTATCGTCCATTTTCATCTTGTACTTCTTTACTCATTACGTCAACACTAAACTCTCATTTTTGTAAAACTTGTTTGTGTTCATATCTTTCATCTTCTTAAGTCCTTATAATCTTTGGTCATTTGTATTTTGATGTCATTTGCCTCCAACTAGTATGGAGGTAAATTCCGCTTCTTTCGAGTTTCCATAAGAGCGTCAAGGTGGTGTAACTTCCATCATAAAAATATCATCATCATCATCGACATCATCATCATCATCTATGCCTCAGTTCTAACTATGTCGGGGCCGGCTACATGGATCCTTCATTTCCATTCATCTCTATCATGAGTCATATTCTGGACGAAATGCAGAGATTCAAAATCTCTTTTTATAAGTTCTTCTCATGTTAATTTAGGCCTTTCTCTTCTTCTATTAATTGTTCTTGACTCAATAGCATTACTTTGTATAGGAACATTAGTCGATTTATGTTGCACATGTCCATACATCTGAGTTGATCCTCATGCAACTGATCCTCAATGCTCTCCACCCTCACTTTATTCTTGATATAGTCATTTCTCAAGCAATCTTTTCTTGTCTTTCCACAATCCATCTCAGCTTACGCATTTAATCCACATTCATCTTGTTGAGACATTGTTTTTCACCGCCCAGCATTCACTCCCATAGAGCATGGTTGGTCGTATAGTAGTTCTATAAAACTTTCTTTTTAATCTGAGATGGATATTCCTATCACATAATACTCCAGTTGCATTCCTCCATTGCAACCATCATGTGGTGATCCTATGACAAATATCATTTTGGACATCTTCATCTATTTTTATAATAGAACCCAAGTGACAAAATTTATCACATTTTGGTATGTCTACTTCATCCAACTTGACTCCACCATTCACACTATGAGATTGGATGAAATTGCAATGCATATACTCAGTTTTGCTCCTACTAATCATCAATCCATTGATTCCAATGTCTTTCTCCAAAGTTCAACTTTATCATTCAATCCATCTTTGGTTTCATCAATTAATACAATATCATCAACAAATAACATACACCAAGGAATATCATCCTGAACATTCTTTGTCAACTCATCCATAACAAGAATGAACAGATATGGCCTGAGTGTGGATCCTTGGTGTACCCCAACTACTATAGGAAAAGTTGGTGTCTCTCCTCCATGACTCTTCACCCTTTTAGTAGATCTATCATACATGTCTTTAATCAAGTCAACGTATTGGATTGTTATACCCTTTTTCTTCAAAACCATCCACAACACTTCTCTGGGTACTCGATCATAAGTCTTTTCCAAATCAGTAGAACCCATATGAAGATCTCTTTTGCTTTCTCTATACTTCTTTGTAATCCTCCTTATTAGAAATATAGCATGTTTTGTTGATCTTCCAGGCATAAAACCAAATTGGTTGATTGATATTTTCATTATAGATCTTAGTCTCTGCTCAATAATCCTCTTCCAAGCTTCATTGTGTGACTCATCAACTTGATGCCTCTGTAGTTTGTGCAACTCTAAACATCACCTTTGTTCTTGTAGATGGGGACTTTAGTACCATTTCTCCACTCATCTGGCATATTCTTGGTCTTCTTGATCTTGTTAAAGAAATTTGTTAACCACATAATTCCTTCACCCCCATACTCTTCGATACACAACAAAAGATGTGTATGAGGTATCAATACTTTTTTACATTATATTTTGGTGGAGTCAAGTTGGACGGAGTAGACATCCCTTTGTTCTTGTAGATGAGGACTATAGTACAATTTCTCCACTCATCCATCATCTTCTTGATCTTTATGATCTTGTAAAGAAATTTGTTAACTACATAACTCCTTGATTGCACCTTCCATCATTAAAATACCATAGGTAAAATTCAATGCGTATGAAGAATTAATACATTTTTACATTATATTTTGAGAATTATTAAGGATCCAAATTCCCATTATATTAGGCAGTTACTCCTTTGGGATGCATGTATTTTGGGGGTTACCGGAAGGTGGGGTCGTAACATTTTCTTGAAGTTTGACTGTAGCACCTCATGTCATAGATTTTCTCAATATTTTATAGAATATACCTTACTTTTCAATAAAAAAATGTCAATCCTTTAAACATGCACGCTTAAAGTATCATATAACCTTTTATATCATGACAAGGATACTCATGTATGATTCTAGTAATGCCATGCAATGTTTAAATTATATCTATAACAAATCATAAAATTAATGAATACATATACAACTGCATGTATTTATGTACCAAATATGTATTGAAGGTCATATTTATTCCATATAACCTTATAAAAGAGTATAGTATATAGACAAAATCATTGTGCATAGTAAATATGCATGTGTGTCTAAATCTACACAAAATTTAATCTTTGGTACCAAATTAAAAATAACATCTCTTTAGACAAATCCTTTTTCTATAGGAACTCATCAGATAACATAAAACAAAGTAGATAACAATTACGTCAACTACCATTCCTTGTATCTAGTAGCAATATCTCTTTTACGATAGTTGTGCCATATGTACATACCTTTAATACCTAAAGTCCTCCAATTTTAATATGTGGGTAATGATAATCTCTAACTATGTGTAAATTTGGTTGTCTCTCTCTCTAAATCCATATAATTGGTTTCTTTCTTAATGATCAAAACCAAGCTTACCATGCCTTTCTTATACATCCTTTCTATACCAACCTTCTACTTTTACTAGTACCTTATAAAGGGGGTAGGATTTATTTTCAAGGTCTTATCATGATCTCTTTTTCAACTAGTTTGTTGTAGGAAGCCATTCCTTCCTATGAACCCTTAAAATTTGGGTTTATATTAAGAGGGGAGATCTATTCTTATTATTTGTAAAACAATATTTGTGTGGGTAAATATTTTATTAATATTGAGAAGAACTGACTAAATATCAATGATAGCCAAACATTTCATTATGGGCTTCATCAAGCATTGGTGCTTCAAATTATGAATATTCTTTTAGGTTTTTCCTATGCACTTTTCGTTATATTTAAGCAACACCTATTCTACAATGCACTATGATGGACACTATCTATGTATGTAATTTAAGCTGATTCACTTGCAAATAGTATCCATTTTTAATAACTTTACACAACCATATTTAATTTTTACTATCATATTATGTAGTTTAATGGCGAGTTTCCTTCACCTAAATGACTATGTGTCCCATTTAATTTAGAAATTATCTCTAGTTTCTTACTACTCAAGACTTAAAATACTTAAGATATATCTACAACCTCATATTGTTGTCACGAAACATATAGACAATTATTGCTACTACATCTATGTGTCATAAGTGTGCAAAAAGATAATAAGACAACGAATTTAAATGATATTAGCTCAAATTGATAAGGTTGAAATAGGTGAACATATTAAGCTTATGTTTGTATGCTTGACGTTGTTGGATCAATTCCCATTAGTTGCATTTTCCACTCAATAGAATGAATGAATAATATCCTCTCTTTTTCAATAAAACAATAATCCTAATAAATTATATCCCACAATATCACATAAACCAATGATTAGAACTATTGGGTATTTTTTATTTGTTTAGAAGGTCATAATTTTTATAAAGCAACACATGTTATATTACTATTTTGATTATCGAATTGCAAGGACCATTTTTTCATAAATATTTTTTGGTGAAATAATTTTTTAACAAAAATGAATGTAAGAAAGTTGTACATATAGCATCAACATATTCTCCAAATCATATCATCCATTTTTCTAGAGATTATTAGTTTCCTTCCATATTGCCCAATTATAAGGACATTGACTTTGAAGTTGTTATTTATCCCTTTGAATCTAATTTGTTATGGGAACACAAACTTCATTTACTTTAGGTTTATTTATTTATTTTATGGTCTTCTAGTGACCTTCTAGATTATAGTTTGACTTTCCTTAACATAGGGGTTTCAATTGTAAATTCTTGGTGTAACCTTTCAACTATATTAATGATAGATGGTCATTGTCCCCTACCAATCTCCATAGACAATATCAATTCCCTGCCAACATGTATTATATGAAACATAGTAACTTGTGTTGTAGAAAGTATCATGATGGTCAAACTATTTTTTTCATTGCAAAATCTTGCACAACCACACTATTACATAGTTCTATATTTTTCCTAAGAGCATAATGTGACTAATAAGCATCCAAATTCCATTACTTTGACATAGTATATATTTCCTAAATCATTGAATTATACCCTCTTTTAACCATCTATCATAAAATGCATTGCAATGAAAACATTAAATTATCATTATGTACCTGGTTTAATTTATACTTTATCATTTCTCAAATTTCAATGGAATGTATGATTTCCTTTTGTTCTGTGTCCTAGTAATACTTCACTTTAGAGTTAAAATGTGTTAAAATTCCTATAACTAGATTGTGTAAATGAAAATCATAAAGCATGCGTTAGATTCTCTAGTACTATTAAATTAGGGTAATAGTATGTTTTACCTTATCCAAAAAATAAATATATATGGATAATATCTCTTTAGAAAATAATTATTACTATGAGGTAAATTGTGCATGCCTATCACATTTGATTGTTGCTTAATTGTATAAAAAGAGAGGACAAGTTTTTCATTTTTTTTTTCATCAAGAAAGGCATTGCATAAATCTCTATAAGATTGTTTTTGGGTTGTATTCCTATTGAATCTTTCTCATAACTTACAGAGAAAACCTTACATGGATGTCTTGTCTATAGGATATGTATCCATAAACTTTCCATTTCCATACAATTTTCCATGTACCTAAAGAAACAATGTAATTACACATTGGAAGTTCTTTAATACATAATTGTATGAGGATATATGACTGTTAAGACACATGAATTGAATAATATCACCTCCAATAGTGATCTTACCATGATATTAACTATAAGGAATCAAGTTCATCCCATATTAAGGTTGACTATAAGTGAAATTTTTCAGTGAGCATTATGACTTGGCCCAAATTGCATTACACTACTTCACAATTTACATATCCCACTTGTGTTGTCCTTCATGACTGTATGATGTGCTTATGTAAGTTCTTTGCTTACATAAATGTATAAATTTATAACAATTTTAAAAAGGGATGTATTGAATATTAGTCTTGTATGCAACTTACATCGCGAAAGGGTCAAAAATACAATATGGAAGCATAAAATAATTACATTACATATTAATTATAATATCATTTCTAATAATATTTGTGCATGAACTGGTGATGTGCGCATATATTCAGTAACGTATGTGATAGGGTAGAGTGAACGCTTACTCATATCCTCAGAAATACTGAAGCTATGGTTAACAACCTAACATGTATGAAATTATTTATAAATAAAAATATTTATCCTATACATACCCACAACCATTTACCCATAATGTAAATGTATAATCAAGCATTTGAAATAGGTAAATAACATAAATATAGATATATGATACTTTCAGCAATCATTTAATATGATATTTCTTACATCAAATATAAGATAATCCTAAAATTAATATTCAATAGTAATAGTTAATATTTCTAGTGATATAATTTTAATATATATATATATATATATATATATCAATCAAGGATGATGTAGTGTTAGATTCAAGTGTTCCATGGACCAGGGTCCGAACCGTGGGACATGTATTTATTGATTTAATACCCCTATGAGTGTCTAACCTCCACTGCTATAGGTTGTGGTAAATAGTAGCAGATTCAAGTGTTCTCCAGTGGGACATGTATTCATTGATTTAATACCCCCACAAGCGTCTAACCTCCGTTCCTATAGGTTGTGGGGAGGGTAAAAAATTCTCTCTTAATCCCAATGGTGTTTTCTAATCTAGACCTTTATTTTGAAATTCAAAATTCACAATAAAAATTCTGAAATAAACATGCAACTAATTTTTTTACTGTGTAGTCTGCCCCTTTTACCTTTTTAGTATTATAGTTACTTTTTTGACAACATAGTTACTTTATTGACCAAATCGTTACTTTTTGAGTCGTAGGGTAGCGAAACATTAGTTACTCGTAAGGATATTATATATATATATATATATATATATATATATATATATATATAGAGAGAGAGAGAGAGAGAGAGAGAGAGAGTCAGGCTAGAATACACTTGAGTGTACGGATCGCACGAATACACTCAAGTGTGTTTGCATATCAAGACTATTTTTTGCAAAATGTAAACTGTTGATCTTCACCGTCATACTATAACTAGGCTACATACAAATTTTGAGCCAATTTGGATGAGTGTAAGTCACTCATCCAAGGACAACAAAATCGACGCACGAAACTAATTTGAATTGCTTAATTTTTGCGTTCTTCATAGCATGAGTTATACATATCCAAATGTGCTCAAATTTTGCGTATGAGTTATTCACAAGATGTTTAAGAAGATCAATAGATTAGATATTCAAAAAAAATATTGCATCATGGAAAACTACTTGAGTGTATTCCGCTCCGGATACACTCGAGTGTATTCTAGCCTGACTCTCTATATATATATATATATATATATATATATATATATATATATATATATATATATATATATATATATACATGAGTTCATCTTTAGTACCTTAGCAGATAGCTACCCACTCTAAAAATAGTTATTTTTTCTAGATTTTTTATGTTACACATGTAAAGGGTTAATTACCTTTCAAATAGTTACATTACATGCATAATAGTTACAACGGATGTATAATTACCTATTTGTTCCATAAATATTTATTGTGTATTTTGCCCAATTTTATATTTTTAGTCAAATATTTACTTTATTGACCAAATAGTTATTTTTATTTGAGCAGTTACTTTTCTGACAAAATAGTATTTTTTGGGTTGTACCGGTAAAAAAAATTAGTTACCCACATGCAACGAATGAACATCATATACACATACATACATATATGGATGGGATTAAGAGAAAAAGAT